>OY804601.1:43371829-43568741 GCA_963680895.1 Fragum sueziense | reverse complement strand
CAGGAGAATGTGATCAGCCAAGTTTTCACACCTTTCGATCAAGATTTTAATCCTTATTGTTTGAAAATGAGTTAATCGCGTCAATTCGGGGTTGGACAGCCTAGACAGAGTGACCTTTGCTAATCAATTAACAAGCTAAACAGGTAATTTTAAGGCATTTTTTTTACCAACCGACAAAAAAATTTTTTTACCGACCGGCAAAATTTTTTTTGACTCATCAGAAATTGACAATTTTCCCAACTCGACATACGAGGGGTGAACCAAAAGTTCGTAAAATGGATAAATAAAATTTTCGGAGTCATTAAAGGCCCAGTCACACTACAGCGTATGGAGCCAGCGTATGAGTAACGTATGGATTTTTCGGACATACGCTGGTATACGCTGAAATACGCTGGAGATACGCTAGAGGTACGTTGTTATACGTTACTCATACGCTGGGGTACGTCGGTATACGCTGATGTACGCTGAGGGCCAAATTAATTTTTGAACATGCACAAAAATTTTCAGCGTATGCCAGCGTATAAATTTTACGCTTTTCATTAGTTTCTCATACGCTGGATACGCTAGAGGTACGCTTAATGTACGCTACTCATACGTCGTGTACGCTGAGTGTACGTTACACATACGCAGAGTACGTTTCTTATACGTTGAGTACCAACACCACAATAATTCATTAGAATTAGCATTTTGAATGCTGTAGCAGGAGGAGAAGATTATGATCATGACGACGAAGATGACACAGGCGAAGAAGAAGAAGAAGAAGAAGAAAAAGAAGAAGAGGAAGAAGAGGAAGAAAAAGGAGAAGAAAGAGAGAAATGAAAAAAAAAAGAAATAGAAAAAGGAGGAAAAGAAGAAGAAGATGATGAAGGAGGAGGAGGAGGAGGAGGAGGAGAGGTAGAAGAAGAAGAAGGCTTTATCCTCCTCCTCCTCCCCCTCCTCCTCCTCCTCCTCCTCCTCCTCCTCTCCCTCCTCCCCCTCCTCTCCTCCTCCTCCTCCTCTTCCTCTCTCCTCTTCTCCTTCTTCTTCTCCTTCTTCTTCATCCTTCTTCTTCTTCTTCTTCTTCTTCTTCTTCTTCTTCTTCTTCTTCTTCTTCTTCTTCTTCTTCTTCTTCTTCTTCTTCTTCTTCTTCTTTTTCTTCTTCTTCTTCTTCTTCTTTTAAAAATGGTTTAATGGTGTTTTGAAAAATTAAGATCGGGTACTTCCTCCTCTGCACATGCCTCCAGAAACACTTTTTTATACTTCCTTTAGTTAACGCTCATCATACGTTAGGTTTACGTTCTGCACTCGTTTCTTATACGTGAAAGGTACGCTGATGTACGCTACTCATAAGTCGGCATACGCAGTTAGTTCGCTACTCATACGTTGACTGTACGCTAAGAATTTTGTTTTGATAACCGTTATTTGATCTTAAGAAAACATCATACGCTGAAAAGTTGTGCGTATAGATAATTTTCCGAAATATATGATACGTTACTCATACGCTGGCTCTATACGCTGTAAAGTGACTGGGCCTTAACTGTGACACCTGTACAATAAATGTTGAAATTTTAAATACTGTTACTTTACTGTACAGTCACAAATTTTAGACAAAGACTATGCGCGGGGCGGGGGAATAAGAACGTCAAACCTGACGTCAATTTCACGCGGTCATGAAACCTTCTATCTAAAGTCCATATTTACTAACATACACTTCCATGCCCGAGGTATAAATTAGCTGAAAGTGTAATCATACAATTCTAGAATCGAAATGTTCAACAGTTCTCTATATGATTGTTTTAAGATCGATCTACTTTCAAGGCCGATCACTGTTTACCGCAATTCTGACATCGATAATCAGACTGTGACCGATTGCAATACTATATTGGCATCCATTATCCACTATTGACGTCCGAATCTTGAGTGTCAGTTAAACATAATTTCTCTACATCACTAAATTTTTTGTTTTCTTCATCATTTTAAATGTCTGCGTTTTTGTATGACCAAGATTGTGGCAGAATTTTATGACATACCGATATTCTTATTCTGGCGCCGACGTAATGTCGCTATTCACTTGATTTGTTCTATCTTATTAAAAAATGTACTATCCTCATAAAAACTTAAACAACAACGTCTACAACTTGACGTCAAGACGTCATGATAGCGCAATGATACTTTGCGACAAAAAATCCACTCAAAAGTTTAAGAAAATTCGAATAATTCAACGACCATGTATCATTTTTTTGACACTCCCCAACCTAGGCGTACCTATGTTACTATCGTAATGTAGTTTACGGCCGTAAGAACATTTTTGTTACTCTTTCAATTTTTATGCTGTCTGTGGATAATGGAACTATGATATTACCAAATTCCAATGGTGATCAAGCTAGTACTACGGAAGCAATTGGCCCATTTTACAAATTTTTGGATCATCCCTCATAAACATCGAAATTTATATGAACCAAAGAAGGGACAAAGTTGGGACTTCGAAAACACTTCGACTTTTCAGTAATATCGACTCATCCGATGTCGACACAACGAGTTTCGACTGTACTCTGAAACCTATCTTATTTTCTAACTAAAAATCCAGCTTTTGGCTACCCCAAGAGATATAAATTAAGTAAATCTTGCAGGGCAAGCGGAAATGTGCTGCTTATCAGCATTTACTCCTTTTCCTACAATAATTTTTATGTTATAGATTAGAGACATTAATATACCAATTACCAGATGGCAAAATTTTAGACTCTTCAAATTTGAAAGGTGATGCAGATGACAATTTAAAGTATATCATCGTTGTAAATGCAAAACCTTGTATCTCGATTTTGGAAAAATTTAAAGGGGAGAGAAAAAAGTGTAATAACTTTTCCCAAAGTGAAATGTTTTACATGGAATTTGTACATATTGTTTACAAATAATGCGTCATTCATACTGATCAGTAAAAATATCTCAAAACCTGCAAGAATTGTCTTAACTGGGTACACAAGTTTGTAATTTGAAAATCGCAAAAATCGATATACAAGGTTTTGCATTTACACCGACGATATGAAATTTGAAAAATATTTCTATTTTGGATTAGAAAACATTGTAGAAAATGAAGAAATTGCTTGTCACAAGCAATTTCTTCATTTTTCACATTGTTTTCCCAAGCCTTTTCTTGTGAAGGAGTCAAAAGGCGTTACTGTGCAGTAATGGGTTAAATCTGCAATAGTTAGCCCTATTCTTTTCTTTCGCAACTCCTTTTGACCATGAGAATGAAATATTGTAGCATTTGAGAAAGAGTTTAATGTTACCAAACAACACAGTTTTATACTGGTCCAAATTCAAAGATGTTGCAGGTGAAAATTTCGAAAGAATAGTTTTTCAAATTTTTTTTTTGTCTTTTTGGATAGAAAACATTGAAAATAGAAACATTGCATATTTTAATGTTCCACAATATTTTTCAAAGCTATTATTTTGTGGGGAGTGAAAGAGAGTAAATGTGTGGGTACACAATGGCAGATCCAGAGGGGGTTCTGGGGTTCATTCCCCCCCCCTCTGATGCCTTTTTATTAGCTCACCTGAGCATGAAGTGCTCAAGGTGAGCTATTGTGGTCGCTTATTGTCCGTCGGCGTCCTTCTGTCTGTCCGTCTGTCCATCCGTCTGTTCACATTTTGTTGTTACCACTCTAGCACCTACAAATATTGACCAATCTTAACCAAACTTGGTCAAAACATGTATGACCATAAGTTCTCAGATGAGTTAGATTTTGGGTCAGATCGGATCAGGAAGTCCGGAGTGGAGTTATGCGCCTTTGAATATCAAAAATAGCTAGTTTTGACTTTGTTACCACTCTAGCATCTACAAATATTGACCAATCTTAACCAAACCTGGTCAAAACATGTATAACAATAAGCTCCTGGATGAGTTCAATTTTGGGTCAGATCGGATCAGGAAGTCCGGAGTTATGCGCCCTTGAATATCAAAAATTGCTAGTTTTGACAGTTACCACTCTAGCATCTACAGATATTGACCAATCTTGACCAAACTTGGTCAAAACATGTATGACAATAAGCTCTTGGACAAGTATGATTTTTGGTCAGATCAGATCAGGAAGTTCGGAGTTATGTGCCCTTTGATATCAAAAATAGCTAGTTTGGACTCTGTTACCACTCTAGCATCTACAAATATTGACTAATCAAGACAAAACTTGGCTAGAATGTTGGTAACCATACAATAATGAATGAGTTCCATTTTCAGTGTCATCGAAGAAGGAAGTCCGGAGTTATGTGCCCTTGAATTGGACAAATTTGCCATTTTCGACTTTGTTTACACTTTAGCATCTACATTTATTGACCAATCAAGACAAAAAGTGTCAACAATGTTGCTAACTATAAGCTCCTGAATGAATTAAATTTTCAGCTTGATCGGACCAGAAAAAAACAGAATTATTAGCCCTTGAATTTCACAAAATTGCCATTTTCAACTTTATTTTCACTTCAAAAAACACAAATATTGACCAATCAAGACTTAACTTGGTCACAATGTTGGTGACCATGAGATCTTATATGATTTCATTTTTCATATTGATCGGACTAAAAAAGCCAGAGTTGTGTGCCCTTGATGGTGACAAAATTGCCGATTTCGTTTTTAATTTCACTCAAACAGCAATAAATATTGACCAATCAAAAAACAACTTGGACATAAGGTTGATGAGAATATCTTTTTCAGAACAGAGTCATGTGCCCTGGATTATGACAAAATTGATGTTTTTTCATCGACTTGGTTTTCAATATAACAGCCACAAATATCGATCATTAAAGATTAAGAATGCTGTTTTCAGCTGGATCATAATCTCGCATCTTAAGTTTCGTGTTCTTCTCTTAGAGATACCTAGGTCATGTAAAAGATGGGTCTTGGTCTGCATGGAGAAAGTTTCAAACTTCTATCAGGTGAGCGATCCAGGGCCATCTTGGCCCTCTTGTTTCATTTTCAGGCAGAACTTTAAAATGAAATGAACCCCACTAATTGTAATTTCAAACCCCGCTTTCAGAAATCCTGGATCTGCCACTGGAATGAGTTAAGTGAGAACAACCAAGACAGTCACTCTATCAAAGCAAGAGGTATGAGGGGGTAAAGGCAATCCAAATTTGTTATTTCAAATCCAAATCTTCTGTAATTGATACTGAATGGTATCGCCTCAACAAAACTATTTCAATGAGTACCCACAACTTAGAGTGAATGCAATTTTCCATTTTTCTGTGTTTTTGTTTAGGAAACAATTTGGAAATTGAAGCAATTGCTTGTGACAAGCAATTTCTTCATTTTCCATAATAATTTCCAAAACCTTCATTTTGTTGGGCGTCAAAAAGCTTCAAAGACAGTCAGTCTACATACCTTCCTGTTTTGTCAGTGAAGTCCTGCAAGGCCTTGATTCGTAAACATTTTCTTGGAGTAATCACAAATGGTTCTACTAGGCACACTATCTCCTGCAATAATGGTAAAATAATGAGACATTTTCTAGGGACATTTACACTTTCTTTGACAACAAACTTTTAGGGTGGTCAAATTCAAAATCAGCTACAGACAACAGAACAGATGTTATCAATAGTGGGAAATGTGTCATCAGCGCTATAAAAACTAAACCGCTATCACTAAATTTGATAAAAATACCCCCACCACCTCATTTGTCTGGACAAGTGTTTTTTTGGTTGTATCAGGGGCTAAATGTAAACTAAAAATTCATCAATCAAATTTTAAAGAAATTTGCATCTTGCACATCTACGGGTCCTGATGCAAAATGTGCCAAGTATGTGTCAAATAGGACCGTAACTGTAGGAGTTGTCTAGACAAACATTTTTTATTGAATCAGGGGCAATAACTCATAAATTATCATTCAGATTTTTTGCAAAATTTGAGTCTGGCACATCTATGTGTCATAATGCACACTTAAGCCAAGTATGAAGCAAATCGGATGGTAAATGTAGGAGGAATTGTCCGGACAAAGATTTTTTCAACAAATCAGGGGCAGTAACTAAAAAACTATTAATATGATTTTCACTAAATTTACGTCTTGCACATCTAAGGGTCCTAATAAAATGTAGTTACTAATTCTAAGTAACTATGATGAAATTTGAAGAAAATATTGAGGCAAAAGAGAAAATGATGGTTATCTACATTTTCTTCATCTGCCTCAAAGTTTTCTCAAGCCTTTCTACTAGGATTGTCAAAACTAGATCTTATTTGGAAAGGGTTAAATCATTTTAACTTTTTTTTGCAAAATTATTAAAAATTTAACAAACAGTAACTTACGACATTCTGAGAAGGATAAAACAAACAAGGCCCTTCTATTTGCCATTCCTCTCCGGCTATCCGTTTAATTCCATTATCATCCGTATGATCCAGGACTGCCCGTATTTTCAGCGCATGATTCGCTTGTATGACGGGCTGTGGCTTGACGGCCCCGCTGTAATCTGTACTGCCTTTCAGGAATCGCTCGGCACCCAGTAGTATCTCACCGGGGTATAAAGAAAACGGTTCCTACAAGTAGTAAAGCAATGAAGAACATTTTGTCTCTTTCCAACGAAAACCTCGTAACTGCAGCTTGATTTAACCCTTTTCCATACAAGACCTTGTTCTGACGTCCCTAATAGACAAGAGGACCATGATGGTCCTATATCGCTCACCTGAACCAAAATGATATGAGCCACGGTCTGATCAATTGATCAATTCAATAAAATTCAAGACTTTAAGACTGAAAACAAACTTATGGTCAATAACATTTTGTCAAGTTTTGTCTTGATTGGTCATTATTTGAGAATGTTAGAGTAAAATTTGAAGGACAGATAACTGAATAAATTCTATTCTGATTATTCTGAGATTCATTAACCCTTTCCCAAATGGCAAAACTTTAGGGTGATTCACTTCAAAAACTGCTAAAAATGACAAATTGGAAGCTTTAAAAGATAGAATTCATGTAAAATATGCCATAGAAAAATATTGAGACTAAAGGAGAAACTGCTGGTTATCAGAAGTTTCTTCTTTTGTCTCAATGTTTTCCCAAGCCTATTTTCTCAGGGACGTCAAAACCAGGTCTTGTTTGGGAAAGGGTTAATCCAAGATCTTATCATTATCCACATCATAATCAAAATTTCGTCTTGATTGTTCATTATTTGTGGTTGTTAGAGTCGAAAACAGCAATTTTGTCAGATTCAAGGGCACATGACTGACAACTTTCTCAATTCGATTGGAGCAAATTCAAACTCATGCAAGGTCTTATAATCAGCAGCATAGTGTCCAAGTCTTGGTCTTGGTTGATTGATAATTGTAGATTCTAGAGTGTAAACAAGGTCAAAAACAGCCAAAAACAACAATTTTGTCAAATTCAAGGGCACATAACTCTGACCTTTCTCAACAGATCAGACTGAAAATCGACCTCATCTGAGATTTTATGGTCTCTAAGATTGTGTTCAAGTTCTGTCTTGATTGATCAAAAGCTGTATATTCTAGAGTATAGACAAGGTCAAAAACAGCTGAAAACGGCAATTTTGTCAAATTCAAGGGCACATAACTCTGGTGTTTCTAGTTCAATCATAACAAAAATCAATTTCATATGAGATCTTATGGTCTCCAACATTTCGTCCAAGTTTTATTTTGATTGATCAATAATTGTAGATACCAGAGTGTAAACAAGGTAAAAAACAGTCGAAAACTGCTATTTTGAAAAAATTCAAGGGCACATAACTCTGGACTTTCTAGACAGATCAGACTGAAAATGAAACTCGTACGAAATCTCATCATCCTCAACACTGTGTCCAAGTTTTGTCCTCATTGATCTTTAATTGTAGATTCTAGAGTGAAAACAAGGTCAAAAACAGATGAAAATGGCAATTTTGTCAAATTCAAGGGCACATAACCCTCCTCTTTCTGATTTAATCATACCAAAAATCAAATTCGTTCCAGATCTTATGGTCTCCAACATTTTGTCCAAGTTTTGTCTTGATTGATCAATAATTGTAGATTCTAGAGAGTAAACAAGGTCAAAAACAGTCGAAAACGGCTATTTTATAAATTTCGAAGGCACATAACTCTGGACTTTCTACTCCGATCACACTGAAAATCAAAATCATCCAAGATCTGATAGTCCTTAACATGGTGTCCATGTTTTGTCCTCATTGACCGGTAATTGTAGATTCTAGATTCTAGAGTGTAAACAAGGTCGAAAACAGCCCAAAACAGCAATTTTGTCAAATTCAAGGGCACATAACTCTCGTCCTTCAGGTCAGATTAGATTGAAAATTGACCTCATCCGAGTCTTATAGTCTACAACATTATGTCCAAGTTTTGTCTTGATTGATCAATAATTGTAGATGCTAGAGTGTAAACAATGTACAAACTAGCTATTTTACGCATTCAAGGGCAGATAACTCCGGACTTTCTAATTCGATCTGACCCATAATCAAACTCATCCGAGATCTTATGGTCATACATGTTTTGACCAGGTTTGGTAAAGATAGGCTTATATTTGTAGATGCTTGAGTGTTAACACGAAATTGTGGACGGACGGATTGACAGACGGACAGACAGACAGACGACGGACAAAAAGTGACAACAATAGCTCACCTTGAGCACTTCGTGCTCAGGTGAGCTAAAAAGGCTTGGGAAAACATTGAAACAAAAGAAGAAACTGCTGATAACCAGCAGTTTCTCCTTTTGTCTCAATATTTTCTGTGTCATATTTTGCACACAAATCCTATCTTTAATAACATCCATTTTGTCATTTGTTGAAGTTTTTGAAGTGGATTACCCTACAATTTTGTCGTTTTGGAAAGGGTTAAGCTGCAGTAACAAGGTTTTCATTGAAAAGCAGTGATTTACACTAGTCATGCTAAATCACATCTTTTTCAATGACAAATAGTGACAATGGAGTTGTTTTGCTTGGATGACAAAATAGATGCTAAAACCACATTCCAGTCCAAGGACAAAATGTTAAGCAAGCTCTAAAGCCATGAGCCCGCTTTACTAACGATCTTAAGACCATATTTTTGTGTTATCTGTGTAACAAGACATCAGACACAGATAACACAAAAATATGGTCTTAAGATCGTTTTAAATGTTTATTTTAGCACACTTTACTTTTGTACAACACCAGTGAATATGCTTTGTGTTAAATTAGGCTTTTAACCCTTTCCCAAACAAGACCTGGTTCTGACTTCCCTAATAGAAAAGACTTGGGAAAACACTGAAACAAAGGAAGAAACTGCTGATAACCAGCAGTTTCACCTTTTGTCTCAATAAATTCTATGCCGTATTTTACACAATTTTATCTTTAATAACTTCCATTTTGTCATTTGTGGCAGTTTTTAAGTGGACTGCCCTAAATTTTTTTCATTTGGGAAAGGCTTAAAATCAGAATAATACTTAACATCTTGCAAATTTTCCGAGAACTTTGTACAAAAAAATAAATACATATTATTAAAATATGGTCTTTAAATTGCATATATATGCCAAATCTTACCTTTCTACCTTGTGTATTGGCTTAGATGTCGACGAATTTAAAACCCCATGATTTGTTGTCCCGGGGATAATATTTACAATAATGGAACATATGGGGTTTTAAATCCGTTGACATCCTAGCCAATACACAAGATAGAATACTAAGATTTGGTATAGATGCAATTTAAAGGCCATATTTTCATAATACATATTTATTTTGTACGAAATTCTCGGAAAATTTGCATGATTTTAAGTGCCATTCCCCCTTTAAGTAAATCAAACAGTTTCAGTTTCAGTTTGTTAAAGGTATGGTTTTGAATACTTACAGAATGAAACACAACTTTTGACTGACCCAATTTTAATTCACAAACTTTGCCTGCAACATATTTCCTGAAAAGAAAAAGAATTTTCAATACCAAGTTTTAAGTTACATTCAACTTTTTTTTTCAGTAACATGTAATAAAAAAGTTTATTCTGATTATTGAGTATAACAGATACTAAGCAGAGTCTTTAACTTAACCATTTCAACACCAGCGTTACGCATCCCTATTCTATGCTTGTTTGATACTGCAAAATTCTAACTTGAATCTTGTCACAATTGAAAGAAGTTGCGGACATTGTCAATGTGATAAAATATACAAATTTTACACTTTTTCGGGTAGAAAACATTTTGGAAAATGAAGCAATTGCTTTTCACAAGCGATTTTGTCATTCTCTACAATGTTTTCCAAAGCCTTTATCTTGTAAAGTGTCAAAAGGTGCCACTGTTTGGGAATGGATTAACCAAACTGTGTGAACAGTTTCAGTACCCTAGCACCTAGTCCACTGACAATAAAAACCTTTGAAACCTATATGAAGGTATTCCAGACTCGCATTCTTTAGAGCAAATTTTCTTGAGATATCTTGAGATTTCTTTAGATAACTTAGGACAAAATGTTCTTTAAAGCAAGATTTTTAAGATGCTGAATGGGAGCCGCCATTAAGCCGCATTCCCATTGCCGACCAAATCAACTTGACCGCCTAAAATACCCGATCAAACCTGACTAAACTCGATCAAATGTATTTACAAGACTTCTTCTTTATTTCTTGTCGATGAAGTCCCGATCATTTTTGCCAACCACACTCGATCGTCCCGATCACTCTTGCCGACCAAGCTCAATCAGTACTCGATCGCTTGATCGTGCTGATTTGGTCGGCAATGGGAACGCGCCTTTACCCTATACTTCACGCAGAATCCCTCCGTTAACTATTTAGAAACAATTCAAGAGAGAATTGACCAAGTTGTTCTGAATGCTCCATGGTACCATGGTAATGCTCCAGATTACTTCATACAAATGATGTCATCATGGCGTCATTGTATGAAGTATGGAGCATTTGGAACACCTCGGTCATAATATCATAAAATCTTAAAAAATCTCGCTCTAAAGAACACACCTCTGGTTTATTCAACTTGCCAAAATCTTATTCTAATGCCAAAGAATTTCTGACCAACAATTGTAAAAGTACCAATTTAAAGAACTAGGACTTACGAGATTGGATTTTGGATGACACAGTAATGTGCAGGTGGAATAACAATCTGGGGGTGTGGTCCAACAACTAGCTTCTCATTGGACTCTAACACCAGCACAGGGTTTTCCATGACGCACAAATCTTGCGTCATTGTCCCAATTTCAAAACAAATGACCCCTTAGAAATTTACTTGAGGGACATTAATGATGCAAGTGTTAAAACCCAGATTTTCTAGTGATACTTGAGTCCTAGGGCATATTTGACCCACAAAATAGTAGAAATGACCCCTAACTTTGAAGGCAAGGGGGTCACAATTACCCCCAAATTCTCATGCTCAGGGAAAACTCTGCCAGCATCTGTGGTCCTTCTTCTATTTATTGTGATTTAATGCTTAATACCCATTCCCACATCATGACACTCGTTTACAACCCTCAAGAAAATCAATATGCTTAAAAATACATTGTGGAAAATGAAGAAATTGCTTGTTACAAGCAATTTCTTCATTATCCACAATGTTTTCTAACCAAAGATACAAATATTTTCAAAATTTACATCAACTTTCAAGACATTGCTGTCTTTTACTCCATATAAAGCATAACAGTTACAATCAAACCTTTTTTACATGAATTGATGACATACCTGGTAAATTCAACTGGCCAAAATCTAATTCTAACGAAATTCTGTCCAACAATAGGAAAAGTACCATTTAAAGACTTACGAGACTGGATTTTGGATGACGCAGTAATGTGCAGGTGGAATGACAATCTGGGAGTGTGGGCCAACAACTAGCTTCTCATTGGACTCTAACACCAGGGTCTGTGGTCCTTCTTCTATTCTGATGTGCTTTAATGCTTAATGCCCATTCCCACATTGTGACACTTGTTTACAACCCTCAAGAAAAGCAATATGCTTAAGAAGACATTGTGGATAATCAAGAAATTGCTTGTAACAAGCAATTTCTTCATTATCCACAATGTTTTCTTACCAAAGATACAAATAATTTCAAAATTTACATCAACTTAAATTGTTGTTTTTTTTTTTATTTAACTCTTCTCACTAATGGCCCAAACTGTGTACAGTTTCAGTGCCCTAACAGTAGCAGTCAAACCCTCTCTAAAATGTTGACATGGTATTTTCAACTAACCAAATTTATGGTTATTCTAACTAAGTTCTGAACAACAATAGAAAAGGTACCAATTTAAAGAACTAGGACTTACGAGACTGGGTTTTGGATGACACAGTAATGTGCAGGTGGAATAACAATCTGGGGGTGTGGTCCCACAACTAGCTTCTCATTGGACTCTAACACCAGCGTCTGTGGTCCTTCTTCTATTCTGGTCACATTGGTGTTCTGAAAGATTAACCCAACACAAAACGTCAAACTTTTTGACTGGTTGAACCGTTCAAATTCAAAGATGATGCAAACGACAATTTCTAGTGAATCAAGTTTTACATATTTTTTCTTTCTGGGTAGAAAACAAAGTGGGAAATTAAGAAATTGCTTGTCACTTGAAGCATTTTTTTTTTTATTTTTCCAATGTTTTCCAAAGCCTTTGTCAGAGTTTCCATTCAAATTGTGCGTGAAACATACATATTTGAAAGAAATAACGTACAAAATTACGGTCCCGCATGTGATTTCATACACAAAAATTTGGATCAGCATCTTCAGGTGTAGGCAAGAGTATCCAACAATCCTTAAAGTGAAGCTAAACCAGGAAACTAGAGTAAATCTGTGTTTCTCATATGCAATGTATTATGATTTGAGCAAGATCAAAACGCGGCAAACACAGTCAAATGATGAAGTAGTCATTCCAGTTTCAATAGAATCGGTAGGCATGACATCATAGCCTCAATTTCGTTTTTTCATCGAGGGTACTTCCTCGGTCTTTATTGTTACGGGGAACCATTTTTGAGGTAGAATAATTCAAAAATCCATCGTTAAAATTCAAAAACAAAACTCTTTCTTTAAAGAATGTGATTTAAACTTTCTAACTACCAACACATTTTTAATAATCAGGCGTAGTCGTCGAGCAGTGACTGGGAAAGGCCTGCGCCATGCGCCATAGTCACATTGAAATTCCAAATGTCACATTGTTTTAGCTGATGAGTGGGCCCTTGTCCCATTGAATTTTGCTGTATATGAGAATGGAGCAATTTTGCCCTATAATTGTCACATCAATTAATTCAAAATGTCACATTGATTTTGAAAGTGGAAGCGACATTGTCCCATTGAAGAAATGTCTTTCCCAATCACTGGTCGAGATATTAATGCCGAAAGTTGGTAATGCTTTAACGAGAAAGACCGAAGCTTTCACCTCCACTGAATGAGTGCAGGTCCACACTTTACGACTGACGACGTTCTTGATTGGCTGAAGGGCTTGTGCCGACCGAATCAATATAATCACATGATTTTTCCACACCCAAAAAAGGTCATAATTTTTAGTTAATGTCAGTTGGGACTCTTTTACTTAATCTAGTCATAAAACATGAAAATTGCTAAAAATCTATGTGGTCTTCTGTAGTTCTGCAGCTAAATTGAGTATCATGAGTATTGACAAAATTTTGCATAACTTTTTCAGAAAGGTTTTCAACACAATCTTACCAAGTCAAGAACATGCACAAACTGTAAAGGAGCGATCCCTATGATCGAGTTCATGTTGGAATTAAGCTGTTACAGCAAATTCTGTGTGTTCAGTACTATTTACACATTCACGGTCACAGGTAAACAAATACCTGTCAAAAACCAAAAATAAATGACGTCAATCTGTGAGCCGTGTGCGATTTAGGCCGGTAGAGCTCTTCCAGAAGAGCGTGGTTCCCGGCTCTGATACACTACGTAGTATTTTTTCTACTACGTAGTGCACCAGAGCCGGGAACCAGACTAGCTCTTCTTCTTCCAGAAGACAACTTCTGGCCTAAATCGCACGCGGCTGTGGTTTTCACTTCCGGGCTAAAAATTATCTCTACAAACCGAGAAAATCAGGAATTGACAACAATAAATAACACGCTTATTGTGTTGAAAAGTAATTATTTTGATGTTTTATGACTGGAAAGTATACCAAACTTCAACAAATTCAGCTTTTTTTTAATTGGAAAAAAGTTGTTGCCCATACGTACTTTGATTTTTTAAGTCGTTAGAGTAGCGTCCCTTCGTAAAAAGTCACATGATTTCAAAATGGAGAAATGAGAGAGAAATGAAACTAAGACAAGGAAACGAAGAAAATTAAAGGATGTGCCTTTGAATGATGTATATCAGAGCTGATATTTTACTGAAAGGTTGCTTTCATTTCTATCTAATTATTCTCAATTCAATCCTAAACAATACAGTACAACTACAGTTGATTCTTTTATTTCTGACAAATTCTTAGGAGTTAGATCAGACTATAGAATCAGTCGGGATGACGTCATAGCCTCATTTTCATATTTTCATCGAGGGTACAACCTCGGTCTTTATCGTTACGGGATACCATTTTTGAGGCAGAATATTTCCAAAATCTATCGCTAAAATTCACAAACAAAACTCTTTCTCTAAAGAATGTGATTTAAACTTTCTAACTACCAACGCATATTTAATAATTGTGCGTAGTCGTCGAGATATTAATGCTGAAAGTTGGTAATGCTTTAAGGAAAAAGACCGAAGCTTTCACCTCCACCGAATGAATGCAGGTCGACTGACGACGTTTTTGATTGGCTGAAGGGATTGTGCCGACCGTATCAATTGGGTCCGTAGAAATACCGAAGCGCACGAAACACTGAAACGCACAGTAATTACCGAAACGCACTTAGAATATCGATTTTTTTCATACCTGTAGGTAAACGGAACGCATTTACCGAAACGCACATGAATGGGGGATATCGATTTTTAATAAACACCGAAACGCATTTGATCCTTTTCCTAGCTAAGGATGTTAATGCATTTGATAAAAAAATGCTAAATGGAAAATGCTTTGATCTAGACCGGATGATGATCCTTTTACCACATTATTCTCTGTGCTACAAGTACAATGTGTAGAATTGCCCAATACTTTCAATGCCAATTTTGTCGTATGCAGAGAAAATAAAGTATAATAGATTCACTATTAAACGAGAATAATTACAGTTGAACTGCTTTATCAAAACAACTGAAATTATTCTCGTTTAATTGTGAATCTATTATAATAATGTGCATATTCTTCTTTATTTTATTATTTAATTTTGTTTTATCTTATTTTTCATGTTGTCTGCAGCAAAGTCAATTTCATATCTTCATTAAAACTGAAACGCATATTTTTGCACGCATCTAATATAACAGGTTTGGGGAAATGTAGTTTACTTTTGTTTCAATATTTTGTGTGTAGTAAAGTCCATGCCATGCCCGTTAGAACAGTGGGGCTAAAGTTGGCCAAACATTCCGAATATTTATTATTATTTCTTTTTTTTTTTTTCACCAAAAAATTAGGGGAAAATCCAATTTAGCCCCTCCGATATTCAGACAAGGGCTTGAACGGGGGCCCCCTTACCCATTTCAAAATTGCTTCCCATTTTTCCGTCTGCAACAACTATCAAAATGATCATCCAATCTAAATTTGCGATGATTGGGAACGGGTTACTTGATTATTCATTATGCCAACTGAACCCTTTCCCAACTGAACCTTTTTTAACATATCTGATAGAAACACGTGGGGAAAAAATGTACTCATTTTTCTCAGTATTTTGTGCTATAGTTTTGTGTTGTAGGAAGTTTAGTGTATTCCGTAGAGTTCTCTTATAAATAGCAGCAAAAGATATGGGGGACATTTTACATTTTCCGAAATGGGCTCACTTTAGGATGGATCAGATTGAAAGTTCCTGAAGATGACAAAATGGACGCTGATAAGGACAGGATTTGCGTAAAATACAGCACAGGCATATTGAGGCAAAAGGAGAAATGCTGGAGCTAGACCCTTTCAGCATTTACCTCTGTTGTCTCAATGTTTTCAAAAGCTTTTTCGATGAGGGACGTCAAAACAAAGTCTTATTTGGAAAATGGTAAATGAGCATGGGCGTAAATACATCACGACGGGTAACCCACGTGATTTTGGGAAGCGTTCACACCGAAGAATTGTCTGCTTCAAGTATGTATTGTTCATTTTCTCAGCTTAAACTCTACGGATTTTGACGAGATAAACTGTACCATATACGCCTTTGAGAGGGCCATTCCCGAACCTAACTCACCCTGCACCGAATCCCTTAGTTTCTTCAAACATTGAAGAGAGATCATTCATTTTAAATGAAAGTACCAAGGGATTTGGTGATGAGTGATTTAGATCCGGGAATGGCCCTTTCATAGACGCGTACGGGGCACTTTATCTCGTCAAAATTTGTAGAGTATTAGCTGAGAAATTATACAAACATACTTGAAGCAGACGATTTTCCGGTGTGAACGCTTCCAAAAAATCACGTGGGTTACCCACCGAGTACATGACATTGTAATCATTTCCCAAAACAGAAACATTAGGCATTTCCATTTTGAAAGTAGCTTCAGACATCAAAACGGGTGTTGGGAAAGATGTATGAATTCACTATCTGTTCTGGTTCAGACACTGGACTTAAATGTCATTGCCGACAATGAACAGAAAAATACAGTCTGCTTTCCCCGCCTTCATTCTGTTTTCAGGGAACTGGTGATGTTGTCGAGTCGTATACCTCCCTGAGTGATGTATGAAAGTAGTGGAGCCAGGAACAAGGAGATCGCCGTTTGAGAATTTGTAGTCTCTTGATTACCAGTACCTCTTGATTTACGAATCGCTAAAGAAACCAAATCTAGTCATGTTGATTGAAATTAATATGTACGATTGAATTCCTGTACATATGTATTTAATTTTGATTCTATTTACTCTGATTTTCACAATGGATTTTTTTAATTGTCAAAGCAATTTTCTGTCGGTCCTTCTGAGTAGCTTATGTGATTTTTTTAAACTATGGATTTACGGATTTTAACAGAAACTTGCATTCGACAACGCTTCATTATACAAAATGTCATATCATGCATCAGATTTTCGTACAAAAATAATTTAACATCGAATAAGCCTATAGTCATACCCTTTACCTCAAAGTATCTCACCAAACTGTCTCCTTTCTCAGTTACAGACCAGTCTCTTACCCCATTTCCAAACTGTGAAAATTTGGATTTTTCGGATTCGAAAGGTGACAAAGACGACAAAATGAGTATAAATAATGGAGAGATTTATGTAGAATATAGCATAGAAAATAATTAAGCAAATTGAGAAAATGCTGTTTATCAACATTTTCCTTTGCTTCAACGCTTTCCCAAGCCTTTGCTATTGGGAATGTCACAGCCCGGTGAATTTGGTAAAGAGTTAATCTGTCATATGAATAAAGGGTTTACAGACAGAGACAACTAATCCTTTCTTAACCCTTTTCCAAATGACGAAAACTTAGTCGTCCAAATTGAAAGAAGTTGCAGACTACACAATGATTGATGTCAAAAAATAGAAAACTAGTATTTCATAGAAAAGAAAGTATTGATGCCGAGTACCAGCATTTTCTTATTTTGCCTCAATATTTTTGGGCATTTTCTATTATGGACGTCAACCGTCAAAACCATGTCTTGTTCTGGGAAAGTTGTTATATTGGTTACTTCACCGTCTTAAAACAAAACCCTTTCAAAATATGATCTGGTTCCGACGTCCGAAAGAGAAATTAAGCTTGAGAAAACGTCGAGACAAAAGGAGAAAGTGGCTAATAATCAGCCTTTTCTCAATTTGTCTCATTATTTTCTTCTAAAGCAAAATCGTAGAGGGAGACAAACCGTTTCTTTATCAACATTTATCTTGTAGTCTGTAGCAGTCCTTAATTTTGGCGTTTGGAAAAGATTTAAAACAAATAAATAGCCTTGTGAGAAGGGTTTATTCACGGTATGTTATATCGGCTACTGGTGAGAGGCAAGTCATTGCACACCCCTAACCCTTCACAACACATCTCATACTATAAACATACTGAATTTACGACATGAGATCCCTTTCCCAAACAAGACATGGTTTTGACGTCCATCACTGGAAAGGATTTGGAAAACATTGAGGGAAAATGAGTGATTGTTGACACTATGCAATTTCTTGTTTTCTCTCAATATTTCGATCCATGTTATACCGTAGATCAATCATTTTCTACAAAATTTGGTTGTTTGGAAAATGGCACACTAAAATCTTTAACTCTTTCCCAAACGGCGAAATTTTTGTAATTGTCAAATTAGAAAGCTGCTGCAGACGACAAAATGGACATCAATACGAACAAGCTTTTGTACAGAAAATAATGAGGCATCGGCATTTTCTTCTTTTACTTCGATGTTTTACAGAAGCCTTCTCTGTAAGGAATGTCAAATCCAGGTTTTGTTTGGGAAAAGGCAACTTATGGTCAAAACCAGGGATTGTTTAAGATATCAACAGTTTCCAATCGACGGTGTGCGTTTCGGTAATTACAAATGCCTGAAACCGCCTTTCAACCCTTTGCGTTTCGGATTGCTTCATCGCCAATAATAATGGCCGTAGATCGATATAGATCTCACACATTTGAAACTCTTCTTCTTATATCTTAACTACCTCTACATGAAAATATTTCAATTCACTTTCTAAACTGTGACCGGCGAAAGAAAGAATGACAATTACTTTCTGAATTGGGTGCTCTATAAAGGCATACATTTTGTGTGTCATAATTGGTTAGAGCCAAGCACCCTGATGAACAACAATAGATCAGAGTAGGTGTTAACAATTTAGTTTTAAGATGCTTGGTCATACTTAAAATTAAATCGTATGCGTTTCATAACGATTATGTCAATCTATATTTCAACTTAATCAGGATTGTTATTCATATTTTTCTATGTAGTAGGCCTATTTAAGAATCTTATAAAACAGAAATAAAACGAAACAATTCAAGAATAAAACAAACAATTTATCATTTTATATACGGCGAAAGAAAATGGAATCTAAACTAGCATATTTACAAAGATTAGGGATTGCGTTTCGGTAATTACTTTGCGTTCCGTTTACCTGTATGAAAAAGCGATATGCGTTTCGGTTATTACTGTGCGTTTCAGTGTTTCGTGCGTTTCAGTGTTTCGTGCGTTTCGGTATTTCTATGGACCGCAGACTATTTTACAACAGTTTCTAGTGCATTATATCTACAGTCCACAAAGGCACAAACTTGATCTGGTGTGTCAGTGGCGAATCCAGAGGGGGTTCAAACGAGTGCCCCACTGAAGCCTAATTATTTCACTTTCATATCAAAATTGTGCAGGGGTTTTTTTTACTAAGAAATTGGGGCCGAATTTCGGCCCCTTCCCCTCTGGGAATTTTTCCCCTAAATTGTAATTTTCCCCTCATAAATCAATGTTTCAACCTTTACAATGTTCTCCCATGGGAGTATTTATGTTAACAATCAAAGATATTCAGTTTATCAGCTTATAAATTGCTATCAAAATCTATTTTCTTTGTGTTTTCTAGAATATTGGAAGCATTTTCACCATTCAAGCAAAATACATGCTTGAAAATTTTTCCCCTACAAGGGATCATTCGACGCATTTTTCCCCCAAATTAAGGGCCCCGGGCCCCTTCCCCTAAACATAAAAAGAACCCCTGTTGTGTAAAAGTAGGAAAACAAACACCCTCCAATTAATACAGTTGTATGTTCGAACCCCATCACAGAAATCCTGGATCCATGCAGTGGCGGATCCTGGATTTCTGTTAGGGCCCTAGGGGGGTTCAGATATTTGCCAATAGGGGGGTTCGTTTTTCTAGTATTACACAATTTTTGACTGAGTTTCTGTATGAAAATGAAATAATCAGACTACAGAGGAGGGTTCGTTCTAACCTCCCGAACCCCCCCCCCCCCTGGATCTGCCACGGCCATGGTAGGTGGTTAAAGATCCCCTTTCATTTTTTTAAAAGGTCCCCCAGAGGCCCTCCATTTAAACAATTTTCTAGCAAGTATCCTTTTTTTACACTCTTCCTGACATGAGTGTATGATTTTGTTAACAAATTTTCGTCTGCAATATCTTCGAATCTAGGCCAGTAAAAAAAGATTTGTTAGATAACAGGTTTATTGTTTGATGGACATCACATATCAGTGTTCTCCCCAGTCCAAATAACTGTATCTGCCCCACTACAGCTTCATCTAAATCAGTGTAATGCCACTACAGCTTCAAAAGCATCCCACAGCTTAATTTCTTCAAAATGGTCACTAAAGTAGACGAATTTGAGGTATTTCATGTAAAAAAAACTGATGAAATAAGGCATTTTGTACAATAAATCTACATAAAAACATTATGGTAAATGAAGAAATTGCTCAAAATGAGCAATTTCTTCTTTTCCCATTATGTTTTATCCACAATTTTTTTGCAAAAACATTGTATTGTAAGGTTCTACGATACAATTTAGAGCAATTTCTTCTTTTCCCATTATGCTTTTATACACAATTTTTTGCAAAAACATAGTATTATAAGTTTCTATGAGTCGATACTTATATAATTTGCCACTATAGCTTCAAATTATTCTGGAGAGAACACTGCAAATATTTAGTTTTGTCTTGTTTTGTTATGCTCCCCGAAAAAATTTCGGGGGAGCATATAGTCGCCGCGCTGTCCGTCTGCCCGTCATTCTGTCTATCAGTCCGTGTGTCCGTCCGTCCACTGCCAGATCTCAGCAACCCTTGGGCCAAATTCAATGAAACTTCACATGTGAACTCCCTGGGATAATACCTAGGAACCTTTTTCTCCGTTTCTTGATTTGAGGCTGCGCCATGGAAAAAGGGGCCTTAATGTAAAAATTAATTTTTTTTCTCTAATTTCTCTTCATCCAATGGGCAGAATTTAATGAAATTTTGCACTTATGTGTTGAATGAGATGTCCTAGACCATGTTTTATAAATAATGTGTGTACACAAAATCTGTCATGGGAAAAGGGGGCTTAAGGTATGATAGTTTTTATTTTGTGACAAACACTTATTCAGGGAGTATAATCCGTCAATGACGGCTCTTGTTTTTCAGGGCCCATCATAATATTTCTCGCCCTGTTCATGGTAGAATCAGCACAGTTAGGGTATCAGATTGAATTTGGAACAACACTCGGACCAAGCTGTAATACTACACTGAATAACTGCACTGAATGTGGTCCAGGAACATTTGCTGATCAAAGTAAGAGATCTATTAATCTTTTTCCAAATGGCAAAATATTGTACTCCTCCAATAGGGAACTATTTTATCCCATTAACAGTGATGTAATCTCTGACAAACAAATAGTACATAGAGGATAATCGTTTGTTTCAGTGTAAGATCGATTTATATTTCATTGAGTGAACAACAAAAGCTTTATTTTCACGAGTGGCGAAGCCACGAGTGAAAATGTAGCTTTTGTTAGTCCCCTACCGGTGTTCACACCGGAGGGGACTATAGGTTTGCCCTCCGTCTGTCCGTCCGTCCGTCCGTCCGTCCGTCCGTCCGTCTGTCCATCCGTCTGTCCGTCCGTCCGTCTGTCCGTCCGTCCGTCCGTCTGTCCGCTCAAATCTGGATCCCGCGATAACTTAATAACTAAGCAAGCGTTTTTGATGAAAGTTGGTATATGACTAGATGGCAATGTGTAGATTATGCACATCATTTTATTTTTGTTTTTCGACTAAAATTGTTGTTGCTATGGTTACGGAAATAGTGAAAATATGGCCAAAAATGGGATCCTGCGATAAGTTAATAAGTAAGCAAGCTAATTTGATGAGACTTGGTATATGACTAGATGGCAATGTGTAGATTATGCACATCATTTTATTTTTGTTCTTTGACGAAAAGTGCGGTTGCTATGGTAACGGAAATAGTGAAAATATGGCAAAAAATGGATCCTGCGATAAGATAATAACTAAGCAAGCTAGTTTGATGAGACTTGGTATATGACTATATGGCAATGTGTAGATTATGCACAGCATTTTATTTTTGTTTTTAGACTAAAATTGTTGTTGCTATGGTTACGGAAATAGTGAAAATATGGCAAAAAATATTGGATCCTGCGATAAGTTAATAAGTAAGCAAGCTAATTTGATGAGACTTGGTATATGACTAGATGGCAATGTGTAGATTATGCACATCATTTTATCTTTGTTCTTTGACGAAAAGTGTGGTTGCTATGGTAACGGAAATAGTGAAAATATGGCAAAAAATGGATCCTGCAATAACTTAATAACTAAGCAAGCTAATTTGATTATTGATTACCATATTGAGTCAATGTGAAGCCGGTAGGGGACTTTATGTGTTGCATACAACACCAGATACTTGTTGTTCACGAAATGAAATATAAATCAATCTTACTCGAAAAACAAACGATTATTCAATTTCTTTAATGCACAAATAAGACAAAATGCCAAAAATATGACATATTTTCTTAAAGCGCGTCATTTTGCACGTGACTGCTATGCAACGTTTATGATGACGTCACTTATTTGTCCCGGCTTAGTGAACGTCAGATAGGGTGGTATGAACGAAAGCGGGGCACAAGTTTTTGATAATTTCACTGGATAGGCGGTGAGTTTATCAAAATGATAATCTATCGTTATTTCCCGATAATCCACCGAAAAGCATTAAAGAAATAGTGGATGTTGTTATAAAATCTTGTAACTACAGATTGAATCAAGCTGTAGTTACGAGATTTTGTAACAACACTGACATTTTATCAAAACATAATGTTAAACCAAGTCTAATTTTAGCGCAAATATCTTTGCTATTTGTAGAGCTGCGTACCACGAAAAAAAATGTACCACGGTATACCGGGATTGACAGGAACTTTGGATATATAACCCTTTCCCAAACAAGACCTGAACTGCGTTTTACTAACCTAGATTCTTTGCAAAAACCTTGTAACAACACATCTGATTGAAAGAGAAATGATAACAGTAATTATTCGGCCAATCAGATTTGTTGTTGTTTCAAAAATGTTCGTAAGTGTGTTAGTAAAACGGGCCCCTGGTTTTGACACCCCTGATAAGAAGGGTTTGGAAAACCACTGATAATCAGCATTTTCTCCTTCTCTCTTAATGTTTTCTGTGACATATTATTGACATACATTACATCAAGTAATATCCATTTTGTAATCTGCAGCAGCTTTCAAATTAGACCAACCTATAATTTCGTTGTTTTGGAAAGGCCAGGGCAGTGCACCATATAGACTATTCAGGACATTTAAAACTTAACTTTTTTTTCATAATGAGCTGGTAAGATTTTTAGAAATGCAGACTAAGGCAGATCCACAAATGAATAAAGAGAAGACAAGTGTAAAGGGTTACATCTATGTTTCATTCAAAAAAGGAAAGGGTCAACTCACAAAATGTTTTGGCCCAGTGCCTACACTTCCCAAGACTTCCACGGTAGTCTTTTGATGTCTGATTATACCCACACTTTGTAATTGACTGGTCCATTTTTGAGGGACTCTTGTTAGTTTTGGGATGGAAATTGACTTGATTTATCGCATGGATTATTGAAAAAAGGTTCTTATCATTTTATTTATATTCTTAGTTCTTGTTTAGTAAATAATCGATCTTTTCATACAGACAAATCTCAAAATTAATGTTGGACAATGGGACTGACAGAAAGGAAAAATATCGAACTGAAGGCCTACAGGTCGGACGGTCTTCGTGACTTCGTCTGTATATTTTCTACTTTTCGGCTTTTGAAAACAGAAAATATCGAAGAATAACCTTTTTATCGTAAAGAAAAATGCATTAAAACTGCGATTGATCGTTCGGAAATTTCGGTCAATGGAGATTGCCGAAGTACCGATACAGCTTCGTACTCGAACCGGTACGTACAGTTGCATCTGCGTATCGGGGTTTACCAATATACCGGTAATACCAGGCACCTCTAGCTATTTGATAGCCACTGTAGACTATGGATGTTCATAAAAATAGGATTTGTGTACAATATAGCACAGAAAATATTGAGGCAAAAAGAAAAATGTTGTTTATCAGCTTTTCTTCTTTTGCCTCAAAATTTTCTTAAGCCTCTTCTATAGGGCATATGAAAACCAGGTGAGATCCTGTTTGGTAGAATTTTACTTTTACCATTTGCCAAACATTTTCTGGATTTTGAATGCCTTTCAAAAAAGAAAAATTTGAGGTAGATCTATTTTCAATGCTGCTGCAGATGATAAAAAGGGCATTGATTGTTACAGGATTTTTATGCAAAGTAGCACTGAAATAATTGAAGCATCTTAATAAATGCTGGTTAGCAACATCTCCTTTTGTCTCAATGTAAGTATTACTTAGTAAATTAAGTTTTTTTTCTATGGAGGTAGTCAAAAGGCATCAATGTTGGGGAGAGGGTTAAGTATCACACCTGCGAACCATTACAGCCAATGAGTCATGCAAAATTGTATTATTAGATAAGAATGCTTTTCCCTTGTGATTGTGAAGTATAATTTGCAAATATGTGTCATAATATTGTCACTGGACTGTAGTGATTGTTTGTAGTTCATCTTTATATAAATTGCATGTTTTTTGTCGAGCCCGCTTGCGGTGAGCTCGACATAGTTGTCACAATGGCGGTTCGGTGTATGTGCGTTAGTGCGTTAGTGCGTGCGTGCGTTAGTGCGTGCGTGCGTTAGTGCGTGCGTCCGTCCGGATGGAGCTTGTCCGGGCCATAACTTCACCATGGATGGAGGGATTCAGAAATAACTTGGCACAAATGTCAAGCTCAGTAAGGCGGAGTGTCGCGTGCAAGAACCAGATTCCAAGCTCAAAGGTCAAGGTCAAACTTGGAGGTCAAATGTCAAAAATGAGAAGATTTTTGCTTGTCCGGGCCATAACTTCACCATGGATGGAGGGATTCAGAAATAACTTGGCACAAATGTCAAGCTCAGTAAGGCAGAGTGTCGTGTGCAAGAACCAGATTCCAAGCTCAAAGGTCAAGGTCAAACTTGGAGGTCAAATGTCAAAAATGAGATGATTTTTGCTTGTCCGGGCCATAACTTCACCATGGATGGAGGGATTCAGAAATAACTTGGCACAAATGTCAAGCTCAGTAAGGCAGAGTGTCGCGTGCAAGAACCAGATTCCAAGCTCAAAGGTCAAGGTCAAACTTGGAGGTCAAATGTCAAAAATGAGATGATTTTTGCTTGTCCGGGCCATAACTTCACCATGGATGGAGGGATTCAGAAATAACTTGGCACAAATGTCAAGCTCAGTAAGGCGGAGTGTCGCGTGCAAAAACCAGATTCCAAGCTCAAAGGTCAAGGTCAAACTTGGAGGTCAAATGTCAAAAATGAGATGATTTTTGCTTGTCCGGGCCATAACTTCAACATGGATGGAGGGATTCAGAAATAACTTGGCACAAATGTCAAGCTCAGTAAGATGGAGTGTCGCGTGCAAGAACCAGATTCCAAGATGAAAGGTCAAGGTCAAACTTTGAGGTCAAATGTAAAAAATGAGTTGATTTTTGCTTGTCCGGGCCATTCCTTAATTTGGCACAAATATTCTTTGGATGGCCCTCTACCAAGATTGTTCAAATTATCTCAATCCGTAAAAAACATGGCCACGTACAGCTACGTGCAGCTAATTTTCGTACTTCTCAGAATGTTCAAATTATTCCGATCCGTACAAAAAATGGGTGCCAGGGGGCATGGCTTATTTTCCTTATATGTGACCCGTCGCGCTAAAAGGGACCTTATCGGATTTGTGAAAAGTATCGACCCTAGTCCGTCTGCGCAGTCCGCGCAGCCTGACTAGGGTCGAAACTTTTCACGTTTAAGTATTTTCTGAATCTAGAATGTTTTCTCTACCTTACAATATTTTCGTTTTCCAAATACGACATCGGATGGACTTCTGCTTGGTCTGGTATATTTCTCGGAATTTGGTTTTATGGACTTAGCATAAGGTCCCTTTTAGCGTGACGGGTCACATATGTATACTCAAATTAATCCATTCTGGTATCTCGTTATAAATACATAGACATGTAATATTTTGTGAACAATAAACTGTCTCACCATGATCCCCATCATTCCAACTTATTTTGTCCCCACTTTTACAACGCCATTGTAATGACAGCTGTAGACATAGGTATGGTCTTCTTTCTTCAAAATGAGCGGGCTCGACATGTTGCCCTTCGGCATCTAGTATATCCCTATATTTCTCCAGATACGACAGACTGTGAGTGCTGTAAAAACATAGGGTATTGTGACACATCCTCATGTAGTGATTGTTTGCCGGGGACATTTCAGGGGTATGTACATAAAGATTTTTTTATTTTAAAGAAAAATGAAATGTTCAACTTTGTTGGAAAGGTGTAGGGGTGTATACTATTCAGAGCAATGGACACAAGGGTGTAAATGCATTATAAGTTCTTTATTTCAAGTCCAAATCCTATGTTGTGTGTTCTCATTTTAATCATCTTGATAAGTATGCACAATATAGGGTTTGATGAACAATGAAAATTTGCAATTTGAAAAGGTATTACTCTGTTATATGCAGCTCTGCGTAACATATTTCTGATTGTTTACATTCGTATGGGATTAATCAAGTTCAGGTCGAATTGATCCTTAGCAGTTTAGCTGTTTTTCTTTCGTTTATGACTTTATGAACCTGCTAGTCCATGAATAGAGAAAGATTTCTGTTGTTTCATTCAGTTACTCCTTTCCTGAACTACAAAATTTTTGGGTGATCCAATTGGAAAGTTGTTGTTGATAACAAAATATATGTTATGATGGAAAGGATTTGTGTACTGCATTGCACAGAAAATGTTGAGGCAAAAGAAGCTGAAGGTAATGCTGATTACCAGCATTTTCTTCTTTTGTCTCAATGTTTTCCAAAGTCTTTTAATTAGATCTTTTTTTGGAAAGGGTTAAATGCAATTGATGTTATTCTGATAAGATTATGTTATAAATATTTTTCTTTTTTCCACAGTGATCCTGGCAAGACGGAGTGTAAGCCATGTGAACAGGGTCAATATAGTAACACATCTAGATCTGTTAAATGTAATCTGTGCCATGCTGGTAAGATATACATGTATAAAATAATTTTAGCGTAACCCTTTCCCAAACAAGACCTTGTTTTGACGTCCGTAATAGAAATGACTTGTGAAAACATTGAATCAAAAGAAGAAACTGCTGATAACCAGCTGTTTCTCCTTTTGTCTCAATATTTTCTATGCCATATTTTACACAAAACCTATCCTTAATAACATCCATTTTGAATTTGTAGCAGTTTTTGAATTTGGATCATTCTAAAATTTTGCCATTTGGAAAAGGGTTAAGCCATTACCAGAAGACAAATTTTTAGAGTGGTTTAAATTAAAGATGACAATATCAGATGAATGAATTTTCATTTTAGGCCAACTTTTTATAAGCCCTAAGGGTCGTATTATGTTATGGCCCTGCTTGTCTGTCTGTCCGTCCGTTAGCAATTTCTTGTGTGCGCAACTCCTCCTACAGTTTGGATCCGAATTTGATCAAACTTGCCACAATGAATCTCCATGGTGTCTAGTTGTGCACATCACTTACGGAATTCAGATAACTCTTTTTGTTCTTGAATTATCTGCCCTTGAATTGAAAAAATGCCCATTTTACTGACAAGCCCCTTTCAGGCGTATATACGCCGCTCTCTGAAGCTCTTGTCGTAGGATAGGAGGCCTATTCTGGGCATAGGTGTCGTCATAATGTTTTGGTCAAGTTTTCATGTGCCACTGTCATATCTCTGTTTCTACTGATGATATTTCACTGAAACTTTGCACATGCTTCTGTGACTATAAAAACAGCCTCTAGACAAAGCTTAGTTACTCGCAATATGAATTTCAGATAATTTTTTACCCTTTTTGGAAGTTCTTTGTTAAGTTTTTAAGTGCATCAGTCATATATCTGTGATAACTTTGTTTCTGACAGAGCTGTTGCTTTCAAACTTTGCACAGTCTTCTCTTACCATGATATGAACCTCTTGTGAACAATTAATTACTCTAGAAAATATATTCAGTGGAATTTTTACCCTTTTAGGACTTAGTATCGCTAAATATCAAAGAAGTATTTTAGTATTTTTTTTTTACTTTTTAGGTTATTTCCAAAATGAGACTGGACAAATTGAATGTTTGCCTTGCCAAGAAGGTTGGTAGACCCATTTCTTGTATTTAACCCTTTACCATATGGCAAAAACTTTAGATTGATCCAAATTCAAAGATTGTTTTATGTTACAGATGATTATTTTACATAATTTGATATTGTTTGGTCATTCCAAATATTTCCAAAGCCTTCATATTGTCTGGCATCAAAATGTAACT
The DNA here is from genome assembly GCA_963680895.1 of Fragum sueziense. Taxonomy (NCBI): domain Eukaryota; kingdom Metazoa; phylum Mollusca; class Bivalvia; order Cardiida; family Cardiidae; genus Fragum; species Fragum sueziense. The sequence continues at coordinate 43,540,519 of OY804601.1, read as the reverse complement.
GTTTGGGGATGGTTTGAATTATATTTAACAAGAGAAACCAAATTTTATGAACATCATTTTATGATTACTCTAACCAAACATGGGATAGGATTTTTTCCCTTTTGCCTCCAGCACTGCTTGCACCTGGGATAAGAAATCAGGGAAATGTTTGCTATCATTTCTAGCCGAAATTCCTTGATCTATATGAAATGAGTGTGTTGTCAAAAGCTTTTATATTTTAGCAAAAAGGGGACTGTCTAGGGAGCTAATGTCTCAGCATTAGTGTCTGTGAACTACAGTAGATGCAGCCTTGATATTTCATACATGGATATCTCATTCAAAAATCTCCTATCTGGACCCATGAAAATTGACCTACCTTAGAGTTTGATAAGCTCTTCAATAATCTTAACCTGGTCTAAATCTAATACAATAATGAATATTACAATACAGTCCTGATATTTCACACAAGGATACCCCTTGCAAAGACCTTTCATTTGGGACCATGCCTTTTGACTTTGTGACATTGACCTTTGAGTTTGACCTTTTATGACAAGGTCAAGTTTAAGCTGGTCCCTGGTCAAGTCCTGTTAAAATTTGCATATTTGTTAGGAAACTCATTTCATGATACAGCCAAGTCATTTTATGAATATTAGTCAGTCCTTAACATTTTCTTTCAGGTCATTTTCAAAACCTGACAGGGGAGAATAAATGTTTACCATGTGAAAATGGCAGCCACAGGTAAGATTTGGGTTAACCCTTTTCCATACATGACTTGATTCTGATGTCTCAAACATAAAAGTCTTGGCAAAACATTGAGACGAAAGAAGAAAATGCTTATAATAAGCATTTTTTCCTTTTGTCTCATTATTTTACTTGCAAAAAAGATACAGTATCCATGCCCAATCATGCAATGTAGCATAAATGTGGATGTCCAGCTCCTTTCATTCTAAAACTGTCAAAATATTTACCATTTGGGAAAGTGTTAAAGAATACATATGACTAAACAGCTAACCATGTTTATCAACAGTTTCTTTTTGACCACGGATGCAAATGTGTCAAAAGATCAGGGACAAATTTATTGACTATTAAGGTAGTATCCATCTCTCTATCAAAAACTAATGAAAAAAAATTAATATTTTGCTGGGCATTTCTGGTTCACAAAAAAGTCTTGATTTTGCGTAATGTTTTTTACCAGTCACCAAAAACGGTACCTTATCGGAAGTCATTAAATCTTAGCTATGAGAAAATCATAAAAAAAAATAATACAAGACTAATAGAGAGGTCAGTAACATGTTGCATTGGAAATTGTTCTAGATACAGAGAATTACCTTTGAATGAAAAGTTTGGATCCTAGTCAGACTGCGCTATCTTTGAAGACTGACTAGGGTTGATACTATTCATTCTACCCATAAGGTCCCTTTTAGTTTGACAGGTCACAATTATTTCTATTTCAGTGATCAAGCTGGCTCCCCGTCTTGTACATTATGTGATAGAGGACATTATAGTAATATTACGGGCAGTGTAAATTGTCTTCCGTGTGAAAAGGTAAACCAGAATAGGAGGATAAAGGAAATGCATGCTCCTGGGTGTTTTAACCCTTTCCCAAACGACAAAATTTTGGGGTGATCCAATTGAAAAGCTGCTCTAGACGACAAAAATGATGTTTAAAAGGAAGGATTTGCATCCAATAAAGCACAGAAAATATTGAGGCAAAAGGAGAAATTGCTGATTATCAGCAATTTCTTCTTTTGTCTCGATGTTTTCCCAAGCCTATTTTCTCAGGGACGTCAAAACCAGGTCTTGTTTGGGAAAGGGTTAAATGTTCTAAACACTACCTTTTATCAATATGATTTGGATTTATAGTTCAGATTACATAGAAAATAAATCATTCTTGGTTAAAGACTTGGTCATTAGACGCATTTGACCAAAGCATTTAAGGTAAAACCTTTAAGACTGCAGCTGACTGCTCCATTCTATAATTGCTGCTGAGGACAAAATGGAAGCAAAAGAGAAGGATTTTATTCAATATGGCTGAGAAAATATTGGAACAACTGGAAAAAATGCTTATCTGCAGCATTTTCATGTGTTTCATTGTTTTCCTAATCATTTTCTCTTAAGGGCATTCAGATTTTATTAAAATTCAAACTTCTTAAATATAAATGTAACCACTAGCCCAAAATACATATGCAAGTATGAACGTTAAAATCTATCCCTTAAACATATCATTACAATTATTAAAAAGGTCTATTATGATATTATATATGAAAATTTAACTATTGGAGCTCACTTCATTTCCTTTTACTTTGTGACTGTGTTAATAAATATAGCATTTTCTAAAACAAGGTCTTGTTAAGAAAAAGATTAATTGATTTTTAGCTCACCTGAGCACGAAGTGCTCAAGGTGAGGTATTGTGATCTATCAATGTCCGGCGTCCGTCTGTCTGTCTGTCCGTCTGTCCGTCACGGCGTCAACAATTTCTTTAAATGACATCTCCTCCTAAACTACTGAGTCAAGATCAACCAAACTTGGCAGAAATGTTCCTTGGGTGGTCCCTTATAAATATTGCTAAAAGAATTGAAATCCATGAAAAACTCTGGTTGCCGTGGCATCGGAAAATGGTAAATTTCACAAAAGCTCAAAAGTTTCTTTAAACGACATCTCCTCCTTAATTTCTGGGTCAAAACCAACCAAACTTGGCAGAAGTGTTCCTTGGGTGGTCCCGTATAAAAAATTGCTAAAAGAATTGAAATCCATGAAAAACTCTGGTTGCCGTGGCATCGGAAAATGGGAAATTTCACAAAAGCTCAAAAATTTCTTTAAACGACATCTCCTCCTTAACTTCTGGGTCAAAATCAACCAAACTTGGCAGAAGTGTTCCTTGGGTGGTCCCTTATAAAAATTGCTAAAAGAATTGAAATCGATGAAAAACTCTGGTTGCCGTGGCATCGGAAAATGGGAAATTTCACAAAAGCTCAACAATTTCTTTAAATGACATCTCCTCCTAAACTACTGGGTCAAGATCAACCAAACTTGGCAGAAATGTTCCTTGGGTGGTCCCTTATAAATTTTGCTAAAAGAATTGAAATCCATGAAAAACTCTGGTTGCCGTGGCATCGAAAAATGGGAAATTTCACAAAAGCTCAAAAGTTTCTTTAAACGACATCTCCTCCTTAATTTCTGGGTCAAAACCAACCAAACTTGGCAGAAGTGTTCCTTGGGTGGTCCCGTATAAAAATTGCTAAAAGAACTGAAATCCATGAAAAACTCTGGTTGCCGTGGCATTGGAAAATGGGAAATTTCACAAAAGCTCAAAAATTTCTTTAAACGACATCTCCTCCTTAACTTCTGGGTCAAAATCAACCAAACTTGGCAGAAGTGCTCCTTGGGTGGTCCCTTATAAAAATTGCTAAAAGAATTGAAATCGATGAAAAACTCTGGTTGCCGTGGCATCGGAAAATGGGAAATTTCTCAAAAAATCAACAATTTCTTTACACGATATCTCCTCCTAAACTTCTTGGTCAAAATCAACCATACTTGGCAGAAATGTTCCTTGGATAGTCCCTTATAAAAATTGCTAAAAAAGTTTCAATCGATGAGAATCTCTGGTTGCCGTGGCATCGGAAAATGGGAAATTTCACAAAAGCTCAAAAATTTCTTTAAACAACATCTCCTCCTAAACTACTGGGTCAAAATCAATCAAACTTGGCAGAAGTGTTCCTTGGGTTGTCACATATTAAAATTGATAAAAGAATTGAAATCCATGAAAAACTCTGATTGCCATGGCATCGGAAAATGGGAAATTTCACAAAAATTCAACAATTTCTTTACACGACATCTCCTCCTTAACTTCTGGGTCAAAATCAACCAAACTTGGCAGAAATGTTCATTGGGTAGTCCCTTATAAAAACTGCTAAAAGAATTGAAATCAATGAAAAACTCTGGTTGCCGTGGCATAGGAAAATGGTAAATTTCACAAAAATTCAACTATTTCTTTAAACGACATCTCCTCCTTAACTTCTGGTTTAAAATCAACCAAACTTGGCAGGAATGTTCCTTGTGTGGTCCCTTATAAAAATTGCTAAAAGAATTGAAATCCATGAAAAACTCTGGTTGCCGTGGCAATGGAAAATGGTAAATTTCACAAAAGCTCAACAATTTCTTTAAAAAACATCTCCTTAACTTCTGGTTTAAAATCAACCAAACTTGGCAGAAATGTTCCTTTGGTGGTCCCTTATGAAAATTGCTATAAGAATTGAAATCCATGAAAAACTCTGGTTGCTGTGGCATCAGAAAATGGGAAATGTCACAAAGCTCATCAGTTACTGTAAACAACATCTCCTCCTAAACTACATGGCCAGATTCTTCTCTGGGACCACGATGTGTAACATATTCAAAGTTATTTGGCATTATTAAAACATTACTCAGGTGAGCGATTTAGGGCCCTCAGGGTCCTCTTATTATTTTTTCTTACAGGGTCACTACACAAATTCATCAGGCACTATAAACTGTTTACCATGTTCAAAAGGGTCTTACCAAAATACAACTGGTAGTTTAGAGTGTGAACCTTGCCCGGCAGGCATGGAAACTAGGTAGGTGGAAATATGTATGTAATGGCCCTGTTGATCACACCACACCCAAGATTATACTGCACGGGTCCCCTGTTTTAGACATGCGCCAACCGTGATATGGCAGAGGAAAAATGTAAAGGCTCATTCACATACAATTCTGTGTCCACATCATGTCCAAAATTATACTGCACAGGGTTTCCCTGGTTTAGACATGCTCCAATTGCGATATGGAAGAGGAATAGTGTATGTGACCTGGCCCTGATTTCTCGAAAAAACTTAAGTTCATACTCATGAGTACATGCTCAACTTCAATGGAATACTTCCAAACGTTGAAGGGTATTCAATTGAAGTTCACCTTGATTTCATGTGATTTGAGTACGGTTCTCAGATTTGAGTCTGAGAATGTACTTAAGTTTTTTCCAGAAACTGGGGCCAGGCCCATAAAGGATTGAAATTGGCTTCATTAATTTTGGAGACGGACGGATACACATCAAACATATAAATGCACCTCTTGTGAGATTTCCAATTATCTCTTTACCACACATTGATGCTTTTTGACTCTCACCAAGAAAATGGTTGTAGAAGACATTGTTGAAAATGAAGAAATTGCTTTAGAGAAGCAATTTCTTCATTTACCACAATGTTTTCTACCCAAAATGACTAAAAACATTGAATTTCATTTTACTTGAAATTGCAGTCTGAAACATCTTTGAATTTGGTCAAATTTTACCACCTGGATTCAGGTAAAAGTGTTTAAAAGTAAGTAATGTTGCTAGGAATCCTGTCAATATCATGCAAAGTGTTAGCTTATTATCCCTTTCCCAAACAAGACTTGGTTTTGACGTCCCTAATAGAAAAGGCTTGGAAAAACATTGAAACAAAAGAAGAAACTGCTGTTTTATGCCCCCGTATCGAGAGATCGGGGGCATATTGTTTTACTCGTGTCCGTCTGTCTGTCCGTCCGTCCATCCGTCTGTCCGTCCGTCTGTCTGTCCGAAAACTTAACATTGGCCTTTTCTCCGAAAGTATTTGACATACAAAGCTCAAATTTGGTATGCAACTTTCTTTCAATGATATCTATCTGGTCCATGCAGTTTGACCTTCCTCAAGGTCATCTGTTAACCCTTATCAACCCTTTACTCTACGAAAACTTAACATTTTAGAAAAATGGCCATTTCGGGGCCATTGGTGTTTCACAAACACATCTTGTTTCTGCCATATTTTACAAAAATCTTATCTTCAATAACATCCATTTTGTCATTTGTGGCAATTTTTGAAGTGGACCACCCTAAAATTTTGTCGTTTGGGAAAGGGTTAAAGTCAAGTTACGATAGTATGGTACTTGTTTGCATATTGTACCTATGTCAACAAAAGAAAAGGCGATCTCAATTTTCAAAAAAGTTTTGCATGCATTAGTTCAAATCTTTCAAGTTTGAAACACCTACAAGATTCAAACTATCACATGTAGAATTACAGTAGATTTTGATTTTATAATATTTACATAAGTGAATTTTTCTATGTGCAAACAAGTTCCGTAATATTTGGACTGAGAAAAGAAAGATGTGTCAAACTTGTTAAATCACTGTTCATGAACAAACATAAATGTACGCACTACACCTGAGTTAAAGCTGTAAGTACACAATTTGTAAATGGCAAGCAACTGCATTGTTATAAAATTGAGCTTTGGATTACATGGTAGCTCTACGCTTTTCTTGTGAATGTACTGACGAAAACTACAAAACAACAACTATCTGGACATTCAGGGTCAATATTTTGCGGGCTTTATTTCTGGAGTGCTGTACCTGATCATGATTGTAGAAATAGCAGAAATAAAGTCCTCTCATATAAACAGTGCTAATACAGTATTAATGTATTTATTATACCCCCCAAATTCAATTTGGGGGGTATATAGGAGTCAGCTTGTCTGTCTGTCTGTCTGTCTGTCTGTCTGTCTGTTGGTCCGTCTGTTGGTTTTTTGTCCACTCTATTACTCCTAAACTACTGACCCAATTTTATTCAAACTTTACATGTGAGCTCATTACCAAGTGCCATTGTGTATATCACATTTTGGTTACGGTCCATTGATTTGTCACAGAGTTATGGCCCTTGAGTGAATTTTCTTGTCCATTCAATTTCTCTGTAAATATTTGATGGATTTCGTTGAAACTTTACAGGCATCCTTGATAGCTCTCAAATAAGTGCACATGAAATTTTGGTCATGGTTCATAGATTTTTAGCTCCACTGGCCGAAGGCCAGCGAGCTATTGTCATGGCGTTGTGTCCGTCGTGCGTGCGTGCGTCCGTCCGTCCGTGCGTCCGTCCGTCCGTCCGTTAACTTTTTCTTTAAAAATCTTCTTCTCAGAAACTACTGGACCAATTTTAATTAAATTTCACAGAAATGTTCCTTGCATAGCCCTCTTTCAAATTCCTTCAAAGAATTCAATTCCATTGAAAACTCTGGTTGCTATGGTAACAAATACGAATTTTTAGAAAAAACTTAAAAAATCTTCTTCTCCCAAACAACTTATCAGATTTCTTTGAAATTTGACAGGCATGTTCCTTTGGTGACCCTTTTTCAGATTCCTTGAAGAAATTTTGATAATTCGAAAAACATGGCCGCTGTGGGCGGGGCTTATTTTCCATATATGGCGCATAGTGTAATTTTAAAAAATCTTCTTCTCAAAAACTACTGGACCAATTTTAATTAAATTTCACAGAAATGTTCCTTGCATAGCCCTCTTTCAAATTCCTTCAAAGAATTCAATTCCATTGAAAACTCTGGTTACATTTGTCAAAAAATGTGGCCGTGGCAGGGAGAAAGGGGCTTATCAGACTTAAAGAAATCATAAGAAAATTCTTTAAAAATCAACCATTGGGCCAATTTGAGCCAAACCTGGCAGGAATGTGCCTTGAGTCATTCTCTTCCAAATTTGTTCACAAATTCTTACATTTGTCCAAAAATGTGGCCGTGGCGGGGAGAAAGGGGCTTATCAGACTTAAAGAAATCATAAGAAAATTCTTTAAAAATCAACCATTGGGCCAATTTGAACCAGACTTTGCAGGAATGTTCTTTGAGTCTCTCTTTTCAAAATTTATTCACAATTTTTTACATTTGTCTAAAAATGTGGCCGTGGCAGGGAGGAAGGGGCTTATCAGACTTTAAGAAATCATAAGAAAAATCAACCAGTGTGCCCAATTGAACCAAACTTTGCAGGAATGTGCCTTTAGAGTTCTATTTAAAATTTGTTCACAAATTTTTATATTTGTCAAAAAAATGTGGCCGTGGCAGGGAGAAAGGGGCTTATCAGACTTAGAGAAATCATAAGAAAATTCTTTAAAAATCAACCATAAGGCCAATTTGAACCAGACTTTGCAAGAATGTTCTTTGAGTCTCTCTTCAAAATTTATTCACAAATATCAAGATTTGGCTGCCGCTGTGTAAGGCTTACAAGAAATCATGGGATAATTCTTCCACTTTAACCAGTGGAGCGATTCAGGCCCTCCTGGGCCTCTTGTTTACTGAGTTATGGCCCTTTGTTGAAAATTGGCTTATCAGACTTCGAGAAATCGTTAGATAATTCTTCAAAAATCTTCTTCTCCTTAACCACTGGGCCAATTCTTACCAAACTTGGCAGGAATGTTCCTTGGGTGACCCTTTTCAAAACTTGTTCATGAATTTTTGATTCGTCAAAAATTGTGGGCGTGGCAGGGCGGGGCTTATCAGACATAAAGAAATCATTAGGAAATTCTTCAAAAATCTTCTCCTCCTCAACCACTGGGCCAATTCTTACCAAACTTGGCAGGAATGTTCCTTGGGTGACCCTTTTCAAAACTTGTTCGTGAATTTTTGATTCGTCAAAAATTGTGGGCGTGGCAGGGCGGGGCTTATCGGATTAAGAGAAATCATGTGAAAAATCTTTAAAAATCAACTATCAGGCCAATTTGAACCAAACTTGGCAGGAATGACCCTTGAGTGATTGTATGCAGTGTATGCTCATGATTTTTTCATTCGCCAAAAAATGTGGAGTTGGCAGGGCGGGGCTTATCCGACTTCGAGAAATTGTTAGATAATTCTTCAAAAATCTTCTCCATCTTAACCACTGGGTGAATTCTTACTTAACTTGGCAGAAATGTTCCTTGTGGGACCCTTTTCAAAACTTGTTCGTGAATTTTTGATTTGTCAAAAATTGTGGGCGTGGCAGGGGGGGCGCTTATCTGACTTAGAGAAATCATGTGAAAAATCTTTAAAAATCAATTATTTGACCAATTATAACCAATCTTGACAGGAATGACCCTTGAGTGATTGTATTCAATGTATGCTCATGATTTTTTCATTCGCCAAAAAATTTGGGCGTGGCAGGGCGGGGCTTATCCGACTTTGAGAAATTGTTCGATGATTCTTCAAAAATCTTCTCCTCCTTAACTACTGGGCCAATTCTTACTAAACTTGGCAGGAATGTTCCTTGGGTGACCCTTTTCAAAACGTGTTCGTGAATTTTTGATTTGTCAAAAATTGTGGGCGTGGTAGGCCGGGGCTTATCGGACTTAGAGAAATCATGCGAAAAATCTTTAAAAATCAATTATCAGGCCAATTTGAAGCAAACTTGACAGGAATGACCCTTGAGTGATTGTTTTCAATGTATGCTCATGATTTTTTCATATGCCAAAAATGTGGGCTGGCAGGGCGGGGCTTAGCCGACTTCGAGAAATCGTTCGATGATTCTTCAAAAATCTTCTCCTCCTTTTATCACTGGGCCAATTCTTACTAAACTTGGCAGGAATGTTCCTTGGGTAACCCTTTTCAAAATTTGTTCGTGAATTTTTGATTTGTCAAAAATTGTGGGCCTGGCAGGGCGTGGCTTATCGGACTTAGAGAAATCATGTGAAAAATCTTTAAAAATCAATTATTAGGCCAATTTGAAGCAAACTTGACAGAAATGACCCTTGTTGACACTAATGTCCCTTGAGGGATTGTATTCAATGTATGTTCATGATTTTTACATTCGCCAAAAAATGTGGGCGTGGCAGGGCGGGGCTAATCCGACTTCGAGACATTGTCAGATAATTCTTCAAAAATCTTCTCCTTAACCACTGAGCAAATTCTTACCAAACTTGCCAGGAATGTTCCTTGGGTGACTCTTTTCAAAACTTGAACGTGATTTTTTGATTCAGTGTTTTGTTACCAAAATTGGCAGGAATGTTCATTTGGTGACTTATTTAAAAAATTTGTGCGTGAATTTTTGATTTGCAAAAAATGAGGTGATGGCAGGGCAGGTCTTATCAGACTTAACGAAATCATGAGAAAATTCTTTAAAAAAGCAATTATACGGTAAATTTGAACCAAATCTTACAGGAATGTACCTTGATTGACTGTCTTCAATACATGGTTGTGAATTTTTGGTTTATTGAAAAATATCAGCATGGCAGGGCAGGGCTTGGGGATTGTTAAATGAGCTATGTCCTTTTGTTCAAAATTGGTAATTATACCCCCCAAATTCAATTTGGGGGGTATATAGGAGTCAGGTTGTCGGTCTGTCTGTCTGTTGGTCTGTTGGTCTGTTGGTCCGTCTGTTGGTTTTTTCTTTAAAAATCTTCTCCTCCTCAACCACTCAGCCGATTCTTACCAAACTTGGCAGGAATGTTCCTTGGATGACCCTTTTCAAAACTTGTTTGTGAATTTTTGATTCATCAAAAATTGTGGGCGTGGCAGGGCGGGGCTTATCGGACTTAGAGAAATCATATGAAAAATATTTAAAAATCAATTATCAGGCCAATTTGAAGCAAACTTGGCAGGAATGTCCCTTGAGTGACTGTATTCAACACATGTTCATGAATTTTTGATTGGGTGAAAAATGTGGGCGTGGCAGGGCGGGGCTTATCAGACTTCGCGAAATCATTCAATAATTCTTCAAAAATCTTCTCCTCCTCAACCACTTAGCTGATTCTTACCAAACTTGGCAGGAATGTTCCTTGGGTGACCCTTTTCAAAACTTGTTCGTGAATTTTTGATTCGTCAAAAATTGTTGGCGTGGCAGGGCGGGGCTTATCGGACTTAGAGAAATAATTATAAAAATCTTTAAAAATCAATTATCTGGCCAATTTGAAGCAAACTTGGCAGGAATGTCCCTTGAGTGACTGTTTTCAACACATGTTCATGAATTTTTGATTGGGTGAAAAATTCGGGCGTGGCAGGGCGGGGCTTATCAGACTTCGCGAAATCATTGAATAATTCTTCAAAAATCTTCTTCTCCTCAAGCACTCAGCCGATTCTTACCAAACTTGGCAGGACTGTTCCTTGGGTGACCCTTTCCAAAATTTGTTCGTGAATTTTTGATTCGTCAAAAATTGTGGGCGTGGCAGGGCGGGGCTTATCGGACTTAGAGAAATCATATGAAAAATATTTAAAAATCAATTATCTGGCCAATTTGAAGCAAACTTGGCAGGAATGTCCCTTGAGTGACTGTATTCAACACATGTTCATGAATTTTTGATTGGGTGAAAAATGTGGGCGTGGCAGTGCGGGGCTTATCAGACTTCGCGAAGTCATTGAATAATTCTTCAAAAATCTTCTCCTCCTCAACCACTTAGCCGATTCTTACCAAACTTGGCAGGAATGTTCCTTGGGTGACCCTTTTCAAAACTTGTTCGTGAATTTTTGATTCGTCAAAAATTGTGGGCGTGGCAGGGCGGGGCTTATCAGACTTAGAGAAATCATATGAAAAATATTTAAAAATCAATTATCTGGCCAATTTGAAGCAAACTTGGCAGGAATGTCCCTTGAATGACTGTTTTCAACACATGTTCATGAATTTTTGATCGGGTGAAAAATTTGGGCGTGGCAGGGCGGGGCTTATCAGACTTCGCGAAATCATTGAATAATTCTTCAAAAATCTTCTTCTCCTCAAGCACTCAGCCGATTCTTACCAAACTTGGCAGGAATGTTCCTTAGGTGACCCTTTTCAAAACTTGTTATTATCAATTATTAGGCCAATTTAAAACATTTTTATGCAGGAATGTCCCTTGAGTGACTTTATTCAACATGTATTCTTTTCGATTGGATGACAAATGTGGGTGTGGTAGGGCGGGGTTATCAGACTTCCAGAAATTGTTAGATAATTCTTCAAAAATCTATTTCTCACTAACCACTGGACCAATTCTTACCAAACTTAACTTGGAAGATCTGCCTGGTGTTCATTTAAAGTGTAAAACTCATTTTATGAAATATTTAAGAAACAATGCCCATATATTTGAATTTTTTTCTGATTCCATTTATCAGTTTACAGTTTATATGAAATATCAAAATGCACAAACACATCACTTTTGGGGGGTATGATCACTTTCAGTGATTTTCTAGTTATATTTGATATTTCAGAGAAGTTGGAAAAGATGTATGTATTCTGTGCCTTAATGGAACTTTTAAAAATGAAACAAGTTATGAGCCTTGTCAAGTCTGCCCAAGAGGTAAAGTGTGTCTTAACCCTTTCCCAAACAGCAAAATTTTGGACTATTCCAATTTGAAAAGTGTTTGAGATGACAATTTCAAGTTGATATTATTTTAAGAATGTTTCCATTTTTGGTTAGAAAACTTTGTGGAAAATGAATAAGTTGCTTGTGAAAGCAATTTATTCATGTTCCACAATGTTTTCCCAAGCCATTTCTTTTGAGGGAATCAAGAGGAAGATTTTGTTTGTTTGTAGTAGTTTTTTCCATAGCTACATTTTAAGAGGGGGGTAATGTATTTTCAAAGTGCAATATTTATTTATTGTTCATCAAGCCCTATGTTGTTGGTGCTTGTTGGAATGGTCTGTAATACTAATCTATTGTTCATCAAACCCTCTCTTCTTTGTGCACTTTGGAATTGTCTAATTGAGACAATTCAAATTAGTACCCACAACCTAGGGTTTAGATTTAAAGTAACAAATTAAGAATACATTAAGAATACATTCACCCCCTCTCATCTTTTGCTCTGTCGTTCACAAACAAAGCCAAGCATACTGTCGCTTTTATTCAAAAACTTAGTCCAATAAATGTAGCTTGTTTAAAGCTGCAGTAACGGAGTTTTAGATGAAAAGTTGCGATATATGTTGTAGGTTAAGAAAACTTTAAGAGAAAATGAAAAGCAGATACTAAGCAACCTTCTTTTGCACTTATTAGTCTTTTGAATTGTGACCAAATTTAATTGGTTGGGAAAAGGCATAAAATTAACTCTTTCTCTGCCAAGGTCGCTTTTGGGCAATACCATAAAGGCTGCCAAATGTTGCCTATTGGCAATTTAAAAAAAAATAGGATAATAAGGTCGGTCAAGGTCAGGGTCATCTGATTGGACTGCCCATTAAAAAGTTACAAATAGTTCATAATCATTCATTTCTGAAAGTTTCAGTTTAACTTTTGTCAATTAATGATTTTATACTATTTCAAACTGTTAAGCCCTGTTTTTGCAATTTCCACAAAATTAGCTCTGAAAAACAGTAATTCTGACATTTGGCAGTGAAAGTGTTAAGGGCGAAATGTGTATTTGATACAAAAATGTTTGTGCAGTGAATAAATAGCAGGAGCTAGGGCTTTTTCTCTGTTTCCTTTAATGATGTATAAAGTTTAAAACATCTTTCTGCATTTTTGATAGTTGCAAAAAATAGGGGTAAGACTCCCTATAAACTACAGTCAATTACTGCTTCAACCTATTTTGCAGATTTTACTTCCAGGACAAGAAACCATACCCCAACTCTGTTCTCAGTATTGTCCAATAAGCCAAATGTAAGGGGTAAGGTATGTCACACCAACAATTTCTTGCGATTAATTTATGTTCTGAGGTAGACTTCTCATTGAGAAGCTATCCCCCTTTTGGCTGTTGCCCTAGTGGATTATTTATTGTGCCGCCTAAGTCAGACTGTGATTAGATAATGATAGAATATAGTAGAAACATAGATTATTTTCTTTTTCAGGTAGTTATTCCAATAGCCATATCAATTTGAAATGTAAATTGTGTGATGCTGGTCATTATCAAGATAAAGAAAACAAAACAAATTGTATAGAGTGTTCTATTGGATTATTTATGAGGTAAGATTTTTCGCGCTTTCTGTACAATAAAGCCATTACATGTTGGCAAATTTCTGAATTGATCCAAATTCAAAGATATTGGGGATGACAATTTCAAATGATTGAAATTTTTACTTATTTTTATGTTTCTTGATAGAAAGCATTGTATAGACACATTTACTTGTTACTTACTTACTTATTAGATATAATCCCCAAAAATTAGCCATAAATAAATCTAAATAAAATATGGTCAAAAAAAGTTGGGTCATTAGTAAGTTCTTGGATGAATACAGATTTGTGCCTAATCTGCCCAGAAAGTTCAGATTTACCTGCCCTTGAATGTCAAAAGTAGCTTATTCATTCAAATTAATATTGTTTCAGTGAGATTGGAGCACCATTTTGTGAGCCGTGTGCTAGGGGTACTGAGGCCACTATACCTGCAGCTGTCAATTGTACAGAATGTAGACCTGGTAAAACATTAACCATTTCCCAAACGACAAATTTTTGTGGTGGTCCTATTCAAAAGCTGCTGTAGAAAACAATATTGGTGTTGTTAAAGATAGCATTTGTGAAGAAAAAAGCAAAGAAAATATTGAGACAAAAAGAGAAACTGCTGGTTATCAGCAGTTTCTTCTTTTGTCTCAATGTTTTCCCAAGCATTTTCTATTAGGGACTTCAAAACCAGGTCTTGTTTAGGAAAAGGTTAATCTTTTTTTCAAATAATACCTGGTTTTCACTTCCCCATTTTTGATTACTTGAGAAATTTGTTGATGCAAAAGAAGAAAATGCTGATATTAGTTGTTCATCTCATAATTCACCTTGATGTGACAACAAGAAATTTTCCAAGTTGCACAGAATCATACGCCCAGGAGGAGCATGCCACTCAAATAGAAAAAAACTTCAATTCAAAGTTAGATAATTTAAGAAAAACATAAGTTCTCTGGTTATAATAGTGTTTTATTGTATTCCCTGAGGAATAATATTGTGATATAAGTTCTCTGGTTTGAAAAGATGGCATGTACAATTAGGCACCTTGAAATTAATTTTAGCAAGTTTGAACTTCATCTTATATTGAAACTGTAGAAGTTGTTCAAACAAGAACATGCCAACAGACAGACAGACAGCTAGATATATGGGCAAACTACTAGGGTCATAACAGCCCTTTCCCAAACAAGACATGGTTTTAACATTATAAAAATTTTAGAAAAACATAGTGACAAAAGAAGAAAACGCTGATAATCAGCATTTTTTTCTTTTGCCTAAATGCTTTTTGGGCTATATTATTCCCAAATTTTACCTTTAATAACACCCATTTTGTTGTCTGCAGAAGCTTTTTAATTGAACCATCCTAAAACTTCGTCATTTGGTATATTCTGTTTTCATTCTGGAGACAAGGCGGAGCCTAGTAAACGGTTCATTACATTTAAGCTTGAGCAGAAACAGCCTTCTCGCTTAACAGTTAATCCTCTGTATTATTGCAAAAAATATTATAACTATAGCATGGATCAAGCTGTAGTTACAAGGTTTTATAACAACACATTTTACAATCGAACATTCTTTCAATTTTGAAATGTGTTTATGCTCATGCAGCACATGTTTCTCTTAAATATCAAGCAAGGTATCGAGAAGTAAACTCTCGAATAACCTCTTTGCTTAGCCACATCCTTAAAGGTGAATAAAAACAGAATATAAAGGGTTAAAAATGACCTTGTTTGACCTTGCAGGTTTCTTCAAGAATCATAGAAGTGAAAGTTTGTGTCAAGAATGTGAGGATGGGAGTTATACAGTAAATCATGGCTCATACGAGTGTAACAAGTGTCCAAAAGGATTTTTTTGTCCGGTAAGACACTTAGTCTAATTGTTTGATTTAACCCTTTCCCAAACAAGATCAGTGAAAGTTTATGCCAAGAATGTGATGATGGGAGTTACACAGTGAACCATGGCTCTTACGAATGTAATAAGTGTCCGAAAGGGTTCTTTTGTCCGGTAAGACATTGTATAACTTATTTTATTCAACCCATTAATGACTGCACAGTTCTTGACTCCCTCTTAGCAAAGAGAAAAGGTTTGGGAAAACATTGTTGAAAATGAAGAAATTGCTTGTGAAAAGCAATTTCTTCATTTTCAATAATGGTTTCTAAGCAAAAAAGGAAATATTGTTAAAATTTCACCGACTTGAAACTGTTTTTTGCAATACCGTTCAAATTGGAACAGTTCAAAATGTTGCTGTTTGGTAATGGGTTAACCCTTTCCCAAACAAGATCAGTGAAAGTTTATGTTTAGAATGTCATGATGGCAGTTACACAGTGAACCATGGCTCTTACGAGTGTAGTAAATGTCCGAAAGGATTCTTTTGTCCGACAAAAGAGTGGGTTATTTCAAATCCAAACCCTGTGTTGTGGGTACTCATTTGAGGTACTCATTTTAATTTTTGCCTCCATGAGGCAATTCTGATGAATACCACAACATAGGGTTCAATAAACGATAAACAATCTTCTGCAATTTGAAAAAGCCTTTAACCCCCCTTCCCCAGCTGTAGCTCTCTTCATTGGATAAGACTTTTAAAATAACAACTATTACACAGTATTATGATAATTTTCAATAATTCCGTTAATTTGTGATGGATTTCAAAAGATTTTGAAGCAGAGAAGGTGGAATAGACAAAGAATTTTCTAACTGTGTTTAATCTTTTAAGCAACACCTGATAAGAAAATTATTGATGAGCAAAAGAAATTTTCCCTGCTTGCAAATAACTATTTTATCAGTTGTCACTTAAAAACTACCATCACATCCTCAGTGTTTTCCTAACTTCTCTGCTTCAAATTTCAAATTATTCATTTGTGACCCGTCGCGCTAAAAGGGACCTTATCGGATGTGTGAAAAATATCGACCCTAGTCTGTCAGCGCAGTCCGCGCAGCCAGACTAGGGCCGACACTTTTCACTTGTATGTAATTTTATAAATTGTTTCGCTATCTTACTATATGTTCATTTTTCGCATACAGGATTTGGTTGACCTGTGATGTGTCTGACAAATTTGTCAAAATTTGGATTTTTGGAGTTCGGGTAAGGTCCCTTTTAGCGTGATGGGTCACATTTACTAACAGAAATGAAAATGATGGAAAATTTGTCATGTGATAATAGCTGCTTTTATAGAATCAGTGTGAGAAACTGATTTTCTTCTTGAATTCCCTCACATATTCAAAAAGTTCATTTGAAAACTTACCATTTTCCTACAACTTCAGTTACTCTCACTTAGGAACAATTTATCGTCGGTGCTATGACAAAATTGCGTAACAAATTAGTTACGCAATTTTGTCAAATTTTTTTTATAAATGCTTTCTACTAAGTATGTAGGCGTGCATATCCTGTCAAAACGGCGTTTCTCTACACCTATTAGAACCCTTTCAATTACCATGTGACAAAATTGCGTAACTCGATTTAGCTGACAAAAATGCGTTGTACATAGAAAAATATTTTACACGAGAGTAATAAAAGGCTGAGAAATGGCATTCTCATCTGTTTTTCTTCTACTTTGACCAATAAATGAACCGTAAGTTATGTTCAATTACCTTATTTTACCTTAAAGAAGCTGAATTGTTCATGTAGTTATTGAGTTACGCAATTTTGTCGGCACATTTTTTAAAACGGTAAAAAGTATTAAAAACGTTTTTGGCTCTCCTGAAAAAAATTCTATTACGCAATTTTGTCATAGCACCGACGTTATAATGTGCATCTTTTGATACCAAAGTCAATGTGATTTATAAATATAAAACTCACACTTTAGTGAAATAACTGTTTTGGTACATTTGTGTTTCACATGTAAACACTTTTGATCAAAAACTTTGTAACTGCAGCTTTAAACAAAGCTTTTTTGATAAAAAGCAACAATATTTCTTTAAAAAAGCAACAATATTTTTGCAGAATCCTGCAGGCCAGCCCACCATATGCCCAGCCAACAGTTACTGCCCGGGTGGTAGCTCGGAGCCAAAGACATGTGACAGCCCCTGATTTATTATAGACTAAAAAAAATAAAGCTCCTTCTTTTTACCGCAATATTTTGTAGAATCTACAGGCCAGCCTGCTAAATGCCCTGCCAACAGTTACTGTCCACACTTTATTTAAATAGCTGTTTTGGTACATTTGTGTTTCACATATTGTGACATTATCAACTAGACAGTCCTGGCGGCCTGGAAGCGCTCCACAGGCCTGATTGTTTGTCTTGTTGAATACAATTTCAAAGGTTCAGGCTGCGCAAACAAGCAAATGCATGACCAAGCTGAAAATTACAAGCAAGTAAGATTGTATGGTCAGTAAGATTTCTGTGAAAATTCTGTATTGATTAGTTAATACTAATGGTTGTAAAAGTAAAAATAAAGCCGAAAATGGCAATTTTGTCAATAACAAGGGAACATAACTCATATAAAATTCAGATCAAGCTGAAAATTACACCAAGGCAAGATCTTAGTCACCAACATTCTGTACAAGTTTTGATTGGTCAATTTTTGTAGTTGCTAGAGTGAAAACAAAGTCAAAATAGAGTCGAAAATGGCAATTTTGTCAATTTCAAGGGCACATAACTCATGATGTAAAATTCAGATCAAGCTGAAAATTAAATCAAGGCAAGATCTTATGGTCACCAACATTCTGTACAAGTTTTGTCTTGATTGGTCAATATTTGTAGTTGCTAGAGTGAAAGCAATGTCAAAATAGAGCCGAAAATGTGATTTTGTCAATATCAAGGGCACATAACTTATATTGTTAAGTTCAGATCAAGCTGAAAATTATACCAAGGCAAGATCTTATGATCATCAACATTCTGTACCAGTATTGATTAGATTGGTCAATATTTGTAGTTGCTAGAGTGAAAACAAAAGTCAAAATAGAACCGAAAAGGGCAATTTTGTCAATATCAAGGGCACATAACTCATGATATAAAATTCAGATCAAGCTGAAAATTATACCAAGGCAAGATCTTATAGTCACCAACATTCTTTCCTAGTTTTGTCTTGATTGGTTGATATTTGTGGATTTTAGAGTAAATTTGAAGTCAAAACCAGCTATTTTTGACATTCGAGGGCAGATAACTCAGGTTATTCTGATTCAATCCAAATTCTTTGAAGGAATCTGAGAGAGGGTCACCCAAGGATCATTCTTGTGAAGTTTGATTGAAATCCATCTAGTAGTTTCTGAGAAGAAGATTTTTAAAGAAAAAGTTTACGGACGGACGGACGCACGCACGACGGACACACCGCCATGACAATAGCCCGCTGGCCTGTTGGCCAGTGGAGCTAAAAACCTTGTTATTGCAGCTTTAAACAAGCTGCAGTTACAAGGTCTTTGATAAAAAGTAGCAATATATTTTGACGAAAGCAACAATATTATTTTGTAGAATCCTGCAGGTCAGCCCGCCAAATGCCCTGCCAACAGTTACTGCCCTGGAGGTGGCTCGGAACCAAAAACATGTGACGGTCCGTGGTTTATTATAGACAACAATAATGAGGATTGTCGGATGTCTGATGAGTTGATTGGTATTATTGTAGGAGTATCGGCAGGTACGATATATTTTCATTTTCTCTCAGTGTTTTCAGACTCAAGAGTTAGATTTTATTGAATTCTTTCTGATAAATTTAATTGCACATTTCAAAGTTTACCACTTTTTAGCTCGACTTTTCGAAGAAAATGAGAGCTTATACTGTCACCTGGGCGTTGGCGTCGGCGTTGCAACAAAGGTTAAAGTTTTTTCAAACATCAATGACTTCCATACTATTAAAGGGATTCAACCCAAACTTGGAATATTTATTTATCATAACACCCTCTGCCTTACTTCCAGGGCCCATGACCCTGGCTCCACTATATTTGGACTTATGCTCCCTTTATACTAAGCAACTTAGAAAGTCGAGCGCGCTGTCTTCGGACAGCTCTTGTTATTTCTATAAGGAGAAGTTGTTGAAAGCATAGAAGCAAGCAATGTGACAAGCAATATCTTCATTTTCCACAATGTTTTCTACGTAAAACGACCAAAAGATTCAAATTTTCATTAACTTGAACTTGTCATCTGTATCATCTTTGAATTTGGACTCGTCTAAGAATATGCCGTTTGGGAAAGGGTTGAACAATGTTGACATACCTGCAGTGGATCTGGGTTTTTTGTGAATGGGTATCGAACATAATAAAAAATATGGGTGTTCATTTTCCTATTATTATACAATTTTGACTGAATTTCTATATAAAAATGAAATAATCAGGCTTCAAAGGAAGCCCCAAATCCCCCTTTGATCTGCCAGTGCATACATAAAAAGTCTTTTTTTCCTATTTTCAGTGTTCATAGTGTTTGCTAGTTTTACCTCGTATCAAGTTTATAAATGGAAGAAACGACGGAGATTAATAGAAGAAGCAGAACCATTGGTTTATTCAGGAGGGCAACCGGTCTACAGTGGATTTTAAGCTTTTAACCCTTTCCCATACGACAAAATTTTAGGTTGATCGACTTCAAAAACTGCCACAAATGACAAAATGGATGTTATTAAAGAAAGGATTTGTGTAAAATATTGCACGGAAAATATTGAGACGGAAGGAGAAACTGCTGGTTATCAGCTGTTTCTTTTGTTTTAATGTTTTCCCAAGCCTTTTCTATCAGGGGCGTCAAAAACCAGGTCTTGTTTGGGAAACACCAACATTTTAAGAAATGGAAATAATCATTATTCTTTATGATTCCCTTTGGTAAGGTTTGGAGCAAATTGTTTTAACTGTCTGTTTATTCGTCTGTTTGTCATTCTTAACATTGGTATTTTCTCCACAAGTATTAGACATACATAACCCAGATTTGGTATGCAACCTTCATTCAATAGTAGATTTTTTGTTCCATGCTATATAACCTTCCTCAAGGTCATCCTTTTTCCCATATCAACTATTAACAAAGGCCTGAGGCACATTTACATAAAAGATTAAGAATTATATATTGGTATTTTCATCACAAATTTGGTCTACGTCGCAGACTATGTGTAAATCTCATCAATGGATATTTTGAATTTCCAAGATCAAAGTCATCAATATAGGTCAAGGTCAAATATCAAAGTCATGATTTGAAAAAAAAAACTTGGCCATTTTTAGCGAATTTGTGTTTCACAAACACATCTTTCTTTCAATGTTTCTTTACCACTAAAAATCTAATGAAACATTTAATTGTTGCTTGCGTATCTGGTTTATTTTGACCATGCATTTTCAAGATATTATTTTTTGTATAGCTTATAATTATGATTTCTTGCTTTTTCATTTGACATTAGGATAGGGCAAAGAACAAAATAATCTTTTTCTTATAGGGTTCCTTAACCTTTTTATTGTACAAAGACTAAAGATAATCCAGATATCACTTTTTATAAAATATCAGAGAAATACTTTATACATTCCAGTATAGTTTTAAAGGTTGTGAAAATGCACGAAGAACTCTTAACCCTTTCCCAAGCAGAACATGTGACCATATTCACCAACATTTATAAATCAATTGTCCTAATCCAAATTACATTACAAGTTATCTGATTGGATGAGATTTTTTTTTTGGCCAGTTGGAGAAATTCACTCATTCTTGAAAAAAGTGCACAATTACTGAAATTCTATGTCCCCCACTAGTAATGAATTAATTGGAAGGTTTTTGTTTTCGTTTCTTTGCTAAAGATTATACTATAGACACCTTGCACGTATTTCAAGCATGATATAAGACCAGGAACTATTTTTTCTCCTTAGATTTTACATTTCTTTAGCTTATTTTCCATGAATTTTGGTTGTCCCTGCACTGGTGCAATTCAAAATCAGCTTGATTTTAACGCAGTTTAATCTATATTTGCCTCGATTATCTCTCTATTCTTTCCCAAATATATTTTCCTGTGGTCTGATTACTGTTTCGTGGGAATGCAGGACTAAACTTTTTTGAGATAAAGGTTTTTCTGATGTCCCGATTTCCAGCGTAAGATACATAACGCTACTTTAACTGATCTAGTAAAACACAACATGATGTGTTCCTAATGTCAAAACGGTTTTTAGTGGTAGGTTAGATATCAACGTAAACAGAAACACACACAAAAAGATCAAGCTTATTAACATTTTCAAATAAAACAACATCAAAGTTCAAAAACAGGAATCCCCCCATTTTTTTCATAAGATACGTTACGGCTTAAACCTACTTTTATTTCGAATCTTTCACCATTTTTCATACACGTGATATACTAAATGATTCCAAACCTTCTTTAGAAAAAAATAATATGCAGTGGAATTAACCAGGGAACTTTATTCCTGATGAATTTCCTTAAAATCTAATTTATGAATAAGATACGTTATGATAAGATACGTGACGCTCAACTAAGTCATGGCAATAAAAAACTAATGTGATCAAATTAGACTATCCACTTGGACTTCTTTTCGAACATAGTATACTTTGGACAAAGAATAGACATCCATTTTAATGAAATCACCATTTTTATACAATGAATGAAAGAAACCAATACAAAACAACCATATCTATTCCAATGCCCTCCAAAGGAAGACAAGCTATGGAAAACTTCTGATAACATTCTTTGTAGAATCGTTGATCCAGTTGGCACACAAAAACGCATGTGTCTTTCAGTAATTATTCACGAAGTCCTTGAATTATTTGAAACAATAAAACAAATGAAATCATAAGATACGTTACGAACCATTTTGATTGCACTGTTTTCAAAATAAGTGCCGCATTGGCTAGTTTTACTATAGTATTTTATCATGTTCTGTATATGTTTAAATGGCAATTGTTACAAAGAGATTAGAAAGGGTATTCGGTGCAAATATCCTTTACCATTGACACAATTAAGCATTTCGAATATATTGGTATCTTGTTTAATCCTTATTTCTCGGACTGTCTTCTATTATTCAAGCTTGAAACAAGTTCATTTCTAACCAACGCCTTAGCCTACAGATATTCCTTTCACTTTTTACCAAAAATATATAAAATGCGATAATGTATGCATGTTCAAAAGATAGATATTTTGTGTTGAAATAAGATACGTTACAGCATGGTTCCTTACCTTGTGACAATCACTAAGGCTAAATGAATTAGAATAAGATAACTTTCGTGTTATAATTCAATTGAGTGGTATCTTATCTTTATATTTTCAGCAGGAGTTCATTGTATTTCATACAAGGTCTATTCATTTCATTCAAAACAAACAAAAAATAATAAGAGAAACGGTATTTCCTTTAAATACGAACTTTAAGGCCTTAATATTTTTATAACAAGTCAATAAATCATCATTTTCTCGCGATACATTAAATTCTTGATCTGGCAGAAACCTAATTTGAATCGTCACCCAACACCAATAGACAAAACTAATGTGTAAACAGGAAAACCAAACACCATAACGTATCTTATCATGCATAGACGTCACTGTGTTTGGATCCAAAAATTGAAAAAATCCGGCTTTGTTTGGGTACACTGAAATTGAATTCTCTAATTTCAACAAATATTTTCCAAGAATAAGTAAAAAACTAAGTATTTCAGAATGGTCGGTTTTCAGATTTTTATATTTCTAATTGTGCACTTTTTTCAAGAATGAGTGAATTGATGTATGAACTAGGAATTAGACTTATTGATAGAATATCACCCATAGTTTTGAAATTCATAATAGGAAAAATCTTACAAAAATTAGAAAAAAAAAAATAGCAAAGACAAAAATTCTGATAAACAACAGTCCACGATTTCGATGTTTGAGAAAGGGTTTAAGCATTATTTATATCCAGAGCTACAGATAAGAGGGGATAATTGCTTTTCACAAACAAATATCTCGTTCATTGATCATCAAACCCATGTCGTGAGTGCTCATTAGAATTGTCTCGTTGAGACGATTCTAATGAGTACCCTCAACATAGGGTTTGGATTTGAAATAACAAAATTTAGAATGCATTTATTCCCTATTATCTGCTGCTCTGTATAATACCAATCTGTAATTTTAAAGAAGTTATATGATTATGGTTAATATTGTGATATTCACATGTACATAGATATTCTGTGATGTAAATTAAATTCTGTGATCCTTTCTCTTATATTATCTTTGTTATTGTGTTTAATCAGTCCTTTCTATAACATGACCCGTTCCTGACATTTCTAATGGGAAATTCTTTTTGAAAATTGATTTCATTGATTTTTTTTATTTCCAGTATTTTCTCCTTTTGTCTCAATATTTTCTCACCAAATTTAATACAAACCGTTTAATAACATATTTCTCGTCAATTTTAGCACTCAATCAGGAGTACTGCAAATTTCTGCTTTTCGAGAAAGGGGTAAATTATCTCATTTATACACATGGTTAATCCAGAATTTCAGAAAATGATCAACATTTTTGTTAATACTTGACCAATTTGCTTTCGGTTTGAAGCAGAGATGGTGGGAAATGCCAGGAATAAGCTGGACGTGGCGGAGTTTTTTTAAAAATCCACTGATAAAAAAGCTTTTGAAGATCAACCAAAGTTTTTGGTTGATCTTCAATAACTTTTTCATAAGTAGATTTTTTTCAAAAATTCTTTACGTCTATCTAATGTGTGACGTCTGTCCACCTTCGCTACTTCAAATCGGTCCCATATTACCAAAATCATTGAAGATTTTCTGAAATTGTTGTAGCCTATCACATGATTATCCACCGTGTTTTTATAACCCGCATCGAAAGATCGGGGCATACTCATGTACGTCCGTATGTCTGTCCGAAAACTTAAATTAGCATTTTTTCGAGGGCATTTGTGTTTCACAAACATATCATATTATTTTTATGAAAAAAATAAGACTTAAATTTAAAGTGTTTCTCTTAATTAAAGGGACATTTCATTCCAATTTCAATTTTTTAAAGTATGTCTAGATGCCAAGATTGGTTATTCTAATGAGTATAAATACTATTAGTTTTTTAAGTTGTTGCCAATAAGCGAGAAACAC
This sequence comes from Fragum sueziense, assembly GCA_963680895.1. Lineage (NCBI taxonomy): Eukaryota > Metazoa > Mollusca > Bivalvia > Cardiida > Cardiidae > Fragum > Fragum sueziense. The sequence goes on along the minus strand of OY804601.1, from coordinate 43,515,986 downwards.
GCGTTTAAAGTTGAGACATAATCGATAAATTGCATATAAATCTGAACTGTTGTCCACAACAATGTGTTCAATTTTAACACAAAAATATAAATTTCTCGAAAACGGCGCAATATTTTGGCTTGAAATTTTCAGAATTTTCATAAGGAAATATGCTCTTTCAGATAAGAATAAAAGTGAAATTTATGACAAAAAATTCTGAAATGTCTCTTTAAATATATTTATTATTTATTAATATCAAATTCAAAGCAAACTATGAAAAGCAGAAAACACAATTCATAATACAACTCGCAGGAATCTACGGGAGCGCAAGAAATAACATCGACGTGTAATATATTTTAAAACTGCACAAGATTCGAGATTAGAAAACCATTTGTCTATTTCAGCGGATATAGATCAGTATTTCTAACGTGATTTATGGCAATTATTATCAAACAATCAGGATCCACTTTAATTTTTCACAGTACCCAATCTGTAGTGTTCTATCAAGTGGGGCAGTGGCATACAAAAATGCATTTTCGCAAGCCAATGGTTCTACCTCCACTTTGTTCCTTCGTAAGGAACAAAATGTAGGTAGAACCCTTGGCAAGCGAAGATTACAAAAATGCTTATATAGAGCTCGCCATTCTTTGTTATTTGCACTAGAGTTCAGCAAAAATATCTTGCGGTTTTTGTTGCAGTAAATGAGTTAAAACATTTACCAAACAAGACCTATTTTTACGTTCCTAACAGCAACAGCATCGGAAAATATTAAAGCAAAAGAAGAATATGCTGATCGCAAACATTTTCTCTTGTTGCCTCAATAGATCTTCTATGCTATGATATTTTACGCAAAATTATAGTATTCTTATCATATTCCGTATCTTTCATCTGCAGCAACGCTTAAATTAGACCGCCCCAAAATATTGCTGTTTGGGAAAAGGTAAAAGCGATTTCTGCGATCGGGCAATGACAAAGTCATTGATATATCCAGAACTATCCTCCTTAATTTCGTGACTTTTAACCCTTACCTAAACTGTTATTATCAGGTGCGAAAGCCAACCGTAGTTCGCATGTGCGCTTAAACGTTTAACCCATTGCCAAACAGTGACACCTTTTGACTCCCCACAAGGTAATGGCTTTTGAAAACATCTTGAAAAATGAAGAAATTGCTTGTGATAAGCAATTTATTTATTTCCCACAATGTTTTCCATACAAACAGACCTAAAAATTAAAAATTCCGTTCACTTGAAAATGTCGTCTGCATTATCTTTGAATTTGGACTAGTCTAAAGTTTTGTCGTTTGGTAATGGGTTAAAGGTTTTCTGATAGAAAATGCTACGGTATAAAAGCATAGCATGAAAGGGTCTATCAATGGGTAAGAATAGGTTTGAGTCCTTTTTCCCGCTGCCACCATTTCGATGATAGCTTGGCATGCTCACATAGACAAAGTACCCATTAAATAATGCGTTTTACAGCCTTGTCGCTCTATATTATCGAAAATATAATCAAATACTGAAAAACGGCATTAAAAGAAAATTTTGGAAGCATATAACAGATAAGCCACGCGATATATCGTATCTTTATTACGTTATGTAGTGAGAATATCGACGCTTTTTAATAAAAACCTCGTAAGTGCAGCTTTAAATAAGCTGCACTTACGAGTTTTTTTGTTGGAAAGTAAAAATATTTATTTTGAATTGAGGGATGTGAAGCAATATCAGTTTATCTAAGCCACCAATGTTTTTGTACTAGCGGAGTTTTCAAGTAAAGTTGTAATTTATATTAGCTGACTTTCTTACCACATTACCAAACACTGATACAACTTTTGACACCCTTAAAGATGAAGGCATTTGAAAACATCGTGGTAAATGAAGAAATTGTTTGTGACAAACAATGTCTTCTTTCCCACAATATTTTCTATCCAAACAAGAACAAAATTATTATGTATAATTTCCTATTCTTGAAATTTTCGTCTGCAGCATTATTTGAATTTAAACTTTTCGTCCGGTAATTGGTAAAAATCGGAATAGATACTCCGCATTCAGCGAATCCTCAACTGGTGTTTTCCCGCCATCTACGCCGTCGCCTAAAATTAAGATATACAACCCATCATTGGCACCAAAGAGCCAGAGGCGAAATCTGAAAGTGCCTAAATTGTGCTCTATTTCCATTCCAAATACAAACATAAGCATTTTGAACGGTTTAGAATTTTGAATTAAAGCATACTTATGGAAATATTTGACAAAAATGTTCTAAATTACCTCCCTTGCATATGAATATAGAGTGAAATAATATTTGTAAATTATTTTCTTCTTGAAGCATAATCTTGAAATCCGGCACGGTAAATCAACTTATGTGAAGTGTATTTACTAGTGTGTGTTATTTCATACATTTCGTATAGATAGAAAGTGGTGTTTTAAATGACGGACTGTATACCTTAAGGTATTGCTTGTAACAAGCAATTTCGTCATTTTCAACTCAGAAAGACTAAAAATGTAAAATTTGATTCACTTTCAAGAAATTGTCCTCTGCAACATCTTTGAGTTTGGACAAGCCTAAAGTTTTGCTGTCTGGAAATGGGTTAAGATTTCTGATAGATCTATCGTCGATGGGAGATAAAAATCTCGTAACTACAGCTTGAAAAGGCTGTAGTTACGAGATTTTGACATCCCTCTAACAGTTAAACGTTATACTTGTAATATTATTATGAACCACCCATTACTATAATCGCGAAAATTGATAAGCAATAATTCTAACAAATTTACTCTAACTATAAAAATATATATCTAGTATAATAGGTTTGTTAATAGTCTATAGGTTATAATGGTGTCACGAAACATCCATTTATAAAGCAACAAAACAGCACCAGACTCGTCGTGGGAAAAGGAACCCCGTTTCCACGGTGGATAATCACGTGATGCAACAATTTCAGAAAATCGTCAATAATTTTGTTAATATGGGGCCAATTTGACTTCGGTTTGAAGCAGAGAAGGTGGACAGACGTCATGCATAAGATGAACGTGTTGGACTTTTGAAAAATCAACTGATAAAAAGTTATTGAAGATAAACCAAAATTTTGGTTTATCTTCAATAACTTTTTCATCAGTTGATTTTTCAAAAATCCACCACGTACAGCTTATTCCTGATATTTTCCCGGCTTCTCTGCTTTAAACCGAATTCAGATTGGTCAAGTATTGACAAAACTATTGACGATTTTTCTGAAATTCTGAGTCACGTGATTAACCATCGTGGTTTCGCCTCTGAAAAACGACGATTTGTTTCCTGAACAGAAAAAATAACATTTTCTAAAAGGGACACAGCCGTGGAAACGTACAGGCTTTTGTAAGCATCAGCCCGATAGGGAACCTTGTGACACAACAATTCATGAAATCGTCAATACTTTTGTTGATATTTGATGCAATTGAATTCGGTTTGAAACATAGTATGTGAATAATCCACAGTAATAAGCTGGACGTGGTAGAACTCTTGAAAATCAACTTCTAAAACGTTATTGACGACAAACCTAACAAAATTACTTTTTATCTTCTGATTTTAAAAGAACACTCGCAATTAGCAAATCTCTGGCGTTATTGGCGTTACCCCAATCTCTGCTTGAAAAAATAGTGATACTATTGTGTCACGTGATTCCTCACCGTGATTTTATAGGCCTAAAGCTAAAAACAGCGCTAGGAAATAATCAAAATAGTGTAAGCCTCCTCTGCCAAGCAGTCAAATCTGACAATGGTAAGCTTTACAAGGTAATCATTTTCTCAGTTTTCGGTTGGTCTTTTTGACGCGACAAGACACAAATTGCTGCTTTTCAACAAAAAAAACTCGAAACTGCAGCTTGAAATAAGCTGCAGTTACGAGATTTTGGTTGAAAAGCGACAGAAATTAATATTAAGGTTAATGTTTACCACTTACTCAAACATATAAACGACTATTAATGAAATATCACTTTTCATACATTGGAAATACAATTATACTTAGAACTAATTCCACGTGTGTCATTAAAAAGATTAGCGGGGGCTTAACGACTATAAAAATGCAGTTTCATGAAATTGACACGAAGCACTGAAGTAACTAAAAATGATTGAAGGATTTTTTAAACTTCTGTCCAATTGTTAAGACAAGATATATATACCCATCGTTGCTTACTCCTTTTCCTCTTATGTATCCAAAGAATACAGGTAACCTTACATATCATGTAAGGGATGGCAATACCACGAATAAGTTGGGTATTAATAAAAGATGACGTGATAATCAGCTTCACGATGTCATTTAAAAGTAATTTGATTACTACGTTATACTGGGGTCAATGTGATTCAAACCAGTGTTGACATCTGATAGGGACAAGAAAGTGGCCATCTTCTATGATTTTTGTCTTCTTATTATAAACGCTTACAAGATTCCCTCTTCCACCAGGACATCTCATGTCAATTCATATAATTAGCTATTGTAACAACAGACGATTTCAGTTTTTCCAAGTTCATAGAAGATGACCCACTTTACTTTACCTGTCAGATGTTACTGTCAAGTAACACCGGATTCAGATTGAATTGGTATTCATTGAATAATTCATTGACTTTCCCCCTTTTCAATAAACTTGCAATTTAAAGCAACAAGAATAAAACATTGTGAGTGCAATTGTGCTAAAAATAGATCGATGTCACCTGTTTCAGGCCCCGGTTTCTCGAAAAAACTTAAAGGCTACCAAGCTCGACAGTTGATTTCGCCGTATATTAGAAGAAAATCATCAAATCAACGTGTTTTATAAAAGTTCCGTCAAACTCGATTGTTTTGAAAGTTTTATTTGCTTTTCTTTACGTCGATACTTGGAAGGAAATAAAGATCGGCAATTTCCGTGAATCTTCACTGAATGACGTCATACCGTGGCTTGTCTCCGCCCCCAATTTGGAGCATAAGATTTCTGACACAGATAATGTGTTCGACTTTTCTGTCATAAAGCGAAGTTTCAGTTATTATGCATTTCTCGATCGTCAGAGTAATACAGACAACCTTAAACCGTTCTTTGGCACATTCCTTCACTCACTAACGACATTTTCCTTGACTGTTTTAAAGGCAGAATACCACTTAACATCTTGCAAATTTTCCGAGAACTTTGTACAAAAAATAAATATATATTATTAAGATATGGTCTTTAAATTGCATATAGGCCTATGCCAAATCTTAGCTTTCTACCTTGTGTATTGGCTTAGATGTCGACGGATTTAAAACCCCATGATTTGTTGTCCCGGGGATAATATTTACAATTATGCCATTATAATGGAACATATGGGGTTTTAAATCCGTCGACATCATAGCCAATACACAAGATAGAAAGCTAAGATTTGGCATAGATGCAATTTAAATGCCATATTTTCATAGTACATATTTATTTTGTACGAAGTTCTCGGAAAATTTGCATGATTTTAAGTGCCATTCCCCCTATAACATTTTTCTAACATTTACCAAGGATAAATTCCGTGTTTTGAGTATCGATTTTGAAAGTCGCTTTATGACAGAAAAGTCGAACACTTTACTTTGTCAGAAATCTCAGGCTTACCGGGAAATGACCCATGACTGTCCGTTTTTCCCGCCATGACGTCATTAAGTGGCCGGTATGACGTCATAACTTCAAATTGGAAATTTAGCGTTTTTTGTTCGGTAAAGATCGGAAAAGACCAAACTATCCAATTGAAAAGACGAAATAAAAACACTTCTAATGTTTTAAAAATGTAGAGATTTTGATATTTGGTTCTTAGAAGGGAGTTTTTTTCGACAAGAGAGTTTGATTTTGCCAATCAACGGACACTTTAAGGTATTTGCACACTAATGAACGTCAAAAATCATCGGCAAATGTCGACATATGTCGACATTTTCCGTACTTTCTTTCAAATATTTTTTCCAAAGGAAATTATTTGTGTTATTATAATTGAATCCATTTGTTCCAATATTTTAGAGCTTTAAATATAAAATGTTGAAAAAAATAACCTCTTACTGCATTACTGCATTTATCTTGAAACAAAAGTAAGTGAATTATAATTCAATTTTCATTTTAACCCCTTCACAAAATCATGTCCAAAACGATAGATACTTAAAGCAAAATGAAATTTAACATGTTCTTTGTGTGTGTAAAAAACGCACAAAGCATGTTACCATGGCGATTTCTTTAATTTTGGACGGCGAAACTTCCCTATTCTTATGTATTTTCTTCCTACACCTGTGTAGATATTTTTCAAGTTCTTATTAGAAAGGCCCCACTAATAGTTAATGTAGAATGACTTTTTAAATATGACAACCCAATAAACTTCAAACAGATTTTCAAGATTTTTTTGTTGCTATGCATTCCGACTTTTGCATTTTCTCCAATAGTATTGTTTCCACAATATGCCAAGAGTAATTTTTATAGTAGTATATTTAATAAGCTCTTGTTTATTGCATAAAGTATAGATGTCTCTGGAAAATGTCACTTTTTATTCAGTTTTAAGCATCTGTTACTCAGTGCGCGAAAAGCCCATTTTTCATATCGATGTGATAAATCTTAAATTTGTCATAAAATTGTGAAATTGCGGTCAAATTCCCGTATTTTTTCAGAAAAGGTGTCTCTTTGTATGTAGATTGAAAAAATAGAGTGATCCACCCCGTAGATTTTTATGCCCATTAGTGTGTGAATACCTTAAGTACATACTCATGCGTACAAGGAATACTCTCCAACGTTGACGGATATTCGATTGAAGTTCACGTGAATTTTGTGCGATTTGAGCACGGTGCTCAGATTTGAGTCTGAGAACGTACTTAAGTTTTTTTTTCGAGAAACCGGGGCCAGATAGGCAAATAACCAATAAAAGCATTATTTTTCTTGTTTGTCAGATTAATCTACAATGAATTTGAACCCTATTGAAAGGATTTATAGAACCTTACAAATGTACAACTATATAACTACATGTATCTATGCACTGAAAGCTGACATTTTCTTCACTATAAGAAAGAGCGGGTTAGGGGTTACAGAAACGTAAATGCGGCCTATCTTTTCTGATCTATATGAGCCGGGCTTATGAATAACCCCTCGCAGTAGAAGCAGAATTTTGGTTCAAAAATCAAAATGTATTCGCTTTTCTTCAAGAAACCTCGTAAATGCAGCTTCTTGTAAGATGCAGTTACGGGATTTTTGATGAAAAACAGCGATATAGCGGTATTAGGCAAAAATGAGAAAAATCAATTAAAATGCACTGCACGAACAAAACGACTAAGATAAGACAACAAATTGTCTCCTAATTTAATAAAGTAGTTCTTAAATTAGAAATATTCTCTTGACACTTAGGATTTTCAACAGCATTGAACTAGACGACATTGTATTTCATAATTTTATAGAGATTATGAAATTTAACTTCTAAGTAGCAAAGGGTCATTAATATGTCGAAAATTCCTAGACACGCTATGTTCATATCTCAAATCACCCATATCATAAGTAAATTATTACAGCATTAGCCATTATGTATTTTAAATGGCGCAATTAGACGAACATCATTACTTCTTCAATTATACACACATACTTACATAATAAACTCGTAATTGCTTTATTAGAACTAAGCCGTGCTCCCCGCGTTGTTTCAAACCAAACTTCATTACCGCACTGTATCTCAAGAAAGCAACGAATTGAATTGACATTTGTTACAGGGACCAAAGCTAGTTATTTAAGGCTCCAGAATTAATCGCAATAAAGCGACGAATTGGATTGGAATATTTCTTAAATGGGCCCATGCTAAGTATTTCGGGCATCAGATCAACGGGGACGGTCGGAATTTGCGCATTTATTTCAACAAAGCAACGGTCCGAATTCATATTTGAAAACATAGTCCCTTTCTAAAGCAAAAGCTGGTTTTGCCGGACCTATCAGATAAATCTTGGATATTGAGATAAATTATATTAACGGCATATAACAAAAAGATTTCCAGGAACATTTAGTAATGTATAATAAGTGGCTAGTTCGAATTTGGTTTGAGGAATGAAAAACATTAAAAGTCAGGATGTGTATGTGTTGGATGTGATGGTCTTTCAAAGAGCACCATATAAAAAATTATTAACGAGTAAACAAAATTTTGTTTGCTCGGCAATAACTTTTTTATAATGTGTTATTTAAAAGATCAATTATACCTTGCTAATCCCTGTTGTTGTCTCATATTCTCCACTTCAAACCAAATTCTATTCGGTCTCCTATTAACATACTAATCGAAGACTTTCTGCAATTCTTATTGTTGATGTGTCACATGATTCCCTTTCATACAGGGTGTCCCAAAATATGTGTGCCCATTTTAAACATCTATGAAATTGACAAATATTGTCACTAAGTAAAATCAGTTACATAGGTATGAATGAGACATGATGAAGTTTGGTTTGATATATAGAACATCTATATTTACTTTGAAATCTTATTCCACATAACGTTTTAAAAAATATGTCATTTTTTAACTTTTTTGCTAAGTGACGTCAACGACGTCATCTTTTTCATTTGACAAAGTTTCTTTTTCCAAGCTAAGATGATCAAATTGATCATTTTAGTTTTGTCTTATATGTCCATTGTGGCTTAAATAGATCTATGCAGTGAGTCATAACATCATTAAATTTTGAAGGGATGAAAATAATCACAAAAACTAGAGTCCGAAATGAGGAAAGATGTTGTTTCACTGAAAATTTAGATGCTGGTGCAAATGGTGCTTTAAACGGAGACACATTTTACACATCTATAAAATTGACAACGTATTGTTATCAGATAACATCAGTTACATAGGTAAGAAGGGGACATGATAAAGTTTTGTTTGATATATAAAACATCCATAGTTACTTTCCTAATATATTCAACAACAAGCTTTAAGAAAAAGTTTGTCTCTGCAAAAACGATCCCCATTTAAAGCACCATTTGCACCAGCATCTAAATTTTCAGTGAAACAACATCTTTCCTCATTTCGAACTCTAGTTTTTGTGATTGACCCATTTAGTACGCCATGACGATGTGCGTGACTTTTACTACGTAGTAGGAATAAAAGGGCGGTAACCAGCCTAGTTTTTGGATAATCTGGATTTGGACACTGGACAAGATGGCAATGGTCGCCACAGTCAAGTTTCTTATGTTCCTTCATATGTCTGCTCATCTTCGCAAGCCGAGTAATCTATCCCATTCTGTTCCTTTCTGTATGACGAGGATGTCTAATTTGATGTTTATAGAGTTCTATGGTTTGATGTATATGTATAGAGCTTCGTGAATTGTACTATACCGGCCAATTTTGGCTTTTCTTCTAAAGACATGTATATAATGCCATTTATATCTGAACGCATGTTAGATGTTCATGATGTTAGAATTACATTTTAGTTTACCTTAATCGTGTTTATTTTTTTTTTAAATTGGTTGCACGAGACATAATCTTGTTTCCATATGAAAAAAATTCATTTCATTTCCAATGAAAAAAATCCGCTTTGTCCCATTGTACAGACGTACTACCACAACCTTCCCCAAACAGCTGTACACTACTCAAAACTTATAAGTACTCCGACTATATTATAGAGCATATTTCCGGACTGGTATACATGTAACATATCTTAACCAAATTTGAAACATCTTCGCTTTAACCATATGACCACCATATATTGAATTTTCATCAACTTCACGACAAGATGAATTGAACAAGAAGCAGCTAACGGAGACCACTGTTGGTAGCAAAATTCACAAAGTCAACAACTTGTGTGTTCCTTGTTCGCTCAAACAATAGCATGACATCAGGAACGCATAGACATTTTGTAATTCCTGACATATGCTGTAGGGATATCTTTTTTAATATTTTAGAAGTCGATGTAAGGTTCTCTACGCTTGCTAAGAATGTGGCAGATCATCATCATACTGGACAGTAAATCGTTAGTCTGTTAAACACGTTTTCACAATCAGCAAATTTAATACACCCTTCCCAACTGAACATTAACGTGTTAATTGTGAGGTCATGCTTTTTGCGTCTTGTACATAGACATGATGAATTCAAGAGCCATTATCGGATAGTTCGGACACTGAATAGTCTCCCTCTAAGGCATAATGTATCCCTTTCTGTGACGGCCACTGAACGCTCCAGTTCACGTAGACGAGACAAAGCAATGTTTTGGTTCTAATTCCGGCTTGAATTCCTATCACGTAGTTGTCTTGGTAGGTTGGCAGTACTTCCGGTTTGTCTGTACTCGGCCACAAGTTGGTTGATAGCATTTGCATGTACATTTATCATACGGGTTGCATTTCTTTTGAAAAATGGTACTAATGTAGCAAGAATGTTAATGTTTGACAGTAATAAACGATATTTTGTATCTAATTTGTATAGAACGACTGAAATGTGGGTATGAGAATATTACCCACGCTCGAATCGCACCACCTTGTAAAACACCAATTGTTATGGTTGTTGTTGTAGAGATTTCCAACGCATTTTATGTTTTTTGTGTTGGCACGTTGACCCATAAAGGAATAAATTGTAAATTAAGCACGTGGGATTCGTGTATGAAACGCAGGAGGACTATTTCAATTTTCTATAGTTGATCGGAAGTTATCATTTTGCACGATAATTTTGCAAAATGAAAATGATATCGGTCAAGCAATTAAGTTAGGGAATAATAAGAAATATCGACTTTTGATATTCCTTTACCGGAAAACATTTTGCGCATAATAGAAAACGGAGTACTTATAAGTTTGGTTAAGTATATTTTTAAAGGAAATAATTATGTTGACCCTCGTTTGACGAAAGATTGGGTAGAAAAGCTGTCAATTTGAAGAAAAAAGTATATGTCGTATTTTGTAAAGATTGATAGATGAACGTACCCCCAAAATGAAAAAAAATCCCTTGTTTATATTCATTAGTATCTGAGTGCTGAGAGTCAAATTAACCCTTTTCTAAACAAGACCTGGTTTTAACGTCCCTGATAGAACTGGCTTGGGAAAACATCGAGACAAAAGAAGAAACTGCTGATAACCAGCAGTTTCTCCTTTTGTCTCATTATTTTCTATGGCATATGTTACATAAATTATATCTTTAATAACATCCATTTTGCCATTTTTGACAGTTTTTGAAGTGGGTCACCCTAAAATATTTTTGTCTGGGAAAGGGTTAAGGATTCATTTTTATACCAGGAGCCCACGACTGTCGCTTTCGACTTGGTTATCTCGGTATACCATTGATTTTTGCTCCAGTTCCACACTTCATACCCCCCCCCCCCCCCCCCCAAGATATCCGTGATGACTGACTGGGACAGTATGTAGACTATACTTATCTGTGCTCATCTTCGCAAGCCAAGGATCCTACCTCCACTTTGTTCCTTGCGACAAGGAACAAAGTAGAGGTAGAACCCTTGGCTAGCGAAGATTAAAGATAATTTGTTCTACTCTACATATATTTTTCAAAGTTTCAGTACGGTAGATTTCGACAAGGTTATGTGGATTTTTATGTACTTTGCTGCTATTAGATAGATCGGTCCCCTGCCAGGAGTACACCGGTAATAATTTTGTGAATTATCAAAATGAATTTGAACTCAATTAGCTGGGCCCAGTGTAGCATCTGTATCACATAGCGAATGATAAATGGGACTATAATGACATCTGAAATGGTTTCCGTATTTTAAAGAGGCTATTTGCGCTGGCACCCCGCATTTTATAACTCTTTTCGTTTAATTACTGTGGGTGGATTGAATAATAAGACATGAAATAGAGAAAAAAGAAATAACCATATCGTAGGAGAGGGAATGGGAACCTCGTAACGTTCTAGAGCTTTGAAAAAGATGTAGTACCGAGATGTTGGTCTTCCATCGGTGATAGTCATGCATAATGCAACTGTGCAATAGTCCTCTTAGATAGTGTATTGTGTCGCCTAACGTACATGTAGAACCGTGGTTAAAAACAGCAGACCAAGGTAGAATAGGTGGAATATTTCTAACGCTGCAAAGACATGACCGGGATTTGCCATTAATACTGCCTCTATATAAATGCTTCCCTCAGGCATTAAATTGATGCCTGTTCTACCCCATTGCATGACCGCTAAATCTAGTTTAGTATTATTGTTTTGTTAATAACGTTTGCAACTTACAGTATAGAATAGAATATGTTTTAATTGCACAAATACATGTATACCGATTTTGGTCAAAGGTAATACGAAATTATTTCTTTTCACATTTTGGAAATAATTTGATTGTCATTGTTCATAAACTATGTTCTACCACGGTCTGTCGTTATTTAACCACGGTTTTAAGATTGGCTTCCTAATGAATAATCCGCTCCACTCCACTTTGAGGATTATTTTTGCCACCTAATTCAGCACCCTGGTTACATTACGAAAGACCGCGGTAGAACATGAACTATTTATAAATTTCCTTTAGTTTTGTTTCTAAATATCAAATTTTGTTCTTTCATTTCCATAGCTTTGTCTATTCGCATGCGCGTATTAAGGTTGTATTCACAAACGTCACAACCAAAGACTGGTCTAACTCAAAAGCTGTTGCAAATGACAAAATGGATCTTTATAAAGACAAGATCACTATACATAATAACCCAGAAGATGAGTAAATACTGATTATCAACATTTTCGTCTTCTGTCTCAATATTACGACACATTATTTCTGTTACGGGCGTCAAAAAGCAGTTGTTGTTTGTGAAATGCTGTAATGGGTCAATGCTAGATATTTTAGGCACCAAAACAACATGTGCACAGTGTGGTACGTGGATTTGTCCAGGCCCGAAGGAAGCAATTTCATATTGGGGGGCTAAAGCCTCAGTGTCTGAATATTGGGGGGAGGGGGGGGGGGGCTAATTTGGATTTTCCATAATTTTGGGTGTGAAAAAAGGAAAATTTGGCATTTTTTGCCAACTTTGAGGGGGCTTAGCCCCCCCCCCCCCTAGCCCCCCCGTTCCTACGGGCCTGTTGTCTCGGACTGATACAGGCCCGTAAGAAGCAATTTCATATTGGGTGGGCTCAAGCGCCTTTGTCTGAATATAGGGGGTGGAGCTTGATTTGATTTGTCCTAAATTTTCAGTGCTAAATTTGTTTTTTCCCTAAATTTTCACTGTAAATAAGGAAAGTTCGGCATTTTGACCAGCAATGGGGGCCTGACCGCCCAAGCCCCCTGTTCCTACGGGCCTGCAATAAGAACAGAATTATAACGCTGGTACCAAGTTTGTCATTCATCATCGAGTACCAGTTTCCTAAGAACGTTATTAGAAATTAAAGATGCGAGTAGGTAAAGTTGGCGGATTTTATTTGGTAGGACTTAAAATGAAGCTTATGCAGAATTATTTGATGGACAGAAATACTCTGCACTTGTTGATAAAATCTATGCAATACTTCTTAAAAATACTTTTTACATGCTTGTACGTGTGTTTCAAAACCTAGCATGGCCCCTTTCATATAAATCTTAACAGACTTTCTAAAGGCAGTATACACTTGGTCGTTTATTTTAAAACCGTCGATGTAATTCTTGTTCAAGCTGTAGTTACGGGGTTTTAGAATTACACCGACAATATACGTTTCTACAAAGACACCGAGTAATTGAAATGTTACAAACAAACAACATTTCGCTTTCAACCGTTAATAACTAATAAAAGCCAAAAGACGTTTTTCATCCCAAGGCTAATCTCCGATCTTATTAACATTAATACTCGCTAATTAGCGAAATTAATTAATATTCCCTCCCATTTCCCATTAATATTTTCATTAATTCCTGCTCTACAGATCTTTTACTTTCATACAACTTTACGTTTTCTTACAAGTTTCGTTTGTCTGTGCCAAAGTTTCAATGCGCTTTAGACAAGTGATGCGTTGTACTTGTAGAGAAGCGATTTCTGTACAATCATTGCAAAGTCAAAATTACATCGGAAAATCGTTAGTTCGACTCCCCAGGTTTTGACCTTTTCTCAAACATGAAATTAGGATTTGTGTACTGATAAATATGGCACAGAAAAAAACCTGACCAGGCCCCGGTTTCTCGAAAAAAAAAAAATAATAAAAAAAGTACGTTCTCAGACTCAAATCTGTGCACCATGCTAAAATCGCACGAAATCCACGTGCACTTCAATCGAATACCCTTCAACGTTGGAGAGAATCTCTTTGAAGTTGAGCATGTTCTCATGAGAATATACTTAAGTTTTTTCGAGAAACAGGGTCAGATCTCGGCCCATTTGTGCACGATTCAAATAGGCCTACATAAAACATCTTGACGTGTTGGGTGCATTTTATGAGTGAAGACTCAAATAATGGCGGTGAATCAAGTGATACAATAATTACAACAACAACTTCATTGCAAAACAATCTTCAATAAATCTGTATAAAAATGAAATATAGAAATATTCTCCGAAATAAATGATAAACAATCGGTCGCTTCAGCATCCGCGGTGGCCATATTGGATTTTGTTTGTGAACAATAGAAACAATCACTAGGGGATGATTTATCGCGGAACGGTGCATACGTGTCCTATTTGAAAAAAGACTGTTGTAGTGTCACGTGATTCCCTGCTGTGCAAACTCGACGACGTCGGTGCCTTGACGGTCCTTTGACCTTAGGACTTGGAGTGTGTACTTTACGTGTACCAACCACGAAAGCTAATGCACGTAACTCTTTTCCAAACGACAAGATATTCGGATGCCCCTATTTGAAATCTTCTGCAGAAGACAGAATGGGTGTATGGTTTGTGTATGATAAAGCTCAGAAAATATTGAGGCAAAGAAGAAAATGCTGACTGTCAGCATTTTCTTCTTCTGTCTCAATGTTGTCCAATCCTCATGTACTAGATACGTCAAGACCATGTCTTATTTGGAAAAGATTTACGCTTATCTTGACATCACATAAACGATCATTTGCAAAGCTTTGATTTAGAGTAGATCATTAGTTGGTTAATTAAATAATTAATTGCACTCATCGTAATATCAATATCAGAGAAGACGAATTTTGTACCATAAAGTATTAAAGTAATTACATCTTTGATAGCTTTCACAGCTCTGAGTCGCGTTTTTATTTTATGTGATTTCCTCCCTCTGTCTGCATTCCGTACTTCTACGATGTTTTAATGAAATGGCGTCACTCTTGGGTACATGTACCTGTTGCCTATTTGGTAACCCTTTCCCAAAAAGACAATAATTTGACCTCCTTAAATGAAAAGGTTTGGGAAAAGATTGGAATGGAAGATCGATTAATTGGATTTAACACCCTTTTCAACTGAGCACAAGCAGTACGGTTATATCACGGCCGTGAGACAGAAGAAAGTTGAACCCGGCCATTTTGTGGGCCTCTGAGAATATTAACGACCTCAAAAACGTGAATTGACGCTATTATTGCATAAAATATGAAGAATTTGCAAAGAAATGTAATAAAATAAACGAATGATTAAAAAACTTTGTGAAAATTTAGCCACATTTACACCGACAGATACCGAATTTTCCCGGCATTCAACTTGACATAAAATTATATTGCGTGTGTACGATATCCATTACACGGACCGTTAGATTTTCATCGTGTAGCTATGTAGTCAAGCTTTATCGCATTTTTACTGACATAATCTTCATTCTGGTTGGCGAAATCGTAACAATTCGACTAAGGTTTCTTTTGGAATCATACTCTGAATCTAACGTTCATCTCAGTGCGAAAAAAAAAAAAAAAAAAAAAAGATAAATCGGAACTCCCGAGGTAGATCTCTGGTTCGTTTTGGACATTCGTTCATTTCAATAAAAAACAAAGTTGTTAAGGAAAAACTGCAGTAACTAAAAGAAGAACAAGAAACACATAGGATTACCACCACATTTGACCTAGACCATTCTCTTACAATAAGATAAACAACCACTGAATTGTAATCTATATCCTTCCATGTCAACGAGACCCACTTTTAGTTAAAAAATCTGTCAGCTGCCCTTCTGTTTACTTTTTGATTCAAAGAAACTTAGCCTACGTCAAGTGCTACTCTTATATTACGTCATCAGATATGATTACACTGGGAGATAACTAGTTTACTATTTATTAGGGTGTAAAGGTTTGCACTTACAAGATTTTACATCCCGGAAAAGGGAAATGACAAAATTTCGGCTTTATTTTCAATTTTCTTAATCACTCACAACAAATCCCCGATCGAGGATATTTGATTGCAAAACCGGTCCGATATTGCACGAGAATCTCCCGATTAACGACCGGGTTTTCACGATATCGGCCCGATTTCTTCTCGTTATTCAATGCTGATAACGGCCCGTTCACACGTTCTATGCAATAGATCTTATATTAAAAAGATAAGAAAGAAAAAAGAAAATAAATGAATACAATTTAGACATGAATATGAATTTCATTCAAAAATGAATTTCATTCAACAAACTCTGAAACGTCACAAAAAGTTGCAGCAGCTTTTTTATCTCAATTCAACAATTAGGTTGAATTATTACCACTTAATTTTAATGGTATTTCATATCAAACTTAAGATCACGTTTCCTTTGAACAGTCATTCTCAGACTTGATGTATGTCAGAACCAACAAAACAAGCTTTATCAACCACAAGGAAAACACTCAATCTTCTATGTTTTTTTCTGCATCTGTGATTATCATTTTGATAATTTCATTTTTGCAGCATGCAATATGCAGAAAAATCATTTTCAAATTTCCTCAATTAGGTAGATCAAAACGGATAAATATACATGGGGGACTCCCAAATAAAACTTCGGACATGTTTTTTCCGGTACCCTACTGTTAGTTATATTAGACCGAGTTAACAACGCTACAGTTGGGCTTATTTGTTAAACACGTACTATATCTCCAACACAGCAGGTCTGATTTCTACTGTCAGGCCGAGATATAAAAATCAACCCACGAGGCGCCATAACTTTTAAATTTGCAGATCTTGTTACACGTTCTAGAAACGAAGCTGGCAACTCCAGTAACGAAATACAGCATTTTACAATGAGAGAAATTCTTATATCGTCGTTTTTCCTTTAAAAAACTCAAAAAGCTCTAGATAGTAGGTCTTTTAAGAAAAGCACCGATGTTATTTATCTCCCTCAAACTCGTTCCTTGTTCCTTAATCCACTTCCGAAACTGCATATGACACTGCATATGACACAACCTGATCAATACAATCTATTTGTAAAGTTTATCAAATTAGTCTAGGAGGTAGATGAGGTTTAATTGCGGTAAAAACACCATACAACTTTTAGACTGATTCTTGTAGCAAATTGTCTCAGGAGTTCGGAAATGCGCGTCTGACGCGCATCCGCCTAGATATAAGGGGAGAAAATTGAGGTTAAAGTTGTCTGCCCTTGGATTTTTAAGCCAAAAATTGAATCTTACTAGGCATTTCTTTTAAGGCATTGATTTATTTAAAATGGTTTAAAATTGGTAAATATATGCACATATCATCTCCACGCATATTTTAATGATGTTTAATGAATGTTTTTTATCCATAAAAATCCAAGATGGCCGCCAGAATGTCTATTTTTAGTAACAAAAAGGTGTTTTTCTTTAAAATAAGATTATTTTGGGGGATGCATATTCGCTGATTTGAAATTTTATGCATTTATTTAATACATAAAAATTAGGAAATTGTCTCAGGAGTTCGGAAATGCTCGTCTGACGCACATCCGCCTAGATAAAGGGGAGAAAATTGAGGTCAAAGTTGTCTGCCCTTGGATTTTAAGCCAAAATGGAAATCTTACTAGGCATTTCTTTTAAAGCATTGATTCATTACAAATGATTCTAAATTGGGAAATATATGCACAATTCATCTCCATACATATTTTAATGTTGTTTAATAAATGTTTTTGATCCACAAAGATCCAAGATGGCCTCCAGAATGTCTATTTTTAGTAACAAAAGGGCCATTTTTAATTAGTTTTTTTTTCTGGGACGCACGTAAGTTGATATGAATTTTTATGCACGTATTTAATAAATATTAACGAATTGGAACTTAGAAAATTCGGAAAAATAAGTTTTTGATAGTATTTGAAACGGATTGTAAAGCTTAAATTGCATTTTCATCAGAATTTTCAGAATTTTACGAAAAGCGTTTCGATGCATTCCTTTTAAGGCATTGATTCATTACTACTGTCATTTAATTGCGAAAATATGCACAATTCATCGCCATTCATATTTCAATGATGTTTAATGAAAGTTTTTGATCCATAAAAATCCAAGATGGCCGCCATAATATCTATTTTTAGTAACAAAAAGGCCTTTTTTGCTGAGACGCATATATGAATGCTAATATGGATTTTTATGAATGTAATTGATAAATATTGACTTATTGTAACATAGAAAAGAAAGGAAAATAAGTTTTTCATAGTAGGAAAATAAATTTCGGATAGTGTTCTAAACAAAGTTTTAAGCTGAAATTGCATCTACATAATTCTTAGGATTTTGTCAAAAGATTTTCGAGTCTTAAATTAAACACATTTACACAGTTATTCTTTTCAATATACATGCGTATATGCATTTCACATACTCACTTAGTACGAATACTTATAACCATCAAGAATTATGTAAAGCCAACATGAATGCCAAGCTGGCCACCATTTTATGAATTTTGTTGTATAAATGGGCTTACTCACGGGAAGTTTTCCTAATCATGCAAAATCGCATTTTGTTGATGCAGGTCTGCATGTTATTGCTTCATATCTGGCTGAATCACAATTAGAACCTACAAATTCGAGAAGCAATGAATCCGATAGAATTCTGTATTTGTTACACAGAACCTTGGTATATTACCTTTTCCAGGATATGGCACTTATGAAGTTTTAAAATATACAATGTATCCTATAACCTTTATAACATTATTTCTTTCTGTTTCCCAGGAAAACACGATAACTGATATAATGCTGTAAACTTTGAAAAACATTAAAGGAGGTCAACATGTCAAGGAACAATACTTTACATCTTGTCCAAAAATCATGACCTAGCTGGGGAAGTGGAATCCTTTGATGAAAATACCTGATTAAAAGCCTAAACATGTGTGTCACTTAGACAGTCCAAAGCTAGTTTAAGGCTGTCAACCGATTTCCTTTTTCCTCTAAAACTCCTAGATTTTGGGCACAAATCATTTATTTTTAAGTACCTCATAAACTCCTATGTGCAATTCTCCTATATTTTGAAAACATTTCCTACATTTTTTTTGGTAAAATTATTATTGATGAATGAAAAGATGATATTTGTTTCTTTAATTTTCAGGTAAGAGAATTATTGTCTTCCATTATAGCATTAACATACTGTATAATGTTCTGGTGTTTTCGTCTGTTCATCATCACTAATTTGGTTACCTACAAGGTTATTGAATAGGACACATACCTTTAAGGTGCCAATACATATGACGAGGATCATGATATGCTGTATATAGTATAATAGTAGCATATTCTGGATTGTTATGCTGTGGATCTGAAGTGATTACTTTATTAGCTCACCTTAGCATAAAGTGCTGAGGGTGAAGTATCGTGATCACTCGCCATCCGTAGTCCGCCTGTCTGTTCACACGTAAAAAAATACTCTCCTCCCATACCATAAGGCCTAGAGTTTTGAAATTGTGTATGTAGAATCTCATTGTATGAAGGTCCTCTACGAAAATATTTCAGGTGATTGTGGTACAATGAAACCTAACCATATGTTGTGGGACCTGTATCAAACTTCATATAGACAAAGGAAATCATGTACAATCTACTACACTTAAATCGTTTGACCTAGGGCTTTGAAATTTGGTCTATGGAATTGTCTTATAGCACCCCCTAAAGAACTTAAAATCATAATGTTATAATGAAGATTGGCCCTGTGTTGTTAGTATTAGACTACATAATGAGACAAAAAAATCTAGGCTTATTTCTACTCCGGCTTTCGAGGGCTTTCAAATTTGACATGTTGAATTGTCTAAAAGCCCTCTGTCAAAATGATTTTAATTATTGTGCTAAAATTAAATAGGGTCCTATGTTGTGAAATATCATATTCTAGATAGAGACGGAGGAGCAAATCCTCGACAATCTTCTACTCCCAATGTTTGACCTACAGCTTTGAAATTTGGTTCGTATAATTGTCTTATGATCTTCTATCAAAATACTTGAAAGTTTTGTGCTGCAATGAAAATTGGCCCTTTGTTATGGGATATTGTATTACATATGGAGGGCAAGAATGAAATCTTGTACAATTTTCTGACAAATGTTTGCCTGAAATGAAAATTGGCTGGAAGTTGTTGGTCTGGGATGAGGCAGAAGGTATCTGATACATACAATCTCATCTAAACCTCAGTGTTGTGCGATATATGGCCATCACGACTTTCTTGTCTAGATTAAACACAAATGCATTAACATACAACAAACTAGACTGGGTAAGAACTGTTGGTATAACACAAAGCTGTCAGTGGAATTATGGCCATGGCTGTAATATTTCTTTGGCTTAATGTATTATATATATGTTTAATGAGATTTAAAGCCAAAATGGGCCTCTCAGAGCGCATTCAAATTGATTCTAAGGATATTTAGATTGTCAAAATTTTCTTTGGAGAAAACATTCATCCCCCTTTGTTCAGAGATGTTGTCTTACATGTGCTCTCCCCCACTTGTATCTTTTGCGCTTGTTTGAATCTGCATTTTCAATGCTGTACCACTTTCAATAATAGCATGAAAGCCCATGTGAATGCTTGAGACAAAAATACTTTACTTAAACTCCTATATTTTAACTCAAAATGGGCTAAAAGCTCATTGGAAAAGGACTATTACAGCCCCCTTTTAAGAAGACTTGGTTGACAGCCTGTAGTTCATCTAAGCATGTCTCAATTCTCAATTCCCAGACTTGTTTGATGATACCATGGGATATCACATCAGTTGTTACAGCAACTTTACTGCCATAAGGGGTTCTACAGGACAACCTTATACTGTAGATGAGTCGAAATCATACACAATTTGCTCTCATGAGCAAGGGATGGCTGATCCATTGAGTACATCTAGTATATTCCCTACAACATGTGTATTTTGTGACTGTCCTGCGAAATAGAAAAGACAGTTCAAAAAGGAATATCCGGGGAAATGTGAAACTGAAGGTGCAGCAAATGTCATTATATATGAATTAGGTGTGAGAAAAAATAATAAAAACTATTAGCAAAAATCAGTGGCATTGGCATGATAGCAAAAGAAGTCAAGTATCACCAAAGCTGCAAGGACACCTGCATCATGGCAATGGTCTGGTTGAGGAAGCCTATCTAATGGACAAATCACCTTCAGCCGATAATCATAATGGTAATTTACTAAAGAATCTCATTCAGGAATCAGCAGCAGTGTGCGATGGAGCTGAATTCTTGGCATTCCTGCACAAACTTAACACTAGCTTCTTGGAAGATGAAGCACAACAAATACAGGTTAGCAGTCTTGGAGAAAAAAATCAGTAAGTGTTGCCCTGATTTACTGCTTGAGAGGTTTAGTGAAGGATTTAGAGAAAGACATCAAGGACCTGCCTGAACCTGTAACAGTGGAAGCCCTTGCCAAATACCAAGCAGAGCACACAGAAAATTTAATTAGATTCTTCAATGTGCTTTACACATGGTCAAAGGGTACCCTTGCAGTTTAAGATTGCTAGAGCCTAACCAACCTAAGACTAAACCTCCTAAGTAGTAGGTTGTCTAAATAATTGAGTTGTGATCAAAATCAGAACTAGAAGGACTAGCTTTCTCTGGCACATAATAGCGCACTGTGTATGATTTCGACTCATCTACAGTGTTCGGTTGCCCTGTACAATTCCTTATGGCACTGAAGTTGCTGTAGCAACTGATGTTATATACCGTGGTATCATCAAACGAGTCTGGGAGAATAATCGAGGTACATTTGGAGGAACTACCTCTGGACAGTCTAACAGACGCACATGTTTGTGCTTTAAACCAGGTATTTTCGTCAAATGGTTTCACTTCCCCAGGCCAGAAGTTTTGGCCAATGTATAAAGTACAATTCCTTGACATGTTGACCTCCTTTTTGTCTTTAAATTTTGCAGCATTATATCAATTATTTTGTGTACCTGGAAAACAGAAAGATATGATATTATAAATGTTAAAGGATACAGTGTACGAAACTCGTACATTTTAAAACTTTACAAGGGCCACATTCTGGAAAAGGTAATACATTAAGTTTCTGTGTAACAAAAACAGAATTCCATCCAATTCGTTGCTTTTCAAATTTGTAACATGAAATTTATGATTGTGATTCAGCCAGATATGAAGCAATAACATACAGACTTGAATCAACAAAGTCATTTTGTATGATCAGGAAAACTTCCTATGAGTTAGTACATTTCTACAACAGAATTCATCATGTAATTCTAAATTAACCAAAATGGCGGCCATCTTGTCATCCATATTGGCTATAGAATTTTTTTCGTGTGGTTACAAATATCCGTACTAATTGACTATGCGCAATGCATATTCAATGTATAATACACAAGCATATTGAAAAGAAAAAATATGTTTGAATATGCGTTTAATCTACGGATCGAAAATCTTTTCGCAAAACTCTCAGGATTATGAAAATACAATTTGAGCTTAAAAATTTGTTTAGAATACTATCCAAAACTTATTTTCCCTACTTTTTATGTTCCAATAAGTTAATCTTTATTAAATACATGTATATTCTTAAAGATTCATATAAGCATAATATATATTCGTCCAGAAAAAAAATCTTATTTAAAAAAATACGTTTTTGATACTAAAAATAGAAATTTTGGCGGCCATCTTGGATTTTTATGGACCAAAAACTTTCATTAAACACCACTAAAATATGTATGGAGATGAATTATGCATATATTTGCCAATTAAAACCATTTTGAATGAATGAATACCCTGACAGAAATGCATCGAAACGCTTTTCGCAAAATTCTCAGGATATGAAAATGCAATTTAAGCATAAAAATTCATTTCAAATACTATCCAAAACTTATTTTTTCCGAATTTTCTAAGTTCCAATTGGTTTATATTTATTAATAATGTGCATAAAATTTATATCAACATACATGCATCCCAGAAAAAAAGCTTATTTTAAAAAAACACCCTTTTGTTACTAAAAATAGACATTCTGGCGGCCATCTTGGAATTCTATGGATCAATAACTTTCATAAATTGTCTTTAAAATATGTATGGAGATGTATTGTGCATATATTTGCCAATTAAAAACCATTTGTAATGACTCAATGTCTTAAAAATAATGCCTTGTAAGATTTCCATTTTGGCTTAAAATCCAAGGGCAGACAACTTTGACTTCAATTTTCTCCCCTTATATCTAGGCGGATGTGCGTCAGACGAGCATTTCCGAATTCCTGAGACAATTTCCTAATTTTTATGTATAAAATACATGCATAAAATTTCAAATCAGCGAATATGCATCCCCCAAAAAATCTTATTTTAAAGAAAAACACCTTTTTGTTACTAAAAATAGACATTCTGGCGGCCATCTTGGATTTTTATGGATAAAAAACATTCATTAAACATCATTAAAATATGCGTGGAGATGATATGTGCATATATTTACCAATTTTAAACCATTTTAAATAAATCAATGCCCTAAAAGAAATGCCTTGTAAGATTCAATTTTTGGCTTAAAAATCCAAGGGCAGACAACTTTAACCTTAATTTCCTCCCCTTATATCTAGGCGGATGCGCGTCAGACGCGCATTTCCGAACTCCTGAGACAATTTGCTACAAGAAACAGTCTTAAAGTTGTATGGTGCTTTTACCGCAATTAAACCTCATCTACCTCCTAGACTAAATCTCTTTTCTAGTGCCCCACTTCTAATAATCAATCTTTAACTGTACACATGTTTGTCTTCCGTGAAACCGGCCATGATGTAGTTGGTTGTATCACACCGAAGTGACGTCATAAGTGTGGCATCAGAACTTAACCCATTACCAAACGACAAAATTTTGGTGTAGCCTAATTTGAAAGAAGTTGCAGACGACATTTCAATGTGAAGAAATTTCAAAATTTTATAGCTTTTTAGGTAGAAAACATTGTGGGAAATGAAGAAATTGCTTGTCACAAGCAATTTCTTCATTTTACATAATGTTTTCCAAAAACAGTATATTGTTGGGGGTCAAAAGGAGTCACTGTGTGGTAATGGGGTAGCATCATTTGGCAATCTCGCTTATTATTGGATGACCCTCGTACATATAGTCCTTGCCGTATGACATTACTCGGACGGTACATGTGATTGCAAGGAATTTGCAGAAGATTTAGATGCTTATAATTACCCTTTTTCCTGGTATAAAATTCAAGGACTAAGATAGTCCCCCATCACTGAGTAAGTCAAATAGTCAACTGAAACATTTTAGAAGAGCTGTGTACGTCTAAATTTGATCGTTTAAGTTCCTTACACGATTTTATTGCGGAGTTAGATAGCTTATTCTTCAACGAAACTGGTTTTGAAGTCCGGGACCTAAGTAAAGGGCGCTATTACTAGGCCTAGTGTTAAATCCTTCTCGCTCTTATATGAATTATGACGGACTGTTTATGTTTAAATCCAACTCGTTTGTCTTGTGTCAGATACATTATTACCAACATCCCCGCAGATGTGTCTGATTAAATAGCAATTACCAGAACTAGGGAAAACACCAAACAGTGTGTGCTAAGGTACTCCATCGATCATTAGATACCAAACACGTCATGCAACTTCGGACTCATCCGTGACAATGAAAATTGACGATGACATACCCTCTTCAATTTCCAGGCGTCATCCGTGGCAATTGATATTGACGAGGCTTATCCCTTCAATTGCCATAGATGACGCCCGAAGTTACACAATGTGTTTGGTAGGCTATCTTATGATGGATTGGATACCTTAATCAATAGCAAGTGCGAGTGTATACCAAATACGGGGGCGGAGGTGGTGCAGTGGTAATGCGCTGGACTTGAAACACAGGGATCGCTGGTTCGATTCCCCGCCTCTCCGGTCTTTCGGATGAGACTTTATACCGAGGTCCCGTCTCCATATGACCTTAGCTGTTGAGTGGGACGTAAAACTCCATTAAACATGTATAACAAATATACTATGTGGCCCTTTTGTAAGGACTCACCTAGAAGCAAGCCAGTGGTACTACATGTACCTATCCCATATTCCCTATGTGAGAACCCCAGGCTTGGCCAATAATCCATTCCGACGATTACACGGTGGATAATCACGTGATGCAATAATTACTGAATATCTTCAAAAACTTTGTTAATACAGGACCGATTTGAATTTGATTTGAAGCAGAGAATGTGGACAGACGTCACGCATTAGATGGACGTGGTTGATTTTTGAAAAGTCAACTGATAAAAAAGTTATTGAAGATAAACCAAAATTTTGGTTTATCTTCAATAACTTTTTTATCAGTTGATTTTTTAAAAATCTACCAAAACCACGTTATTCCTGACATTTTTCCAACTTCTTTGCTTCAAACCGAATTCAAATTGGTCAAGTATTGATAAAGTTCTTGAAGATTATCGGAAATTCTAAGTCACGTGATTATACACCGTGAATGAACAAAAAGTAATGGATGTGAATCATTTAAGTGAGAGAGAGACGCCGGGAGATCAGATTGGATACTTCATTAGAGAAATACCAAGAACCCATGGCAAGGTCCGACACAATATGAGCAAAGCAGGTGAAAGAGCCCTTAATGATATGCAGATCAAATGACTTTCCCGATCAGTCGTGATCGCTCATGCCAACCGAGCTCGATCTCTGCTCGATTTGTGCTCGATCGTTTGTCAGGCTTATTCGATTGATTATGTCGTTATCTGTTTATAGTGTGCGTAAAGATTAAGCAGATTTATCTCCCTTTGTCCATAATAAAACATCCTAAATACTGGAGTGAGATGTTTCAATGCATTAATTTTTTTATTGCGACTGTTTGTAGAGTAGGGACACGGCCGTAAAGCAATTGTTACATGAAACATTTATTCTTGGGGTCTTCTGGTCGATCTCCAGCCATGACAAACACCTTTTCTGTCTCCCAACACTATTCATTATGTGCTAGTGAAACAACATTAATCAATCGATCGATCGATCAATCAATCAATCAATCAATCAATCAATCAATCAATCAATCAATCAATCAATCAATCAATCAATCAATCAATCAATCAATCAATCAATCAATCAATCAATCAATCAATCAATCAATCAATCAATCAATCAATCAATCAATCAATCAATCAATCAATCAATCAATCAAAATCGACATATTACGAGGGGTGATCCAAAAGTTCGTAAAATGGATTGAACTATAATATTACCAAATTATACATGTACACTGACCAAGCTAGTAATACGGAAATAATGGGTCCATTTTACGAACTTTTGGATCACCCCTCGTATGTCCTGATATTAGATACCGAATTGGTATTTGTTTGTTGAACATCTTTTGTAAAGAAAAATTGGTTTCAAATAGTGGTCCTAAGTATCTCAATTTAGCCTGGTCAGCAACTTTTGACAAACCGATAAATTATTCTGAAACCGAAGCTAATTGTATGATATTTCGGAATGAACTGATTATTTTTCCCTGTAATTTGAAGGATAGAAACGACTACTTTTTTGTTCTTGAATTAGAAATATAGGGTTTTTCAATTGTCTTAAATAATTAATTAAACATCAAACACAAAATGGGAGGACGCCAGTTTTAAGCTTCAACTTAGGGGAGTAGCCGCGATTGAGGCTTGATAAAACTACCAGATACTTCAGACCATTACGTAACAATCAGTTTGCGTCTATTGTAATGAATTTCTCATGATTTCAAGATTACCTCTGTAAAGTTCATATTAAACATATCACGTATTAACACTGTCCCAAACACAGTCTGGGAATTGCCGTATCAACTTGCGACCAGAGCCATTCGCCAAATGTCAATTTGAACGTATTTTAGTAAGTTCTCGTGTACTTATGTAGCCATATTAATGACAATAACATGTATTTAAACTCAACGAAATTTAAAAAAAATCTGGGTTTGATGCCCTTGAAAGAAAATACTTAGGAAAACATTGAGACAAAAGGAAGAAATGCAGGTGATTAGCATTTTTTCCTTTCTCCTCGATATCTTCTATGCTTTAAAGCAAACATTATTTTTTATTCTGTCAATGTCTTTTTTGTCGTTTGAAGGGACGTCCGAATTCGAACAGTCAAATTTTGGTCGGTTGGGAAAGGGTTTGCAAAACAATTACATACTTAACCGCTTAAACAATGCAACATGCACAGCTAGCAAAAAAAAAAAAAAAAAAAAAAAAAAAAAAAACCTTTCGTGCAAAGTTCAGAGAAAATTAAATCAGTGTCTTTGTTGATTTTCTTTCTATGAACAATGTCAAAACAAATTTAAAACGTACTTTACTCAATGGATTTTAGAGCATTATACTGATATGCCCTTTCTGTTGCATTCTTGTCAACCAGCAAATTCCATTGACACTTTAGACACCTGGGCCCCGTATTACTAAACATCTTACGATCAAGTTTTTGTGTAAACTGTGTAACAAGACATCTGATTGCACGAGAAATCCGACTGAGCCAATCAGGGCTGTTTGTACAAGTAATTATGCAAAAATCAAACGTACGATCGTTAGTAATACGGGCCCCTGGGCCCCGTTTTACTAACGAACGTACGATTATTTTTTGCGTAATTACTTGTAACAACAAACCTGATTGGCCTAATTCGATTTTTCGTGCAATCAGATGCCTTGTTACACAGTTTACACAAAAATATTATCAAGAACAAGAACAAGAACAAAAGTTTATTAATTGAACTTGAACATAAATGTTCATCGTTACAATACAAAATTAAACATACACATAGTAATGACGGTAATAAGAAATTATGTATCAAATTTGGTTATATCAAAAAGGTAAAGACTGCAGTTATTTGCGGAAGCAAGGCAAAATATGATATTTCACATAAATCAAATCTGGGAAATGTTGTTTGGGAAGGATGTCTCGGACTGACACATGGATATCTCTGTCAGAGTCCATGAGTCGTCCCAGTCATCCTTTCGTTAGTAAAACGGGCCCCTGATCCCGTCCATGTGGAAGATACTTGCATGTTGGTCCGATTGCTTGACTTTTTTTTGTAAAATAATCTGGCGTAAATCATATGAATCATTTAAAATGGTTTCATTCGACACTTCGAATAAGCGAAGAAAATGGCTTCCAAAATTGTTGAAAACACGAAAGTATATGCAGGTAGCACAGCAAACGTTACTGATGTCCCACAAAAGTTACGTCATGCCAACGTACGTACCTTTGCTCATGTACAAACCCAATTTGTTTTAAACTATTGCACATCTCGAATGTACATTTATGGTCTGGTCTCGATATTATATGCATAGCTTTATGAAATTGGCCAATGCAAACAATACAATATCAAAACTAATAATTTTGATGCTTCGACAGCAAGCGTCTCTAAGTCTTGCAGTTTAGAATGTTCACATTGGAACAGTACAGTATTTTTCCGTTCGAAAAAGGGTTAAAAGTGTTAAGAAGGTTTGGCTTTTACCTATGAAATACAATATTGTGTTAATATTGAAACATCAAAACAATATCCATTTACCCTATTTATCTTAAGGTGATGTCAACAGAAACGACGCAGAGCCTGTACCTGAGAAAAAGAGTCCTTCTGTCATTTTTAAAACAACGGCATACGCACAGTTAAACATTCGAAGGTGATCGAAATCAAATTCACCGAACCCTTTCCCAAAAAAGACCTGGTTTTGACGTCCCTAGTAGAAAAAGCTTGGGAAACATTAAGGCAAAAAGAAGAAAATGCAAATATTCAGCATTTTCTCCTTTTTCCGCAATAATTTCTTGACAATTTTGAACAAAAATCCCCTCTTTATTTACGTCTTTTTGTCATCTGAATCAGCTTCCCAACTGGACCACCTTAAATTAATGCCATTTGGGAAAGGGTGTAGGTTATCCACCTCTAATGAGATTCTTGGATCGTCGGATTTTTTCGGGTGACGTCGTAAACATTCAGAGGCGAAAAATACAATTTTCAGCTCCGAAAAATCCCGATGTCTCGCGAATCCAATAAGGGATGGACTACCGTAAATGCCTACAACAACAAATTGAACACAAGATCATTCAAGCATCTTGTAACCACACATCCATCATGGCTTTACTACCTTAACTTATTTCCTTACTACCTTACAAGCGGTTTCCATATTAAATGTAAATTAAGGATTTATTGTTATTTTACCACTCGTTACCCGTCAATCAAAGTACTGATAGCAATCATGTTAACCCGGGTAGCCACACATTTCAAAAAGTCAACGCTTGACCCTTCCATGGGAACTGACTTGTACACCATTACAAAATGGACGAACATCTACATTATAGATATATGAGCCGCGTTCTTTAGAGTGAGATTTCTTGAGATATCTTGAGATTTTTTAAGATGTTTTAGGATAAAGCGCTCTTTTGAACAAGATTTTTAAAACGATCACTGGGGGGCCGCCATTACTCTATACTTATTTTGGAACCCCTCGGTAAATTCTGTAGAATGTATATGGGATAGAATTGACCGAGTTGTTCCGAATGCTTCATGATTCATAAACCGCGGAGTTCCGAATGGTATTGGAACATTCGGAACACATCGCTTAAAATCTCGGTCTCAAAAACGCTGTATCAAAAACATCTTAAGAAATCTTTAAAAAATCTCGCTCTAAAGAACGCGCCTCTGATCTCACAGTATTTGCTTGGTTCTTCCCTGGAGTCTACCATTTTGACCAACATTTGTTTCCCATTCTCAATTACGCACGTCTTGTATTTTTCGCCAAAATTATTTTTGGTTAACCCTTTAGCAAACAAGACCTGGTTTGGACGTCCCTAATATAAAATGCTTGGGAAAACATTGAAACAAAAGAAGAAACTGCTGCTAACCAGCAGTTTCTCCTTTTGTATCAATATTTTCTATGTCATATTTTACACAAATCCTACCTTTAATAACTTCCATTTTGTCATTTGTGGCAGTTTTTGAAATGGATCACCCTAGAATTTTGCCGTTTGGGAAAGGGTTTAATTCTTAACTTTACACATGTAGATCTACACAATTTCAAAAGTCAGCGATTGACCCTCCATGGGAAGAGGTTTGTACATCCTTACAAATTGGACGAAGTGGTGAACTTAGGCAAAGACAAACATACAACTTCCGTGTCCTCTTTAGATGTGGAAGGTTGACAATTTGGAAACCTGCAAACCCTGCCATATACTTGATTTGAGCGAAAATGGGTAATCGGTGGTTCATCAGTTAGCTAAAGAATACGCATCGTATGGTTTATCTTTATCAAGGGCTTGGGACCAAAAGTTGTGATTCGTGGGGCACTTTGCATTCACAGACAAAAGTATCTCAAAAGTCAAAACTTAGAAGCAGTTTTAGCCCTTTCCCAAACAAGACCTGGTTTTGACGTCCCTAATAGAAAATGCCTGGGAAAACATTGATGCAAAAGAAGAAACTGCTGGTAACCAGCAGTTTCTCCTTTTGTCTCAATATTTTCCATGCCATATTTTACACAAATTCTATCTTAAATAACTTTCATTTTGTCATTTGTGGCACTTTTTGATGTGGATCACCCTAAAATTTTGCCGTTTGGGAAAGGGTTAATATAGATGACTATGTGATAGACAGATCGGACAAATCACTATTTTGCAAGGACACAATATCCACTCTAAGCTATGCTTTGTGTTTTTTAATATGTCCTGTGTGTGCATGTTACAACACTTCAAGTTTCATTCGAAAGGTAATTGCTTTTTAACAAACAACATCGGTTACCTGATTTTTCCATTATTCTGTAAGACAGCTAGCAGTAAAGACATGTTTAGTAGGTCAAGAGTAGACAGGTATCAGTACTACTTCGAAATTACCGATACCTGTAAGTTTCGAATTTCAGATATTTGGAACTATTTGTTTTGGCGGATTCAGAAATTGAAAAAGTGGACACCGCGACAGCCACTTGATGACATTTTACCATCCATAATAAAGGAAAGAAACTATTGATTTTCTTACCTAAAATGTCTTTTTGTAATGCCGACTGGGTAGCCATCTAGGTGAAGAGTAAAACGCGGATCTTTTATAAGTCGTATGACCGTCATTAATTTCAAATTAGATGCATAATGGGTAGGGTTTGTGGTCCGAGCCATTTTGTCGGTCATTTTGAGTGATATTTATAATGGATATGTTAGATTTTTATCGCCTGGTCCCATTACAAAGAGGTTGGGAAAAAGCTTGTTAACCCGTCACAAGGTGGCGACATTTTAGACTGGTCCAGATTTAAGAAAAAAATGTTGCAGACGACAATTTCAAGTGTTATTTTCGGTCTTTTGGGTAGAAAATATTGTGGAAAATGAAGAAATTGCTCGTCACAAGCAATGTTTTCTAAAGCAATTATCTTCTAGGGCGTCAATTAGTCGTTTTGTTGGAAAGGTTAACCCATTTTCCAAACGGATAAAACGTAGTTTGTATATTTCAACCTGAAAGCTGTCGTAGAGACAAAGTGGTGGTTACAAAGATAGAATTTGTGTATTATTCATGTATAATAAATAATAATAGTAATATATCAAGACAAAAGAGAAAATCTGGTGACTAGCTTGCTTTTATCTTAACCACATAATTTTACTTTCTTTTCTTTTAGGGATGTACAAAAGATGGCTTGTTTGAGAAAGGTGTAACTTATGATATACTGATTTACTGTCCGGTATGGGAAAATAGATCGAAATTTATAGGGTGCGACGTGACTTGTTGAAATGTCAATTTTCAAATGATGACCATTCTTTACCCTTACCGAAAAAACATATTAAGGTAGTCCACCCCTCATGAGATTCGCAAGTACAAGTACAAAACTCTTTATTGACTCTAGGTACATTGTTGTACAACATGAGACGCGACGTCGGAATTATTCGGGCGAAGTCGAAAACATATGAAACTTTCCACCGCCGAATGTTTACGACCGTGCCCGAATAGGTTCGGATACGTAACGACGCTGCTCGAAAAAATCGATTTTTTAATAATTCTCAAAATGGCCACATTACGGATATTCTACCTAAAATGAATATGGAAAATGTACCTCGAGGCTTTTTCAACGTGGTTCCAGATCAGCCTGCTGATACACGCAGTCTGATCAGGAAGCTTGTTGTTATCCAATAGCTTCTTCATGACCTGTAGCAATCGAAAGAGAGCAGCATGGGGTCCGGTTAGACTAAATACATGTATAGGTAAATGCTGATCTTGAAAAATGGCTATTTAAAGACCTTTTTCCTGATTCTTTCCCATTTACAACAGTAGAGGTGTCAATCGCAAAAGAAAGATAAAAAAAAGGGGGGGGGGAAATAAAGTTAAAAAATAAATAATAATTTTGTCTGAAAGTAATGACGAAACGGGCCGGTAGGAAACACGTATAGGCCCTAATAATATCATAATAGATTTGCATAAAATCAAACCACAATGACATTAGAAATTTTTAATATATACTTTTTTGAAATTACAAAAGAAAACTTGAATATATTTCTAAATACATTGGGGTAAAGTCAGGCATCTAACAAACCTATCATTACAAGCTGTTACAGAATTTGAAAATTATTGTCTATCTATAGCCCGGTCTTAATATTATGGCACATATTTATAAAATGTATCTATGTAAACAACACAATATCAAATACCAAACTATAGTAAGTTTGCATGTGATGGTTCGAATCTTGCAGGTGTCTCACACCTGCAAGATTCGAACCAACGCATGCAAAATTTTACTGAAAAATTAAGAAAATTTCATCCCTTGTTTATAAATGGGTAAAATTTGTAAACATTGACCAAAATATCGTGATAGGACAAAATAGATTTAACAAACTTATCATCACAAGCTGTTACTACAAAATTTGAAAATTATTGTCTATATACAATATTCTAACCAGCTGTCACAAAACCTTATACATAACCAATTATAAACGTTGTGAACCCCTTCGGCCGCCACTTAAAGGGACATAACATTCCAGTTTCCTTTTGTAAAGGATGTCTTGATTCAAGGTTTGGTTATTCTAATGCGTATAAATGATTAAATTTATATTAAGTTGTTATTTATAAGCGAAAAATAGGCCTTTAAAGTTGAGACAGAAATAACAAATTACATTTAAATCCGAACTGTACGTTGTGGACAACAATTTGATTAATTTTAGCACAAAAATATATGTATTTCTAGTTAACGGCGCAATATTTTCGCTTGTAATTTTCAGAATTTTCATTAGAAAGTATGCTCTTTCAGGTAAAAATAGACGTGTAACTTATGAAAAAATATCGTGAAATGTCACTTTAAGGTACCGAAATCGCCTTGCAAACTCTAGTATAATATGTTGTATCCCAAATCAAAGCGAAAGTATTCGCGCCTTTTTATACGACTGGAGCTAATTTATGCCGTAGTTCACAAATTAAAAGACCCTATAATGTATTTATAGGCTTGAAAGGCAAAAAAATTAAAATCTGCAAGTTTTCAAATTGTTTAATTAGGACTGGTGTGATTGATTAATATCGGGATGGCCTCGCACCCCGCTATTCTTAACTTTGATACTGTGAAAATGTTATCTTTTCGATATGATAATTTCGACGTGTCACGTTGTAAATGGACTAAATTGCGGATGACAGATTTTTACATTTTTCGACATAACTGGGTAGAAAACATTGTAAGAAATTGCTTGTTATACTGTATCCAAGATCAAAAGAACTTATATACCTTAATGTTCTAAGAGGCATAAATGCAGGACCTAAAGTCAGGTCATTATTCAGAGATTAATTGATTAAATGGACATATCCTAGGATGTCGGAGGTAAAAAGTATATTTAAAAAATATCGTATGGAATAGTCAACCTGTACAGCTAGATTATTTCTGTAACAGGATTTTTCAAATGATGTTCATTTAGTCCTTCTAGATCAAATATGTATATAATTGACTGACACGTATTTCATATTTATAGTAATATTTATGGGAAATTGGACCTTTATAGACAGTGAAAATTTGGTATCGGTGCTAAAATTCATTGTTTAGGCCCTGGATAATGCAGTGTACTACACAACAGTGCAAACTCTAGCTGTCCGCATATTTTCCCGATCCCTGAAAAACCTAACGTGGGTCCCTTTAAGGTTTACGAACTGAGAATGAAATGCAGAGACAGAGGCGAAATTTGAAATGTGCCAGTAATTCCTAAACGGTGTTACATTTCCATTCCAAATACAAACATTAACATTTTGTATGGTTTAGAATTTTGAATTAATGCATACCTATGGAAATATTTGACAAAAATGTTCAAAATTACCTCCCTTGCATATGAATATAGAGTAAAATAAAATTTGTAAATTATTTTCTTCTTGAAGCATAATCTTGAAATCCGGCCTGGTGAATCAACTTATGTGAAGTGTATTTACAAGTGTGTGTAATTTGATGCATTTCGTATGGCTAGAAAGTGGTGTTTTCATTCTCAGTTCGTAAACCTTAAATGGAATTTTACGTCCAAATCAACAAATAAGGTCATCAGGAGACGAGACCTCTATTTAACCCTTTCCCAAACGCCATTTTTTGTGGTCCTATACAAAAGCTGCTGCAGATGACAAAATGTGTGTTATTAACGATAAGATTTGTGTAAAATATGGCACAGAAAATATTGAGACAAAAGGAGAAACTGCTGGTTATCAGCAGTTTCTTCTTTTGTTTCAATGTTTTCCCAAACCTATCTATTAGGGACGTCAAAACCAGGTCTTGTTTGGGAAAGGGTTAATGTCTGAGAGAGTCTACCGGAGCGGCTTGTACTCCCAATGGAGGTTAACGATCGGTCTAGGAAGCAAATTATCTGGACCTATGACATAATCTAGTAATTTCATTCCAGATAATATGGTTAAATTAAAGTGACATTTCACATTTATTTAATTTTTTAAGAGTATGTCTTGATGCAAAGATTGTTTATTCTAATGCGTAGAAATGCTATTAGTTTTTTGAAGTTGTTATTTATAAGCGAAAAATATGCCTTCAAAGTTGAGACAGAAATGACAAATTCTATATAAATCTGAACTGCTGTCCACAACAATTTGTGTACTTTTAACACGAAAATATATATTTCTCGTAAACGGTTCAATATTTTGGCTTGAAATTTTCAGAATTTTCATAAGAACAGATGCTCTTTCAGATAGAATAAAAGTAAAATTTATGTAAAAATAATTCTGAAATGTCACTTTAATGCGTCAGATGAGACATGACATGCAAATTTAGATAACGGTTTGGAATAGCAACACCTGCGTTACAAGTCCAGTACCTTACCAATGTACAGCTTAAACTAACATCCCGAGTTGCGGTGGCTCGAACTAGCGACTCCGGTGTTACAAGTCGAGCACGCCACCACTACAAATATTGAAAGCCGGGTGTGAGTAGCGTAAGTCCAGCACGTTACCAACGTGCCTCAGTCCCTTTTGTATTCCTGGGAGCAGCTAGATTTATTTCAGACCCTGTATTTATGTATTGGTATCTCGTAGAAATCAAGGGAGGTAAACGATCAGCCTAGGAAGCAGCATGTTGCGCCCCGTAGAGCCGATGTAGAGTATCATAGATGGAATCGCGTATCTTACGTAAAATCAACGTTTTAACTCTTTTCCCAAAACGACAGAATTTTTATAACAGTTCATATTCAAAGACGACGAAAATGACAAAATACGTGTTTTTATCTTTACAGAATCACTACCGTGAAACATGGACATCATTGAGAGAAAAGGGAGAAAATGCTGGTGACCAGCATTTTCTCCTTTTTTTTTAAATGTTTCCAAGACTTTCCTTGTTACTTACCGAACTTTGGCTTGTTGGGAGAAGGGTTAAAATGATGCTTTCACGCCCCTAGCAGACAGTCGGGCGCCAACTTCGAATTGTCTCTCCTCAAATTTTCAAGTGGTTTAAGAAAATTTTGAAATATGAATTACTTTAAATACTTAAATAATTATGGTTTTTATTAGACCCGGGATTTTTGAGGTAGGGCACCCTGCCGATGAGCCAAGATTGTGAACCCTTTCCAAAGAAACGATTGGGTTTGACGTAACTTATGTGGAATCTTTTGGGAAAACTTTGCGACAAAAAAAGAAAATGCTGTAATCCAGCATTATCTCATTTCCCTCGATATTTTCTATGCCACAAAGTTCAAGAATTCTATTTATATTAGCTATAATTATGTCGTGTGCATTACTTTTCAAATTGAAGCGTTCTAAACTTGTGCCTTTTTTGAAAAGGGATAAAGCACGTTGTCGATGAGGCTCGAAAACGTCGTAACTAAAGCTTCAATAAAGCGCAATTACGTCATTTTCGAACGTTACCGGTGACTTGTCGCCGTATGACGTCAATTAAGCTGATATCCTGCTCGATCATTATTGGTCGTTAAATTACGTAGGATGGTACCCTGCTTATTACTCAAGGGTTCAAGGTTCACCGAGAACCAGAAACAGACCACGAGGTTGTATGTTATTTCTCCGAAATCAATGACGTTTGGAAAGCAATGTAAGGAAAGAAAAAAAAAAAAAAAAAAAAAAAACGTTTGTAAAAAACAATCTAACTGTGAATAACATTCTTTTGTTGGAAGTATTTCCGACAAAACGTCTTTTTTGGAAATGATTCACGTAGTGTAAATTCTGTTCGTTGACCACCACCACCACCACCGCAACAACAACAACAACAACAACAACAACAACAACAACAACAACAACAACAACAACAACAACATATTCGCTAAAAATACTCGGAATGTGATCAGCTGAGCTATTGATACCTTTGAAACGGGCCAGACTCGGCGTTCGCTGGAATCAGAATGGTTGACCTATATCAAAATCAAAATTCTCTAGTAGATCTATTTTGTGAGAAATTGTACAACTTTCTACTCAGACGTTTTAGCTTCAAATTGATAAAAAATGCATAATTGATCGAGTGGACTAGTCGCCAAAAAACATAACTGAAAAAAGAAATTTAGCTGAGAAACAATCACCACTTATTATGATTCCATGCTTTAAAAGCGGATATCCCTACTCTTCTATGATACAAATCTTATGTAAAACTTAATTCCTCTTTGGAAAATATATCAAATAAGCACCAGAATAGTTTAAGGAGCAGTATAACAATTAAATCAAATTAAAATGATCACAAAACATTAAATCCATTGGGGCTTAATGCGGTCCAAGCTCTCAAAATCTCATTTTCCAGAATTGATTAAATGTAGCTGTAGAGCTTTTACACGGAAAATGCATTTCCAAATTTTGATTCTAATGGGTTTCATTTAATTTCCTGTTTGTTATGGTCATCAGCGTAACAACGAATGATCATGATTGGTGCATTAAAAGTATTTAAAGGGTACTGCATGACCCTTTGCCAAATGGCAAATTATGATATTGGTTCCATTTGAAACGATCTGAAAAACACCAAATAATTGGTGTCTTAAACATGCATTCTATAAAAAAAAATGTATCGAAAATACTGATAATTATCTATTTCGAATGAAGATCATTTCGCTGCTTTTCAACGAAAACCTCGTAACTGCAGCTTAAATCAAGCTGCAGTTACGAGGTTTTCGTTGAAAAGTGTCGATTTTGTGTTACATATCAAGTTGGTACACAATTACCTTACCCGCACTTTATATCTGTAAAAACATTTATGGGAAACCACATCTTCATAGATAGCGACAAAGATGAAACTTGGCATCAGCGCTAAGATGTCTTTCTTTTTTGGCCCTAGATAATGCAATGTAACACACAATATTAATGCACGCTCAGACTGTTCCCGTAGTATTCTTATTCCTGAAACATCTAGTATGTGCTCCTTTGGAGAGACATTTCATATTATGTTCTCTCAAACATGTTAGTTTTATTTTGAGCTTAAAATGCATATTTAATTATTAAAATTCTGAAATTTTCAAAGGAATTGCGCCGTTTACGAGTTTTTATTTATCTTAGAATTAAACTATTAGACGACTTTCACATATGTTTTAGTCTGTACCCGCAGATCACACTTTCTGAGGTAAAGACGATGGGTTGATGGGAAATAAACATTGTATACATGAAAATTATTACTAGAAATAGTCACAAATCGACAAATCACAAATCGACATTATCAAAACGAGGCTCCCTAAACATGCGGAGAAAACAATTAGGACGCACGCACATTCAATATACAGCGATAAAGAGCACGTGCAATCAACATTAAAACGCTTTGGGTTCGAGAGTATTGTTACCAAAACGCTTTGGGATTGAGAGTATGTTGCTAAAAATAGCAAATACTAAACGTTTAAGCGGCGTTTTAAGACTCAAAGGACGACTGACGGAGGCTGTTGTGTGCGGGGGGGGGGGTCTTGGGTGAAATAACCTTATTGATGTATAAAGCAGTTCAGGTATCAATGGAATTTGTCATTTTCGTCTCAATTTCAAAGGCGTTTCTTTTGCTTATCAGCAAAAATTAACAAAAAAACCTAATAGTATTCAAACGCATTAGAATAACCAGTCTTAGCATCAAGACATACGTTAACAAAATGAAATGGGAACTTTATGTCCCTTTTACCCTTTCCCAAACAACCAAACTCAAGGGTGTTCCAATACAAAAGGTACTGTAGACGACATAATTGGTGTTAAAGTGACATTTCACAATTATTGTAACATAAATTTCACTTTTATTCAGTCTGAAAGAGCATGTTTTCTTAAGAAAATTCTGAAAATCTCAAGCCAAAATATTGAACCGTTTACGAGAAATACTAAAATTAAACAAATTGTTGTGGACAACAGTTCAGATTTATATACAATTTGTCATTTCTGTCTCAACTTTAAATGTGTATTTTTCGCTTATAAATAACAACTTAAAAAACTGATGACGTTTCTAGGCATTAGAATAACCAGTCCTGGCATCAATACATACTTTAACAAAATGAAAAAGGGAATGTTATGTCCCTTTAAGAGGCTGACACCAATCTTAAAATGCATCATAGGCAGCTTGATCAATACAAAGGTTTCAGACAGAGAAAATAACCTCCGTTTACCTATACCAACAAATTTGGAGAAGATGTTAGAAACAATTAAGACCAATTATTTGCTTACTTTATTGTGGCTTGATGGGGCTAATAACGGAGTACTTTTACTTAGAGGTTCCGATAGAGTACTTACAACCCTTTCCAAAACAAGACCTGTATTTTTACGTCACTAATAGAAAAAACTTGGGAAAAACATTTAGAGAAAAGAAGAAATTGCTGGTGATCAGCAATTTCTCCTCCTCCCTCAATATTTTCGGTGAAACTGTTCATAAATTGTATCTTTATCAACATCCATTTTGTGGACTGCGGCAGCTTTTTTATTGGATCATTTAGTATTTAGTCAAATGGAAAAAAGGGACGATCAAGTCGCCCATTACCAGTTTGGGGAAAATGAGCGGTTTATGGAAGTTTTATTATTCCGATAAGGCCTAATCCGAAATTGTGCTCTGCCTATTCTTCGGTTTTCGGAGTTTTGTAATGTGCCGTTTTAATCCGATCGATTGATTGATTAATTGATTGATTAGGGGTTAACGTTTCTTTCTATTTCTGTGGTAATATCGAGGCGGCAGGAAGATATAAGCAAGCATTCCTGTTTTTCTCATAACAGTTCTACCACAACATCCTTATCGAGCCTCCAGTTGCTTGCCATCATAGGTTAACTAATATCAATTCATTGGTGAATGACAAGTTTATCAGAAAGGATGAACGAGTATACACATAAGGATGTAATAAAACAAATGTTTTCTTCAACTCTTTGCGACATGAAAATTTAATTTTTATTTTGATATATATTTAAAAATAAATAAATAGATATGGCCTAAACACGATTTTGCTAATCTAAATCTAAAAAGACCGTAAGGTTATGGACGTGAACTGGAATAAAAACAAATAATTTCAGAAACAAATATTTTGAAAGGAGTTTTAATCTCGTACACATTCGTCAAAAATCGACTGATTCCGTGAGCCAGCCAACTCCCGATGCTTTCTCCATATGGACACATGTACAGTCGACATTCGTTATGTCGACATCGGATAAGTCGAATGTTTGCTTAAGTCGAAGTAAAAGTCTAACCCCGTCCTCACCAATGGACATGAAAAAGTTTAAACAAAAAGTATCGTAATAAGTATGACCATTGAAATTTAGTAAGAAAAGGATAGAAATTGCTCGTCTCGAGCAATTTCTTTCCTTTTCCTACTATATTTCAATTATGAACTCACGTAATGAGCAACAAAAATGATCAAATGTCATTCAAGTCGAAACTGAACATAAATCGGATTTGTCGAACTCCGGATATGTCGAGGTATTTTGACGGCCCCTCTGACTTCGACACAACGAGTGTCGACTGTATGTCACCAAAACCAACGGCAAGTGATTTATGCGGTTGCAGTGATTGCTACATATTAACCCTTTCCCAAACGACAAAATTTTAGGGCAGTCCAATTTGAAAGCTGCTGCAGACGACAAAATAAGTGTACACACGGGTAACCATTGTGAGTAATATGGTTCAGAAAACATTGAGACATAAGGAGAAACTGCTGTTTATCAGCAGTTTCTTCTTTTGTTGCAATGTTTTCTCAAGCCTTTTTTATTAGGGACGTCAAAACCAGGTCTTGTTTGGGAAACGATTAATCGTTGCTTGGAATTTGGATTTCTACGAATGGCAAAAACAGAAGGAGAATAAACATCAATTTTATGACGTCATAAAATGCATTTAATAGCGACTTTTCTATAGCATTGAAATATATCTATCATACCATTTCGGTCCAATTTACCAAGGTGGACATTACTTTTTTGAAAAGTAGACAGTCGCTTAAAAATCACCCGATTTAAGGTAGGGCTGTTGTTTGATTTTCCTTTTTCTTTTTTTTTTTTATTAAAGTCGAGAATTTACGTACGTTTCCAAAAAGTCACCGTGTTTTCGTCTCGAGTGAAACGAGCTGAAAATGTTTTTGGAAGTTGAAAAGCTAAATCGTGAATTGCTCATAATTCTTTACATTTGTACCTTCTGTATGTTAGGGGACTGGAAATGTTTTATTTCTAGTCCAAGGACGAGATCTTTCGGCAATACATTAACCCATGTTATTTAAATAAAGCGCTTGCATGCGTATGTTCCGTATTAACTATTTCGGAGTCCATTGTTGAGGCAACACTCAATCTTTATGTCGAGCTGATGGCAGGAAAGGCGATAAAACCAGCGTTTCGCGGCCTTATCTCCGAACGAAGAAAATTATCCGGAAATTAAGTGTATAAGTGAACTATTTGGCGAGTGGTGCGCGATGAAAACGTATAATTCATTACAGATTATTCGGCGATACGCTAAACATCGAGTCATTATGGGCAATATTTTGATAGGTTTGGATTGGTTGCAAATGTTATCATGCCTGGAAATCTAGTATTTATTTTCTTTATCATCGATTATCCTCTTTTCTCATTTTGGTTGGCAGCAGACCCGAATTTCTTTGGTGATTGTCATTCAAAATGAATATTGTTCTCTCCAAAGCTATTTCGTTTTGCCTTTACACATAAAATGTCATCTAAAAATATTAAAGTATGCAGGTTCCTTCAACGATTTCATTTGTAATCATAAATTGTTTACAAATTGAACCCTTTCCCAAACGGCAAAATTTTGGACTGATCGAAGTTCAAAGAAGTTGCAGACGACATTTTCAATGTGATGAAACTTGGAAATTGTATGATTTTTTTGGGTAGAAAACATTGTGGGAAATGAAGAAATTGCTTGTCACAAGTAATTTCTTCATTTTCCACGATGTTTTCGAAAGCTATTTTCTTTTGGGGAGTCAAAAGGAGTCACTGTGTGGTAATGGGTTAAAGGTACATTAGTATTCCCACGCCTTAAAGGGACATTTCATTCCAATTTCAAATTTTTAAAGGATGTCTTGATGCCAAGATTGGTTATTCTTATGAGTGTAAATACTATTGGTTTTTTGAAGTTGTTGCCAATAAGCGAGAAACACGCATTTAAAGTTGAGACATAATCGATAAATTGCATATAAATCCGAACTGTTGTCCACAACAATTTGTTCAATTCTAACATAAAAATATAAATTTCTCGTAAACGGCGCAATATTTTGGCTCGAAATTTTCAGAATTTTCATAAGGAAATATGCTCTTTCAGATAAAAATAAAAGTAAAATTTATGACAAAAAATTCTGAAATGTCTCTTTAATCCCAAATGATCCACAGAAGTTGGCTTTTTAGCATGTTGTCACACCGTTCATAGATTTTGTTTATAACAGAAAACAAGATTCATAAGTAAATGCCATAATTTGATAATCATGCAGCGGTGTAAAACTATGTAAAATATATTGTGTGATAGTATTTACGAAATGATGTGATATGGGGGTGATAGTATTTACGAAATGATCTGATATGGGGTTCTATATCCGTCCTAATCTAAGAAAATACAGGTCAGACAAAGCTGAAAAACACAGATAAAATTTAAAGGTCATATTTTAATAAAGTCCAGTTATTTTTACAGAAAATTACCCCAAAAATAAGCGAGTATGTACCTTTCAAAAATATAATAAATCAGGATGCCTATTGATGAGCGTTTTTTCGGTAGAGTTATTTGCCATTAACTTTTACAGTCCATTTTTGTGAGACAATTACCCGGGTCTTTGCGTCATATATAGGCCTAAGTTATTCTCAATGAATGAGTCTTTCACGAGACCCTAAATATGTGAAAAACTTATAAACTGACAGAACAATATCTTTTTACCATTTTTTGAAAAAAAAAAGTTTTCTGTTTTTGAAAAATCCCATTTTCATGTATTCTTTCCTAGAAATTTTGGAATCATGTTTTAAATTTGCAAACATTTGCCCTTTGATTTTGTTTTTTTCTATATTTTTTGTATTTTCTAAGATGTTAGTAAGTGTTCTTTGTACACATACAAAAATCAGTAAGACTTTCAATAGCAAATAATTATTAGGGGTTATTATGACAAAACTATCCTTATTATCCAATTTAAAAAAAAAAAAAAAAAAAAAAAAAAAAAAAAAAAAAACCTTATGTCTTCAAAGACACATCATTTGACATTCAACGATGCATAAAAAGAAACATTTCACTTTGAAAATTTAAAGAAAATGGTAGCACGGGTGTTGGATTCCACGGAATAAACACAAAAATCCGTAAGTCATGTAATCAGTTTCCACGGTTCCCTTAAGGTATATGACCCATCATTAAAACACTATTTTCCAGCCATACGAAATGCATTGAATTACACACACTTGTAAATGCACTTCACACAAGTTGATTCACCGAGCCAGATTTCAAGATTATGCTTTAAGAAGAAAATAATTTGCAAATAGTATTTTACTCTATATTCATACACAAGGGAGGTAATTTGGAACATTTTTGTCAAATATTTCCATAAGTATGCATTAATTCAAAATTCTAAACCGTTCAAAAT
Organism: Fragum sueziense; assembly: GCA_963680895.1. Classification (NCBI taxonomy): domain Eukaryota; kingdom Metazoa; phylum Mollusca; class Bivalvia; order Cardiida; family Cardiidae; genus Fragum; species Fragum sueziense. Next base: position 43,472,552 of record OY804601.1, on the reverse strand, counting down.
GCTTATGTTTGTTTTTGGAAAGGAAATGTAACACAGTTTAGGAATTATTGGCACTTTTCAAATTTCGCCTCCGGTCCTTCAGTGCTAATGATGGGTTGTGCACGTTAAATCGATTTTAAGACGAACTACTTCGGCCTGTTGAGTCCTACAAAGTTGGTAGCTGGTGAAATTAATAATGGAAGAAGATAACCTAATGTAACTTTTATCTGATGTCAGAAGGGCATCGAATCAAAGTGTCCCTCATCTAATTAGCTACATCTTTTGATAAACTACCGATCTTGCCATAAGAATTTGAGAGTCAGCTGCCCGTATTAATGTGTTAGCGCAAGTTCATATCAAATTATTAGTTACCATTCAATTATTAGTCCTTCGTCGATTACCGTTTGGGGACTATACATGTATAGATTTGCTCGATTCCGCCCGTCTCTCTATAAGCCCGTCCATTTGTTCATCATGCTATTGTCCAGATCATATGATATCAAACTGGTCAGGTATTAACACTATTCTTGGCGATTTTCTGAATATTGTATCGTCTCGTGATTCTCCGCTGTGATTACGATATATCTTATTTATCCGTAAGATGTTCACCAGAAGTATTTATTCCTTTCTTAAAGAGGTCCGCGATAAATGACTGTACCGGTATTTCAAGCACCAGGGCCGCGTTTTACTAACATATATTTTTGCAAAAACCTTGTAACAACACATCTGATTGAACGAGAAATAATAACACTAATTATTCAGCCAATCAGATTTGTTGTTGTTTTAAAAATGTTCGTAAGTTTGTTAGTAAAACGGGCCCCAGATCATAGTATTCAGAGTTTGCAATATTATGTGGTGCGTCACATTATCCAATGTTGTTAAATACAATGTACCATTTTCACGAGTGTTCTCAGTATTAACAAATAACTGAGGAGAGATCTTGGTATTATAATCAAAATATCTAGAAGAGTATGTGGATACTTTGGTAGGTATGTAACATAGACAATATAGCATTTAAATGTAAATTTAGGGAAAAACGTATGTTTGTCAATACAAAAAAAGGAAAACATATCAAAACAAAGTAATGGGAATAGCCAACATGTATACTATAAAAACGCATTGGGTATGCCAAGTCCGAGCATATATCATTAGCTCACCTTAGCACGAAGTGCTGAGGGTGAGCTATTGTGATCGCTCACCGTCCGTCGTCCGTCTGTCTGTCCGTCTGTCCGTCCGTCCGTCTGTCCGTCTGTCCGTCCGTCCACAATTACTAAAAAATCTTCATCTCCCAAACTATAAGGCATAGAGTCTTGAAATTTTGTATGTAGCATGGTCTAAAGCCCCTTTACCAAAATACTTCAAATTATTGTGATAAAAGGAAAATTGGCCCTATGTTGTGGGTATCGAATTTCATATAGAGACAAAGAGGGAAATCTTGTACAATCTTCTTCTCCTGAACCGTTTGGCCTAGAGCTTTGAAATTATGTGTGTAGAATCATCTCAAGGCCCTCTACAGAAATTCCTAAAATTATTGTGATACAAGGAAAATTGGCCCTATGTTGTGGGTATCGAATTTCATATAGAGACAAAGAAGGAAATCTTGTACAATCTTCTTCTCCTGAACCGTTTGGCCTAGAGCTTTGAAATTTTGTGAGTAGAATCATCTCAAGGCCCTCTAACATACTACTTCAAATTATTGTGATACAAGGAAAATTAGCCCTATGTTGTGGGTATCGAATTTTATATAGAGACAAAGAAGGAAATCTTGTACAATCTTCTTCTCCTGAACTGTTTGGCCTAGCGCTTTGAAATTTTGCGTGTAGAATCATCTAAAGGCCCTCATAAAAGGAAAATTGACCCTATGTTGTTGGTATCGAATTTCATACAGAAACAAAGAAGGAAATCTTGTACAATCATCTTCTCCTGAACCATTTGGCCTAGGGCATTGAAATTTTGTGTGACGAATCATGTCAAGGTCGTCTACCAAAATACTTTAAATTATTGTGATACAAGGAAAATTGATCCTATGTTGTGGGTATCGAATTTCATATAGAGACAAAGAAGGAAATCTTAGTACAATCTTTTTCTCCTAAACTGTTTGGCGTAAGGCTTTTGAAATTTTGTATGTAGAATTGTCTCTTAATGATACAATCTTCTCCAATTCTGTTTATCAGATATCCATAAGGTAAATTTTGCACTTCCCATGGTAGTATAACTCTCTACTACCAGCAATGTTTAAATTTATTTTAATGAACGTTGTCCGGAAGTTGTGTATGTGAGATGAGACAAAAATTATCATCTTGATGATCTATAAGGTGAGCGATATAGGGCCATCTTGGCCCTCTTGTACTAATTATGTTCTTGCATTAATATAGGAATATACTGTGCCGATCGAATTCGCAAGTGATACCTCGCAACCTCGGGCAACTCTACCAAGAGAACTCGTTCTACACAATATATTTCCATATAAATCCAATGACCTATAATATCTATGTGAATTTTCATGTGATATCTGCCTTAAAGCGACAATAGCTGTCGAAAAACCTGCCAATTTGCAAAAAAAAAAAAGGTTTACAGTATTAAAGTATGAGCAAAAAGATGCAGAAAGACTGTGTTTCAAGCGAGTAACCATGCGCTGTTTACTCACAATAAGCGCGGGTATATTAACATTCTAACTTTCCACGGCGCTGAAAAGTTTGCTGGGAGTTTACAATTGTGTCTTATAGATTTATGATTGAAAACATGTATTTCGGGTACCTGCAAAAGCCGTAAATATCCCTTTATAGTCGGGTGATCATGTGATACAAAGGTATCTAATAAAAGTGACACGTCACGCTAAAAGGGAATTTACGGGAAGTTCATAAAACACAATATCGAGAAACGACTCATACTAAGCAGACGTTAACTAGATGTCACATTAAAAAATGAACACATAGTAAGATAGAGAAATAATTCAAGGCCCATAAAATTACCTGCGAGTTATGAGTCTCGAATCTTCTCTGTCTGCACAGTCCGCACAGGCTGGATATTATCTATACTTTTATACTTTGCAGAAGGTTCCTCTTTAGTGCGACGGGTAAAAATCTTGAAACATTTCAATTTTCACGGGATTTCAGCACGTGCCTGGTTACGAATAAATGTTCAACTCTTTCCCAAAATGACAAAAAAATAAAACTCTTCTCAATTGAAATCGTTTGAAGACTGCATAACCAATGACATTGGAAATGTGAATTGTTTACGACATGACATAGAAAATATTTAGGTAATAGGAAAGACTGCTAACAATTAACGTTCCTTTCTTTTGCCGCAATGTTTCCTGTGTTTTTGCAAAAAGGAAGTCCAAAGCAGGTCTTGTATGGGAAAGGGTTAACCAGCTGAAGTTATTTTAATAGCCATGGCTCACTCTTTCCCAAACGGCAATAAGTTGGATATTCTATTTTGAAAGTTTTAAACACGACAAGCTATGCATGTTAAGACGCGATTTGTTGAATTAAATAAAACTGAGAAAATATCTATGCAACTGGAGGAATTGCTTGTTATCACGATTTTCTCCTATTACCTCAATGTGTTCTCAATCCCTTCTAATGATGACATCAAAACAAGGTTATAATTGGAAAAGGGTCAGTTAGATTCTGCTTGACACGTCATGCTAAAAGCGTGCTTCTATGAATTCAACAGAAGACCGTGTTTCGAGAGACAGATCACATTTAGCAAACGCCAACGATATCCATATTTAGATAATAATATATAGTGTGAAAAGAAAGACATGTAAATCCAGAATATCAATAGTTTCGATCCTGATCGTTTTGTTATTTCCTCGCAGACCGTTTAGGGTTGCTACACACTTCCCAAAAGGTCCCTTTTAAAGAGACATCTCATTTTTGTTTTTTAGAAAAAATACTGTTTATTCTCTGACGTCATTCCACTCGATTTAAAAATAGATTCCGTACACGCTCGCTTTTAGCCGCTCAGGACTCGGATAATTCCGACTCGCCCTTGACATTGTAAACATGACATACTGACACACATTGCAAGAAAGGGAAAATGTACCAATGTACCATTCTTTAACTGGTTTTATTGGTTTTATGCAGTTGGAATAGGCTTTGTTCATATTATCAGATAATAAGAACTCGGTAACAGAAAAAACTTCAATCGTGACAGCTATTACCGCTTTAAGTCGGAAATAAGATGTGAAAAAAAAAAAAAAAATAAAATACTGTAACCTTTGCAGTGCTGGAATTGGCATCATCGTTCTGGTTAATCTTAAAGTGACATTTCACAAAGATTTTTACACAAATTTTACTTTTATTCCATCTGAAAGAGTATCTTTTCTTATGAAAATTCTGAAAATATTGAACCGTTTACGAGAAATATATATTTTTGTGCTAAAATTGAACAAATTGTTGTGGACAACAGTTCAGATTTATATAGAATTTGTCATTTTTGTCTCATCTTTTAAGGGGTATTGTTTGCTTATAAATAACAACTTCAATAAACTGATAACATTTCTACGCATTAGAATAAACAATCTTTGCATCAAGACATACTTTTAAAAAGTGATATAAATATGAAATGTCCCTTTAAACTTAATGTCGAAAGAAATACCGACGAAAGAATGACGAAGAAAAAAGCATCTGCAGACAGATATAGGTAAAGAAAGTGTTTAAGTCTGCCTATTAAAACAGAATTGAAGAAAGGTAATTGTGCTTAATTACACCTAACGATGTCTCGTAATTTGTTGGTGTAGGTAAAAAGGAGAGCAATTAATGCGATTACGGACTGCCAATTTAAGAAGTCGAACTTTATGACCAGCCATTCCCTTGCAATGCACATCTTACAGAGCCAAGTTTCTACTAATCCTTTAAATAAGCTGTAGGTAAGAGGCTTCAGAAAAAAAAACAAGCGAGGGCATTTAAGGCGGACTTCTAAAACCGACATCTTTCCATCGTGAAAGACAGTTGAATATGTTTAAGAAAGCTATGTCGTAGCCAAGAAGACCTGATTGGACAAAATGTCACGAACTTCCATATTTTCAGCGTTGGTGTTTATTTAACATGATATTTTTTTTAAATTTTCTGAAGAAAACGATTCTACATCCACCTTTGCTCCGGAGCTAAAATCTTTGACTTGGAAACCACGATTGCCACAAAACCAAACAAATAAGTTACTTCCGCACATAAAATGACACCGTACATGTGTATCAAACAGGAAGCGATTGAAGAGTAAAGAAAGTAAACGTCTGCAGACATATATAAGTAAAAGAGTGTTTAAGTCTATCCATTAAAGAAGCATCAGTGAAAGGTAATTGGGCTTAATTTGTTGGTGTAGGTAAAATGGAGAGCGATTAACGCAATTAACGGCTACCAATTTAGGAAGCTGAACTTTATGATCAACCCTTCCTTTTTTTAGGTCAGTTGAATCATTGACGCAGACTTACTTACCAACTTTTCACTGATCGTCAAACGAGTTTTCTTGGATAACAGGATAACATATAAATGAGTCTAGGATGACGTAAAACTCCTTTAAAAGTCTTTGTGGTCATCATCTATCCACTTGTAGCAAATGTTCCTAATACTCTGATCATCTTGCCTCTTCATTGTTTTTCATTAACTTTACTTTTCTTTTTCAGAAAGAACAATATCAGTACAATCAATAAAGGGTGCCGCTATATAACTGGCATCGATATCCTTGATATCTCATTGACCAATAGTTCATAAAAGTAGCAATGAAATGTGGTATTTTAGTTGTAACGTATTATACCTCCTTTTGTAGTGAAATAAATGAATTCTATAATTTATTTACACAGAACTATAATGAATTTACATCTTAGATCATATGCAATGTTCCAGCAAAACATTTGCTAAAGGATTTAGTTTCTTGCTCCAAAATCGTTTCTTTTGCGTATACCAAGACATTGGCGCTTTTTCACACCCTTTACGAAAACTGATCGCTTAAACATTGTAAAAAATGAAGATACTGCTTGTAACAAGCAATTTCTTCGTTATCCCATATATATTTTTTAACCCAATATATAAATTCTAAAAAAATCATTATGTTGAAATTGCCGTGTGCAACGCATTTCAAATTGCAACAGTCCATTTCTTCCAATTTGGTAATGGGTTAAACGATATCTGTTTCCGGAACAGAGTTGATACTATCAATATATAAACTTTTATCATACAATGTTGTTCATAAAAATTATGATTTTTTAGATAAAAAGATGGAAATTCATTATTTTGTCTTGATAAACACGATAGGCTTACTATCATAAAGTTTAAGTAGAAATGGATTCGAAACCCATATATCATAGCAAATAACAAATGATAAGCTATTTCCTCCGTGGTGAGTATAGTATTGTTTAGTATTGTATTAGGTGGTTTAGTATTGTTTTATCATGTATCCTTGCTTTCGTCCAAAGGCAGCAGTTGCGCTTTTTTTTAAAGAAAAGCGTCGATTTGTTGTATTAATTTTCGGAATTGAATTTTAAGCATTTTTTGAAATTGCTCATCTGCAATCTTGAGATGCTTACAGGACTTGCTCATTTTTAAAGAATAAGCTATCAGTTCCTTAATTTCTCCATCTGTAATTTGTTATAATAACTATACAGACACATCTAAATATGGCTTAACCACACACACCATATACAATTGAAACTCGATATGTCGACATCGGATAAGTCGAATTACTGCTTTATTGTGATACATCGCATATCGCACGACAAAAAGACTGAAATCGTAGCGCGGGTACTATTTTCCCCACTTCACTGACTTTGACTTTCTAAAACCGTTCTTCTTTCACATACATTCACTAGAAATGAAAAGACATGCAGTATAAAAAGGTATACTGACTTGAATAAAAACAGCTAAATGAACTTGTTTCCAATATTTTGGTGACCACAACTGTTTAACTCTGTGTAGATCAATTCATACGATATTTCTTGTATACTACACTTAAAGACACTTCCAACGCAACACTTACATTTTTCATCATAATTGAATAAAAAATGAAGCATATTTCATGAAATTTTCAGCCAATATAAATCAACTACGTTTACATGTTTTCTGTAAATTTCATCAAAATCGATTAATCTGAACATAAAAAATATTTAGGTTTTTCTCTAAGACTCAAATATGAAAAGTCACAAAACCCCAGACAGTTGCAGAATTCAATAGCATCAAAGCAGCGTCACCAAACCATGCTCATATCTCATACCACTGCTTCATAAGATTTGATAACATGCTTTCACGTGCGAAGCAATACTAGGATTCAGTTGCACCTGTTTTGTTTAAGAAATAATCTCTTGTACGTGTCAGCATTGCACAAAATCATCGAATTTGTTACCAGACATTAGTTTTTCGCCCTTTTGCTCCAAGAAACTTTCAACAACTTGAACAGAAACTTAACTGGGACGAGTTAAGAATGATCTCGCAAAGATTCATCATCAATTATGCTTTGTCAATGAGAAGGGGATGTCTTCGTGTCATTTAGGTCCATGACGGACACACAGAATGTTAGCAGAATGTCATGAACTTTACTGCTGTTACATGAATAACGGGAATTTACGTTATCTGCTAGAACAGTTTTTTGCGACTTTTTGATTTCTAGTCATATTATATGAATTGCAAATTCAATAATTTCTACTCAATATTTCTTTATGAAAATAACAGATATTATGCAACTGTGAATGAATTAAATTTGTTGAAAATTTGATGAAAAAAGGTTCATTAAATGTCAAGTTATTTCCAAAAAGGTAAGTGTTGCGTTAGAAGTGTCTTTAAGTGTATATGTATCTTTGACTTCGGTCTGTGTCCCTTTGAATTCACTGGATTATTCTTACATAACATTCTAAATGTAAATCTCCCATGTCCAGGTCTACATGTACCGGGCAAAGGCTATAACCGTATTAAAACAACATGCTCTATGCTTGTTTAAATATAAAGGAGTATTGTCAATAGAGTCCCCGTGCCTGTTCCATAATATTTAGATTTGTTCCAATCAAAGAAATAAATACGCCGCCATTTAAATTCCCTTCCGTTCACTTAACGCAATTTCCCACAAATTGTAATTGAAATACACTAGTAGAGCGACGTCCCCGAATGCATTGGACCAAAATTGTCGTTAAGAACAATGGAAATCTCATTTCTAAATGACAGCTTAAGCATCTGAAATTACAATAATCGAGACACGAAGATTCAATAGGATGTCTTTAATTTCATTTGGCAGCAAATTTTCCAATGAAATAATAATTGAAGTTATTTTAGAAAACAGACATAATAAGCGGTGGGGAGCGACACGCCGGAACGTTATATGGGATTCTTGCGTGATGTTGGGGAATTTTGCTAGAATTGGGTATTAGGACTCGCGACGGAGATGGATGCTGTGTCTTTACGAATATGGCTATAATAACATCTAATTCGGGGAATAAATTATTGTTTTACTACCAGTTTGTCATAAACGATATATTTTCAGTCGACTCTCAATCTTGAAGCGGCACTTTCTCTTTACGTTTCTTAGTCAGAGCTGGTGTTTCTGTTTTAGTCTGGTCACGACATTATACTTTAAGTTTGCAGCATTAATGTGTAAAACAACGAGATATTGAACTAAAAAGTAGGCCTACTGTTACTTTGCATGTGATGGTACGAATCTTGCAGGTGTCTCGCATGCAAAATTTAATTGAGAGTATTAACGCGCTTCCCAATTGTTTACATGGGTCAAATTTGTAAACATGTGCCATAACATCGTAAATGGACTACAGTGAAGACAATTTTCCAGATTGACTATTTTGCAAAGCGACACAAGTTGTTTTGGGGGTTGAAATAGAAACCTTCTGTTTGCCCATAATGGATGCTGACAAAAATAATGCTTACATGTACCATTATAGTACATAAACTATTGTGGAAAAAATCTGGTTAACAACATTTTTCTCTATAGTAGCTCAATAGTTCTCCATGACTGTTTTTTAATTAGGTACATGAAAACCAAGTATTCTTGAACTTCTGGTATTTTCACAATCAACATAAATGTTGAATGACTTAAACTGGCATCATCGAAGGGGACACAATTTTATGTTACATTACAAAACTATCCTTGTTTTCTGTTGTAAATATACAGTTCGAATAGTCTGTGTTGCACATAATGTGACATTTGATCTTTGCATTTCATACTAGTCGGAAATTGGAGATTATACTTGCTTAAAAACACAGAACCTCTCTTAGAATTCGGGTGGGGAAGTGTCAATTTCAAACCCGTTTCGTCATTTATTGTGTCTTCCATTTTGTTCCTTAAGAAAGTAATATACACAATACAGAAATAGGTCACAGGATTAATGACGTCATCTTGACATTTCAACGTGGTACTGTAAGCGTTATGAATAAACGGAGGTTACTGTATTAGAATATGTCTCGAACTATAATTACATCAGTATGACGATGCTGGGTTAAATCAGTATGATGATGACTATGATTACCAAAAACAAAGTGACCATGCACCTGTTTGTGGTGATTCTGTGCAGACGTCGATTTTCAGACAGATGTCAACCGGTTTCAGCAGTCTGAACCTTTAGAAACTAATGTACACCCTTACTTAGCAGCCTTAGTTAATAATTCATTCAGAAATGGACTCTCCGATGAAAATATGGAAGAGCTTTTTAAAGAGATCCATCGTCCAGAAAACTGTGACTCCCTTGTGAGGATACGTGTCAACCAGGACATTTGACGTCTCTTGAAAAGCTTCACACAGGTCGAGGACACAAGACTTACGGCTATTCAAGGTGTAATGTTGAAAGCTTCGGTAAAACTTCTTGAGAAGCTTGGGTCGTCCGACTCTGAGCATGTTGAACTCGGAACTACGGCTGTGGCCTTGTTGGGACATGCTAATAAGATGATAATTACTAAACATAAGGATCTCCACAAAACAGATCTTGACTCTAAACACCATTACTTAGCTTCTGCTACATTACCGTACACAGATAGTCGGAAATTAGAGATTATACTTGCTTAAAAAACACCGAAACTCTCTCAGAATTCGGGTGGTGAAGTGTCAATATCAAACCCGTTTCGTGATTTTTTTTCTGTCTTTTTGTTCCTTAGATAAGCGATGCAAGAAAGTAATATGTATGAGGACGTTTCCTATCAGAATTCCAATACAGAAATAGGTCACATGATTTATTACGTCATGATGACATTTTAAAGTGGTACTGTACGCGTGATATTATGAATAAACGGAGCTTACTGTATTAGAATATGTCTCGAACTAGAGATTGATGCGACACAACGTACACTATCCTAGATGTTCTTATGAAACCATGGAATTATGTAGAATTACATGTACATCCGCCATGGACAACTCTCAGGCGGCAGATGATCAAAAGTCGATCAAAAGACAAAATAAAGTTAGATGACGCTTTGTTTAATTGAATGATTATTGCCAACAAATACTTCACACTATAAATTGCATGCTAAAGCACCACAGGAACAACACCAAGAAAGATGTAGTTACAGTCATTTAGAAGCAAACGTGCCTTTTCGACTTACGGCAACGAAAGAACCGAACACGCAGTATCATTGGAACACGTACGCTCATTGACAAAGGATCTAAATCGAATAGATGTCAGACGTGATTGGCTGCGCCCTGCAATCTTACTGTCAAATTAATACAAATTTAATGGGACCTATTGTAATTAGATAGTCGCTAGTTTTGCTCTAATAGCCCCATATTATTGGAATTAACGACCAGTTTATACTTCTTTAGATGCGTGTTAGCTCCCCTTAATTACGGATAAATTAATACGGTCGGACTTGCCGATTTATTCCATTTATTCCATGGAAGCGTTTTTCCCAGCGATCGCCGTTTATTGGCAAGCGTTTATGGGCCTTTTTCTGTTTCCGCTCTCTCGTGTAAATAACCATTTAATCCTTTCTTAAACAGTCTCTTGTTTTGATACTACATATCAAGAAAGCTTGGGGAAAAAGCAATGAGGTAAAGGACGAAAATGCTTGTAAAGCCTAAGTGTACCAGTAATTTCGTCTTTTCTGTTCATGCTATTTGTGATCTGATGCACACTTTATTTGCATAAAGAAGCATTAATTCTGTCGTATGCAGTTCCGTTCAATTTGATATTATGGAAAGGATTAATTGCCGACGTTTTTTTTCTATTTCCTGCAGTCCGCAACATTGTTGATGCAGTTCATGTGCTAGTGTGAAATGTCGAGTCTAACAATGGTAATTTAAACAATTTTGTCGAAGTAATGAGAATGAATTTTAATTAGGACTCTCGTGAATTATGACTTGTTAATCCATTGATTTTGAGATATTTTGTCATTCCACAGACCCATAGGAACAGGGGTTGGGGCTTAGCCCCCAAAGTTGGTCAAAATGCTAAATTTTCTTAATTTTGTACTGAAAATTTTGGGAAAATCCAAATTAGCCATCCCCCCCCCCCCCCCCAATATTCAGGACAAGGGCTTTAGCCCCCCCCCCCCCCACCCACCATATGAAATTGCTTCCTGTGGGCCTGCTCCATTGATGGAATAAAATGGGTTAGTCCAATCACGATATTATGGTACACCTTTACAATTCTTATCTGTTAAAACAAATTGAAAAAGAGTTATTACTTCTCAATACAAATTTGCATACATTGGTTCGAATCTTGGTTCGCATCTTGCAGATGTGAGGCAATTGTTCGATTAGAACCAAGGCATGCAAAATTACAGAAATTTGGAGTTCGAAATCGTGTTTGAAAAAGGTAAATTTAAGAAATCTTAAGTGGATTATAACTATTAATTGAACTGATACTCATACTATCATGGATGCGTCCATTTAGTATGGTTTATGGACATACTTAAATTGTTAACCTATTACCAGATAACAAAATTTTGAACTGTTCCAAACTCAGATGATGTTGACAAAAGTTTCAAGTGAATATGATTTAGTCTTTGTTGGTCTTTTTGGGTAGAGGCATTGTGGAAAATGAATAAATTGCTTGTCACAGGCAATTTCTTCATTATCTACAATGTTTTCCAAAGCCTTTATCTTGAAGAGCACCAAAAAGCGTCAATGTTTGGGAATGGGTTAAAGATACATCACAATGCCAATTCACTTTTTAAATAAGGCCTATTTTTGATGCCAAGATTGGTTATTCCAATGCGTTTAAATGCTATCAGTTTTTTGTTTGTTGCTTATAGGCCAAAAACGCTTTTAAGTTGAGACGAAAATGACTAATCCCATTTATGTGAACTGTAGTTTACAACAATTGATTCAATTTTAAGAAAAAAGTTGATATTTTTCGTAAACGGTGCAATACTTTGGATTAACATTTCAGAATTTTTCCGTAAAAAATATTATGCTCTCCCAGATGAAAAAAGAAGTAAAATTTATGAGAATATATCTATGAAATGTCTCTTTAAAGTCATGAAATCACCCGTTGTAAGGTATTCCATCTGCCATTACATGCATCTACCAAACGCAACAATGGATTTAAAATTCCGAATATCAGTGTCAATTTCCGTTGCTTCGGATGACGCCCGAACATTCGCGGATTTTTTGGTGTCAAATAATGGATGGAATGCCTTAATGTGTTCTCCTCATATCTTCTCTGCTTAGAATCAACGGATTCTGATGAGAAGAAGTGCACCTTACATGTCTTCGAGAGCACCATTCTCGTTTTTTTCTCACTTTAAACTCATTTTTAAACGTTACTGTTTACACCATGAGTTCTTTGAACATTCAAACCCAACAACGTTTCTATCAGATGTGCACGTTTTTTTTTTTTTTTTTTTTTTTTTTTTTTTACTATTTTGGGCACAGTCTAATTATTGTGTTTGAATGTTTGAGGAAGCCATAGTATTAAGTCCTTATGTGTTTTAAGTAGCCTGGGTCCAGTCGTCAATATACAATTTGGTCTGTAAGATAGCGCATAAAAAATCAATACCCGTTACATATTGCGGCATCCGTTTTTGATCGTGTTGATATTGACGCCTGGGAACAAGCATGGTATTTTCCAATGATAAGCCGATAAACCGAATGATCTATTTTTAGCCGTATAATCTATGTAAAGCCTATCGTTTTAAAACGAGGCTCGTTAACGGGATAGAGGCAACATCTGCTATAATGGATTGAATTATATTTGAAATGTTGATAGATAATTAAATTTCTGCAAATTCTAGCATTTTCTCATTATTTTCCCATAATTTTTCTAAGGTGCTTCTTTCGTTTTGCTTGTAAAAATCACATATTCAGTGTCAGGTTAAATTTGGTTTTGCACGGATGAATAGATTTTTGATAATGCATTCTGGGGAAAATGTTGAAAAAAATGTTTAATTAAAATGTTCAAAACGTGCAGACAGTGGTCTTTATGTGAGCCATGGCAAATCCAATGCTGATAGATTAGCCATTCCCAAACTGCATATATTTATTCTGTAACAATTACAAAACAGTTTTTAGTTCGAACACTAGTTCGTTTAACTATCAAATTCCTTCATATTTACGACTGAAGGAGAAATTAATGTTGTTAATAATGCTATGTTCTATTTCTTACTTTCGAAAAAAATGAAGATATTTTGATACTCACCATTTTCTCCTTTTGTCTGAGTATTTTCTTGCATTATTTTAAACAAATCCTACCTTTACCATCCCAAATTTTGTCGCCTGCAAGCATCTTCTAAAATGGGAAAGTCTAAATTTCAGCCGTTTGTTAAAGGGTTAATTGGTGTATAAGATGAACAGACTGATAAGAAGAGGTGTTATGTTTTATTGTCTACTGTAAGTGTGTCACACATTAACCCATTCCCACACATGCATTGACGCTTTTGACACCCCACATGATAAAGATTTTTAAAAACATTGTGAACAATGAAGAAATTGCTTGTGGCAAATAGTTTCTTCATTTCTCGCAATATACATAAAGAAAAAAATTGTTACATATCATTTACTTGAAATTGTCGTCAGCGATATCTTTGAATTGGGACAAGATTGAAATTTTATTTTCTGGTTATTAGTCAACCCTTTCTAACAGGAACAAAGCTTAAGATCGACTGATCAAATTTGAAAACGCTGTAAACCACAAAATTGTTGTTGATAAAGATGGCATTTGTTCACAGTAAAAAAATATTGAGACGAAAGGAGAAGACTGATTGTAATAAGAATTTTCTTCTTTTTTCTCCATCTTTTAGATCAAGCGTTTCCAATTACGGTCTTTTTCGGGGAAGGGCAAACCTTTTCTCAAACAAGATCTGGTTTCAACGTGTTTAATTGAAAGGGCTTGTGGAAACGTTGAAGCGAAAGAAGAAATTGCTGATAAACATCATTTTCTCCTTTTGCCTCAGTTTTTTCTAACCTGCTTGGTTCACAAATGCTTTTCTGTTCAACATTCCTGTCAGCAGTATTTAAAATAAAACGGTCAAAATTTTTGCCGTTTTTAAAAGGGTTAAGCGACGGACACCATAGGATTTGTGGCCAACCGTTTAACCCTTAGCAATAACACTTTACCAAAAGATATGAAATCCAATAATTGTTGAATTGTGCAATATTTGTTAGCCTTATGAGAATTATCTTCAAAAAGACGGGTACCTGATTTCCATGAAGAAATACGGGGACCAGTCTAGTCCTTGGGGATTTCTGTTACTAAATATAGCACTAAATAAATTTCTGAACGAGTTATCGTTCGTGATTTCATCCCCAAAAATTGGCGAAAATCATAGATGGCAGTGCGAAGTAAATTCGTTTGGCCCCAGACGGATCTTTGGACCGGAGAAAGTAAAGGAGGGAAAAATGATCTGTCTGGAACCCAGTCTAGTTTTAAGTGGCACCATTGCAATCTGTTTTGTGAAATGTTTGTTTGAAAACACACAATACGTATAATATAGTAATATAAACATTTATTGGTCAATGACCTATCTAAGTTTTTACGAATAGTCATTCGCGCCATTTTGAAGGCGATTCGATAAAAAACAACAACAAAAAACGAAAGTGTTTAAAATGAAAAGTTGATGGAAACCGCCCAGGGAGAGGGGAGATAACATTAGCATATTTTATGACACAACCTCTTTAATCAGTGATTTATCAAAGGTGACGAACAGCCATATTACCTTCACCATTAAAGAGACACTAGCGGTGAAAACGGGCTTATTTAACGATGTCATAAAATCACTAACCAATGAAAATCTGTGAAAATTGATTTCATTTAATGATTTAAATAAAACCACATTATGGTTAGTTTAATCAACTGGGTTCAATTCAGGGGTATTGAAATTTCAGTATTTAACCGCGGATCGTGGGTGCTAAAATGTTGTCTGTTATTATCTCGTATTAAAAGCCCTGATTAAACATTAAACACTGGGCGACTTTCACTGAAAGTGACGAGGACGTTTTCAATCAAAATAAGTCATTATTATTGGATAAGAGGGACGGTCGAGAATAAAACAAGGCCGAATACTTGTGTTACAATTCACGAATATAATTGATGTCGTCCCTTTCAATTTAAGTATTTACATAAAACGAAATAGAAAATTAACTTGGTGTTTATTGGTTTCGAAAATCGGATGAAAGTATGCGATTTATTTTGACACCCCTTGAATTTCTTCAAATAAATAACTAGACAATCAAATGCGTACTTTATTCTACTTACATACTATTTCCCTTTGCTAAATGATTTTTTCTTTTGAGTTGCTAACTTTATTCAAAATGCTCGCGTAGTTTTCTCAGAATTTGAAAAACAGAAAAAAAAACCTGACCCAAATGAATGGTCAGACATGTACGCTGTTTCGCCTATCAGCAGTGTTCAAACCTACGCAAGCAGATAATCTGCGTTTCTAAACGAATCGTGACCGAAGATAGACCTTTTCTTTTGGGCATATTTACCAAGTCTTATAGATATTGACAAGAAATACAACATAATTATGTCGATTTTTTACCCGAAACTGTAGGCCTACTTATTGAACATTACAACATCATGCGCAAATACATAAACCCTTTCCCAAACGACAATATTTTAGGGTGGTCCGATTTGAAAGGAGTTGCAGACGACAAAATAAATCAAATCAAATGGCGAAAATATGCATGTCATAGCAGAGAAAATATTGAGGCAAAAGGAGAAAGTGCTGATTATCAGTACTTTCTCCTTTTGCATCGATGTTTTCCTAAGCCTATTCCTTTAGAGACGTCAAAACCAGGTCTTGTTTGAGAAAGGGTTAAGTGTAGACCTGTATGAAGCAATTTCATATTGGGGTGGGGGTGGGGGGCTCAAGCTTCTGTAATTGACTATTAGGGACGGGATTGGATATTCAGTGTGAAATAAGGAAATTTTTGCATTTCGGATAATATTTCGGGCTTAGCCCCCTAGCTCCTGTTCCTATGGGCCTGAAATGTGCATCAATGTAAGAACTTCAGACTTCGGCATTTGAGTTTCAAAAAATCGAAATTTAAAACTAATGAGACTGTCTTCTCTGTATCCATTTTTGATATTTCCTTTCTTTGTAGGTCAAAATGGTGAAGACTGTTATCTGGAATTTCTATATTATACAGTGGAAAGTATTGCAGCGAAAGGAGAACATGGTAGATTTTAGCATTCTTCTTTTCTCTCAGGGATGTAAACAATTTCATATTTAAATCAAAAATACATTTTAAAGCCTACATTATCTTTCCAGTTACCAATCATACAAGTAACAAATCCTGCACACCGAAAAAACAAATTAAAAAATAAATAAATAAATAAAAAGAAAAAAATATGATAACGTATTTTATACATAATACAATCTACTTATTTAAAACATTTCGCTTTTCTTAGACTAGCTTTTATGTAATTAAAAAGTTTGAGTATTCTATCCTAACTTTTGTGCTACACCTTTGAAAGCTGGACCATAACGATTTTAGACAACAAAAATAAGGTATAAAAGTTATGATTTTGGTGAAGAATACAACGGTATTTACATTTGTCAAGAGATGAATTAAGGTAGAATACCCACAATGTCGCCATTTTGAGATTTATAAAACATCTGCTTTTTTCGAACGGCTTCGTTACGTATCCGAACCTATTCCTGCGCGGTGGTAAACATTCGGCGGTGAAGAGTTCCACCGCCGAATGTTTTCGATCGCGCCCGAATAATTCCGATGTAGTGCGAATCTAATTAGGGGCGGAC
Source organism: Fragum sueziense (assembly GCA_963680895.1). Lineage (NCBI taxonomy): Eukaryota > Metazoa > Mollusca > Bivalvia > Cardiida > Cardiidae > Fragum > Fragum sueziense. The sequence goes on along the minus strand of OY804601.1, from coordinate 43,455,441 downwards.
TACCTTAAGTTCAACAAGACTTACTCATACATATTCTGAACCGTCTTCACCAACATCTTTAAATCAATCCGATTAGACGAGGCGTATGTCTCGGCCAATCAGATGGGCTGTTGTGTAATTTTAATGGCATACTTGGAATAAAACGGGTTGTTAAATACCACCGCTGGGTATTGTCTCAAAAATTGGATTGTATGCAAATATGTATTACAGTTGTAATTGGAATTAAAAAAAATAAGACTTTTCTGTATCGTTTTGACAAAACAGCAACATTTCTCTCCGACGCATGCGCACAGTATATTCAACCGAATGTTTCAAGCTCGGTCATTTGATACTAAGCGGGTTCGGAAGAATAAAAAAGGCAAATTGGGTTGTTAGACCATTTAAACATTGGGCTGACACCATGGACAATAGTTCGAGACATATTCAACTTGATTAAACATTAATTTGTTTCCCTTTTCGCCCGGGTGTATACCTCGGACTGTTTTAGGAGAAAGCTGATCTCAACCACAAGTTTCAACCCTTTCCCAAAATGGCTGCTTTGTAGACTGTTTCAATTTAAAGTACGAGACAGAAGACGATACATATATGACCTGAAATTTGTAAATATTGCATATTTTGGGCCTAAAATATTGGCAAAGGGGAGAGGTACTAATAACAACCATTTATTTTTTTGTTTTCCACAAATGATTCGCGAATAAACTTTGTTTGTGTCGGAAAGTCAATGTTTTGTTTGAGTAAGAGTTCAAATGTTGATGAAAATGGCCGCCGAATACGTCTGGCGCCGAACTCCGTCCAATCAACGCGAGATTTGCCGAGATTTTGGACTGGTACCCCTAATTATGTGTAATAAATATAGCTCGAGTTACCGGGACACAGTCATTTGCTGTAGGGAAAAGTCAACTAAACGACAAAAAATCAACGGAGATGTCGGCTGCTCATTTGAATCGAATTTGTAACATTTCGAAATGACAAATACGCGATAATTCATCTTCTAGACGGACATTTCCCACAATTTGCTATTTGTTCAATACAAATGTCTGAAAAGACCGAGCGTTTTATTTTGAAACAAAAACCTTCGCCCCCCTTCTTAAAGTATTTGATTATTGAATAACAATACGGAATTCTTACGTGATTTGGCGATGAGTCACATTTAATTCACCTTTGTTCTCAATCTGATTCGAATTGGAAATAAATCCATAACTTGAACATTCAATGGCATAATAATGATTATTACGTCTAAATATATACTAGTAAACACGTAATAAAAGGCGTTAAAAGGAAACGCAGCTCATTTTGGCTCACAAATTCTTGGGTATAGTACTTAACCCTTTCCCAAACAAGACCTGGTTTTGACGTCCCTAATGGAAATGGCTTGGGAAAACATTGAAACAAAAGAAGAAACTGCTGATAACCAGCAGTTTCTCCTTTTGTCTCAATATTTTCTATGTCATATTTTACACAAATCCTATCTTTACTAGCATCCGTATTGTTTTTGTGGCAGTTTTTGAAGTGGATCACCCTAAAATTTTGCTGTTTGGGAAAGGGTTAATTCCTTTTAAAGTTATGATTCCACTTTCATCATTTATACATAAAACGAAGAATGAAATATATACTTTCGAAAAGGCTGACTACATAAAAGTCCACGTGTTGCGTCGGATCCGAGATTTTGGTGATGGGGGGGGGGGGGGGTCGAACATAAAAAAGTTTGTTTGTGTTTGTGGAAGGGGGGGGGGGTCGTGTTCATTGTATTACACAATTTTGAACGAGTTTTTATATGAAAATGAAATGATTTGGGCTAAAGTAGATCTTTTAAGAATCAGCCGATATAGAATATGTTTACGACAAAGCAAATTTTGGTTCGTGGTCTAAAGTTTTTTTTAGCTGACTTTTGAAAAATCATTCGCATTCTGTAAACTGGAAATGTCCGTTTTTCCCCTTCCCTAATGAGTTCTAGAAAGATTTGCTTAAGGGTCATGGTATATTTGGGAATTAATTGACCCTCCCCCAAAGTAGACCTATGATTGGCGTCTCAAATGGAAAAGGCTTGGGAAAACGTTGACAGAAAAGAAGAAATTGCTGATAATCAGTAATTTCTACCTTTGTTTCAATGTTTCCTTTGTTACATTTTCTCAAACACTGTCTTTATTTGCACTAATTTTTGTCTTCTTGGGTAGCTTACAAATTTAATTTGTCAAAATTTGTGTCGTTTGGGAATAAATTAATGCAGAATCATTCTTTTGAAAGGCTCTCATTTGGCTTCTCCTTTCCGATGATTAATTAGTAGAATAATAAAGATTGTAATTCAGATAAAAATCCCTGTTCAGGTAAAATTAATACAAGCATTATTTAAGGAATATTTGTGCTAAACTAATTAAGCTTCTACTGATAGTGTCAATCAAGTGGATACTGTCATTTACATATTGTTAACAAATATGATAATTCGCTTCTTTCCTCACGCATGTATCAAATCTAACGCTAAATTCTTCCCATTTCAACGAACCCTATGTATACACCCAGTTATTTTAGTGACTTCAAGGCCATCAATTCTGATTCAGGTGTACAGTTAGCCGTTTGCATAACCAATCCATTAGCAAGTGCTTATCAGTATGTAGCATCTCAGAGTGGACGGTCAGTCCCAGCATGAAAACGAATCACCCAGCTTAAATAAACAAAGCATGGCCATGCAGGACCAGATGAATTTTTCACCGACCATATTTATATATCTATAATTATATAGAAATACATGTGTAGTTGTGGTGCTTATGATACATTACAAATTGTGGCTTCATGTTTTCTTTTCCTCCAATATTTTCTTCAACACCAACTTTTGATGTTATGGGTAGCCTTAATGTGATTTTGAATTCTGGAACACCTCTTGATTTCGACAATTTTGTTATGCTCCCCGAAGGGAGAGCATATAGTCGCCGCTTCGTCTGTCCGTCCGTCCGTCCGTCCGTCCGTCCGTCCGTCCGTCATTCCGTCCGTCCGTCCGTCCGTCCGTCCGTCCGTCCGAAGCGATTTCTCCATAACCCTTGGGCCAAATCAAATGAAACTTACCATGTGAACTCCCTATGACTAAATGCCGATGTACTTTTCCCGGTTTTTTGATTTGAGGCCTCGTCATGGGAAAAGGGGACTTAAGGTCAAATACAGTTTTTCTCTAATTTCTCCTAGTCTAATGGTCAGAATTTGATGAAATTTCATATTTGAGTAGCAAATGAGATGCCCTTGACAATAAACTATTTAAAATTTGCGTATACAAAATATGTCATGGAAAAAGGGGACTTAACATCTGTTAGCTTTATATTAGCTCTGCATGGCATATATTTATTGTGACAATGCCTTGTTCGGGGAGCATTGTCCGTCTCTGACGGCTCTTGTTTTAAAAGTTTTTTTTATTGATAGGTTGAACTCTTTCAAAAACTTGACCTGGTCTAGACATCCCTTATAGAAATCATTGAGCAATCATTGCGACAAAAGAAGAGCATGGTTATAATCATTGTTTTCTTCTTGTGCCTTATTTTTTCTGTGCTATATTGTTTATCGTCTGCAAAAACTTTTTTTAAAATTGTATATACTACCCTAAACTTTACTAGTTGTTTGGGATAGGCTTAGAATAACAAAGTTTTGGCATTTTCTTGGCTTGTATTATAAAATGTTCAAGTCAAAATGTAACATTTGACTTTGTAAACCTGGAACCAAATTTCAATAACTGGGGACCTTCAAATCCAGTGAACTCCCCCAGCATATGTCAGCATTTGTGTGCGCTTCCTGATCTTTTGAAACGGTCTAATTTTGCCATGTTATTCTAGTTTACCCTTTCTCAAATGAAAAAACCTTGTGAGAAAAAAAAATCTGGGTGAATTCTTTGTGGAAAGAAGAAATTATTTGAGATCAGCATTTTCTCAGTTTCCTTCATTATTTTCTGGGCTACGGTGTACAAAAGAGCCAACCTTCGTCTTTAACAGCTTTCAATTCAAAACTGTCAAAAAGCCTTTTAGATAATATCCTCTTAATCTGAACAAAAACTTGTCAAACTCCAAAATAATTCTACATGTCTATAATCATTGCTGAATTTGAATGCAACAGATATCAGAAAAAATGCTTATTTTCATAACGACAAAATAAATAACTTATGGAAAAGAAGAAAACACTGTTTTAAAAAGAGTCACTAGTACTACACCTTCCATTATGACTAGATATGAGTAACACATTTCTGAAAAAATGATACATTGTACTACTTCAGTTGCGATTCACTATCAATGCGACATTGAGAAATTATTTTGATAAAATAAAAGATATAATTTTTTGTTGAAACAGAAACATTGAGAAAAAAAATCAATCAATATTTTAAAACAATGTTTGGAAAGGCAAAAGTTATGATATTCTAATTACCATTTCTGTTAATTCCCTTTCCCAAACAAGACACTGTTTTGACATCCTTAAGGCTTGGGAAATCATTGAGAATGGAGCAGAAAATGATGATAACCAGCATTTTATTCCTTCAAGGTTCTCCAAACTTTTCAACTTTTATAGAAAAGACAATGGTGTCTGATAATCAACATTTTCTCCTTTTGCTTTAATATTTTCTGAGCTATATGTTACACAAATAGTTTTGTAATGAATTACCATTTTGTTGCTAACAAGGGCTTTCAAATCGGAGCAATCTAAAATTGTGTTGTTTGGAAAAGTGCTAAAATGAATATAATTTCCAGTCTTAATTATTGTTACTCTCTGAACCCTCTCCCAAACAAGACCTGGTTTTGACGTCTGCAACAGAGAAGGCTCGGGAAAACATCGAGGCAAAAGAAAATGATGATAACCAGCATTTTCTCCTTTTGCCTCAATATTTTCCTTGCTTTATTGTACACATATCATAATTCTATGATAATCATTTTTGTCGTTTGAAGCATCTTTGTAATTGGTCTTCCCTGAAATTTTGTGGTTTGGTAAAGGGTTAAAACAGAGTGTATTGTCTGCTTCGTTCTGCAATGATGCTTTGTATTTGATGATTTATTCAATGAACTCTGGTTAAATTATTGGCGAAAAAGATTTTTTTCTGAAATTGAACCAGCACATTATGGCTTAAATTGAAGCTGTAGGAAATCTGAAAGCAATGAAGGCTATGTAATTGTCTATTAACACATTCAGTAGGCAGTTTTTGCTGTGAATTTATCAGTTAAAGGACAGATCCTCCATTTATTTCCTACGGTAAGAATTTTTTTATTTTTTCTGTACTGATATTTAGATATATGAGAAGTAAAAAAATGACTTAAAAACTATAGGTCACCAAGCGAATTAAAAAGTTATTGGAATCCAAGGGAGACCACTCTTGTCTAAAATTGCAAAAATAAGGTATCACTTAAAAACCCACAAAAAAGGTATTTGAAATGACTAGGAATACATAAATAAGTCTTTATTGTGTTAAATATGTTTTATTCTGTCTAAAAGAGTATCAATTTGGGAAAATTAAGTGATGATTTTGAAATTTTTAGTAAAAAATTCTTTCAAAATAGCTGAAATTGCTCTTTTTTTCACAACGTTTCTGATAATAAAAGATATTCCAGCGGTAAGAATTTTTTCCTTTTTGGTATAGACATAGCGCTTGGTCATACCTACAAAAACAAAGAAAGAAAAATATATCAAACCAAGCGTTTTTCCTAGTTATAAGTAAAATTTGGTTTACTTTTTGCAGCTCTGTCCGAAATTGTTTCACTACTTTTATCCATTTTCTTCCTTATTACCAGCTTTAGATAATAGAAAGTGTCATCTTTTGTGTCCATATGAAGCGTACTAGCTCATAAAGACACCACTTTGCTTTTGTTGCTCCGTTTCCTATCGCTAACGCAACATGTTGAACGCGCAACAAAAAGCGAAATGTACCATCCGAGTACTATTACACTTTAATTGACCAAACAGAGAAAATTGAAATAACCGAAAAGGGTCTTGTGATTTATTAACCAAACATTAAGCAAATGTAAAAAATACATTTTCTGAAAAAGGCCAATTACTGAAGGAGTGACCCCAGTCTACCTTTTGCTTCCGGGTCGTTGTACAATAGAAAATAGTTCTAGAAATTTTTGTCTCTGCATGCAGAGGGCTGTTTGGAGTGTTAAACAATAGTTTAAGTGCTGTTTTCTTTGATAAATTAGTATTTTTGCATCTGCTCTTTTGCTTTATAGCATACTTTTTGCATTATTTGCAGGACTACTTTCTGCGGATACTTCCCAAAAATGTACATGTAGTTGGGCGGACAACAGCTATTCTAAAGTGAAAGTAACTAGTGGTCATGTTCTTTGTTGGATATTTTCAGATTTTCCTTCTCAACCTATATTGAAACCACCATAAAAAGAGAGTATAGAGGCAGTAGATGAAGCGACCCAAGTCACGAGTGTCCGCGAATGTTGTGGAAGGTGCTGTGACAGCGGTAAGTTGACCATTTTAACATAGGCTAAAGAAGGGCAAATTCAAGCCGGTGTCTGACCTAGATACAGCTTTATTTAATTATTTAGGATATGCGCAGTAAGTTGCGCAGTAACAACTGGAGGATCTGTCCTTAAATACTGGCCCTGTGGTGTTCGGTTACAGCTAATCAGATAGTGTCCGTCATTATGATAACATACTTCTTATGCTGACTGGGTCAAGATGGGGTTACGACTCCATGCCTTACATAGCTGCTAATGCTGTGTACCGTTATCCCTAAGGTTTGGGTCTTCTTGGGAGAGGTACTTAAATAACAGAGTGTATAGCCTCTAGCATAGTTTCAGGCTATGTATGTTATTTTTCTTAACAAGTATCAAATCTAACGCCAAATTTTCATATTTCAACAAACCATAACTATGGCATAAAGCCTAGTTTCAGGCTCTGTATATTTTCATTGTACATACAAACTTTGTTTTATTTAAATACTCCTGGTGGATGTTGCATGTTCCTTTATTGGACAATTTTCTACACACAAATATCCACGTTGCTTGTTGTAGACTTGTGCCAGAATGATATATCTAGATATGTTTTAAAGTAAAGCAATGACATAAAAATTAAATGAAATTCCAAGTCTCTCACTCTCTGATTTATCTCTATATATATATAGGCCAAGGAAAGATATTCGGCTATAATTCTGAAGGTTTGTCATGGTCACATGCCTTGATTTTCACATATACAGAGCCTGAATACAGACTAAGCTTGATGATACATTTGAAGATTCCAATGTCATAGACTTATACTTCTCATCGTTATTGTTTTCCGCGGAAACTAAATTTCTCGTTCAAACGTTGAAAAACTCGCACGCACAGGCCTTTACGTAGATCTGATACAACATATTTATCGTTGCTTTTATCCAAGATCCCGTACAGCTTTGAGGAAGTCCATCCTTAATGAGATTCAAGCGACGTTGGAATCATTCGGGCAACGTCGTTTAAACATTTAAAGTGTCCGATGATTGGCAAAATTAAAGTTTTGTGCCGAAAGAACACCTTACTATTAACCAAATATCAAAGTTTCTACAATTTTCCAACATTAGAAGTGTTTTTATTTCGTCTTTTAAATTGGATATTTTGGTCTTTTCCGATCTTTGCCGAAGAAAAAACGCTAAACTTCCGACTTGAAATTATGACGTCATACTTGCCACTGAATGACGTCATGGCGGGAAAAACGGGCAGTCATGGGTCATTTCTGAAAAAGTTAAATGTCCGACTTTTCTGTCATAAAGCGACTTCCCCAATCGATACTCAAAACACGGAATTCGTCCTCAGTAAATGTTAGAAAAAATGTTAAAACAGTCAAAGAATAGGTCGTAAGTGAATTAAGGAATGTGCCAAAGAACGGTTTAAGTTTGTCTGTATTACTCTTACGATCGAGAAATGGATAAAAACTGAGACTTCGCTATATGACAGAAAAGTCGAACACATTATCTTTGTCAGACACCTCATGTTCTAGATTGGGGGGCGGAGTCAAGCCATTGATGACGTCAATCCGTGGCAATTTTACGGAAATTGCCGATCTTTATTTTCTCGAAAATCAGTTTTTCAACGATGTAAAGAAAAGCAAATAAAACTTTTAAAACAACCGAGTTTGGCGGATCTTTTATAAAACACTTTAATTTTATGATTTTCTTCCAATATACGGTGCAATAAACTGCCAAGCTTGGTAGCCTTTAAAGCGTCTTAGAACATTCCACCGTCGAGCGTATACGACGTCGCCCGAATAAGAACTAGGATACAAAACGAATGATAAGAATGTTTATGACGTCGCGTTAAGCTCATAATGGGAGGGGGGGGGGTACCTAAACTGTATTTGCAAAAGGGTAAGATAAAAAGATATGCAAGATGTTACATCGCTCTAATTTACAATTAAATTCCGTAATTATACGGGTAGAGGAGATATTTCACCCTATTGTGTGTCGGTCATTGTTGTGAAATGTTGACTAAATCTAATTAAGATTGATTGGAGATTAATCCTTTCCCAAGCAAGACAAAGTTTTGACGTTTCTTGTTGGAAAATGCTATGAAAAATATTGAGACAAAAGTATAAGAAAATGCTGACGATCAGCATTTTCGTCTTTTGTCTCCTAATTTTCTTTGTATATTGTACAAAACTTCTACTTTTGACAACGTACAATTTGTTGACCGAAGAAGCTTTCTTATTGGAACAGTCGACAAGTTTGTCCTTTGGGAAAGGGTTTAACTAGTGCTTCACAATGCATCATTCAAAGGCCTATTTGGCGAGTGTCAAAATAACGAAGAGTTAATTATTACTGTATCTTTTTTGTGTTAATATCATTATCGTTTTATAAATATCAACTAATAGGATTTTTAAGAGGATGTGTTTTCCCTTTAGTATTCCCTTTTCATCCACAACTGATTCTGAATTACTTTCTAGTAGTAGGCTAGCATATATTTTGTCGACTGTCTCTTCATCTAGTATGGACGAGTTCCATATTGATTGTTGATTGAAAGTGAGTGCTTTACAAAGTCTTGATATTTTTTAGCGATGTTGGTGCATACTTTAGGATGCATTAAATTACCATGTCCTTGAAATGGAATAAAATTCGTGCTAAATAGATTTTTTTTCTTGTATGGATTTGTAAATAGTCGTTGTTGTTATAAAATCTCATAACTGCAGCTTCAACCAAGCTGTATTTGCTATGTTGTTAAAATTACACCGAAGAAATACTATTGTTTCTCCGAAATCACGCCAAGGTTTACTCGATAAAGCCACTCTCTATTCGTATTACTGCAGCCGCAACTTCTGAGAACAAGATTCTTTTTTTTTTTTTTTTTTTTTTTTTAAAAATAAGACATTTCAATGACACATTATTTGATGGTCTACATGCGGCTACGTATGCATAGATTGGACTAGCCCTTAGTAAAATGTACTAAACCTGAAAAGAAGTTTTCACAACGTATGTTCGAGTTTTCGATGGTATCACACATACACGCAGTAGCTTTCAAAACTCGTTTTTATGCAGAATCAGTCATTCGATTTCCACTTGGGCGTATAAGAGATATCTACGATCATTTTCGAACGATTCTTTTACTGGTTTAGTATACTCAATACAACCCATCTTTTGCATAGCATGTATGCTGCAACCCGTTGCATATAAGGTTGCTTTCTGTCAATAGACATTAGTGTAAACTCTTAAAAAAGTTTCCTCACTACTACAACTTGTATAGAAAATAAAAAAAAAAAAAAAAAAAAAAAAAAAAAAAAAAAAAAAACACCGACCTACTTCCAAGTGTTACATGCAACAATGTCTTAATACTTTGTCATTCGGTACACTTCGCTTTTTGTCACGGAATCGGTTGAGTTGTGACGTAATTTGTCATTCGATACACATCGGTTGTTGTCACGGAATCGTTCGAATTGTGACGTAATAAGTCATTCGGCATTCCAAGGCTGTTGTCACGGAATAAGTCTAGATTTGGCGTGATTTATCATTTGACAAACCTCGGTTGTGGTCACGGAATCGGCCGAGTTGTGACGAATGCATTAGTATCAGCATATTAAGTGGGGTGGGTCAAATTTTCTGACAAAAATATTCAAAGACAGACAATAACAAATAATTAAAAAATAGTATTTTAAAATACAAAAAACAATGATATTTAAACAATAAGACACTTTATTTTTCATAATTGTCTCTTCGTAATTGCGCCAACTTTCTTAAAATGACTGGCACGTGTTTTGCAAAACAGTTTTACAGTGACACGTCCCTCTATAAAAGATAAGATCACCGCATCAAGATCCTAACCACTTAGCATTAAATGATGAAAAAAATCAAGTATCCGATTTACAGATATGAGAAATGACCCCGCTCCATTCAAAATCACGACGCTGTTTAACACATTGATTGCTTATCTAGAATTTTAAACAGCTTCTTTTTGCAAAACACATTTTGAGATGGGGTGTGCGAAAAAGGGAACCACTGCAATTGAGGCATACAAATGGCCAGGCCAGCATGCCCGTAAGTCGATGTAATCTTAACAACAACCCATAAGCTTCTCTTGCAATTCCTGTAGTGAACAACAAAGTATTAATCTTCATTGAGAACAACGTGGGTCTTGATCAGCCTGCGTGCACACGCAGGCTGATCCAGATCCAAGTTGGTCTCGATCGTTCCCTAATGTCACTTTTGCCATGTTCCAGCTCATTTTATATTCATCATTATTTGACTGCTACTAAAGATAACAACGAAGCATGCCGTCGTTCCAGCTACAAAATTGTCATACTCGCGCTTTGTAAGGATATGGTTTCGACGTTTTCTGATACCATATTACATCATGGTTTAACAATGGAGGGAAAGTATAGCAAAATTGGCATCTACATTGGCCATTTTTAAGTTGTTTAAGGACAGATCCTCCATTTATTTCCCACAGTAAGATTTTTTTTTATTTTTTCTGTACTGATATTTAAATATATGAGAAGTTAAAGAATGACTTAAAATCTATAGGTCACCAAGTGAATTAAAAAGTTATTTAATTTCAAGGGAGACTACTCTTGACTAAAATTGCAAAAATGAGGTGTCACTTAAATACCCACAAAAAAGGTTTTCGAAATTACTAGGATTACATAAATAAGTCTTTATTGTGTTCAATATGTTTTATCCTGTCTAAATGAGTATCAATTTTGGAAAATTTAGTGATGATTTTGAAATTTTTAGTAAAACATTCTTTCAAAAGTAGCTGAAATTGCTCTTTTTTCGCAACGTTTCTGATAATAAAAAACATTCCAGCGGTAAGAATTTTTTATAAGAATCTCATTAATTAAAGGTAGACTGCCTCAAAACACAATTTCACATGTCTCGGTGTGCAAATGTACCATCCGTCTTCTACCATGGAATCCATCCCATAAGACATAACGACGTTAATGCATATTCTAATGTAAGGCATGTCCAATTACCAATTTAACTCTTTCCCAAACTACATGGTATAAGATAGTTCCAATTCGAAGACTGGTGCATACGTCAGATTAGATATTGATGACATACCTTTTCTGTACAATATAACATAGATTAGTGTACAGTACAGCTCAAAATATTGATATCAGTTGAGTATCAAAACAAGCACTCTGTCATTTTGCCTCAACATTTTTCCGAGCCTTTGTAATCGGGGACGTAAAAACAGTGTCTTGTTTGGAAAAGGATTAATTAACGGTGCGAGGTACTCTGATTAGCGTTGTAGTGTAATAATGGTTATGCGAGTGTTTCTTAATTACCGCTTAACAGCTCTTGTTATTGATAATGAAAAAGATAATCAACATATTTCGTACTTATGTTCCACTTTCAAGCCGTTTACAGCGCCCTAACGGCGCAGGTAAATAACGTTACAACGTTGTACGTCAAAAACGTCGTAACTCCAGCTTTTGCAAGCTGGTGTTACGACGTTTTTGACGCCCAACAGCGCTTTAGTAATTAGTCAATATATTCACCAAAAAAGACGTAACTCCAGCTTTGGCAAGCTGGAATTACAAGGTTTTAGACATTCAAAGTAGCGTTAGTAATTAGTAAAGATATTGTTACGGCGATAAAGGTGCAAACTATTTACGCAAAAGGGGTCTGTTATGATAATGTTTTTGATGGTTTATTGTAACATATATATGAGCCGGTATCTGGAAAAAAAGCCCCTAATATCCTTGAACAAGACAGAACAGAACATTCTTAATTACGACATTAAGCACATAGGCTTAAAGTCACCAACATTATAAGAAACATGCATGGCAATGAACGCTTTTTAAAAATAATTTTAAATTTGAGCCAGTTTTGACTCATCTTGCAAAAAAGGTATTGGAAAATATTGATGCAAAAGGAGAAAATGCCGAGGATCAAATATTTTCCATGCTATTTTATAATATGCGTTTTCTCATTTTAAAATTAATTATTTTGTCGTCTGCAACTAATTTCGTACAGGATTGGTCAAACAATTTTGCCTGCCGTTTGGGAAAGAGTTAATATAACATATATGAGATCTGCATCTTTTCAAGTCAGCCAGATCATGAACAATTTACTGTCTGATCAGGAACTATGTTGATTTCTGACTGACAGATGCTACGAGTACTGAAAAAAGCTATTAGAGAACAACTCGGACTTCGATCAGATTTTGTGTAGGCCCTACACGTAGGCTGATCTGGATCAATTATGGTCCGAAATCGCACAAGGACCCTTTTGTCAGAATCCCGCTCAAATAATTATCATAATACATATGGAAATGATACGATAAATATATCATGTACATCCCGTTTATCAATTAGCAAGAAAGCTCAGAAAAACGTGTTAACCCTTTCCCGAACGATCCGTTTTTAGACCAGTGCCATCTCTAAAAAGTTTCTGGCGAAAAGACTTATATCGAAAAATAAACATTATGTAAATAATATCGACGGGCATTTTAAGAATAGATGAGCAAATGTTGTTTATCAGTTTTTCTTTTTCCTCATAAAAGTTTATGTTCTAAAACATTTTCTCGGGGATGTCTTAACCCTTTCCCAAACGACAAAATTTCTGGGTGGTCCTCTTCAAAAACTACCACAAATGACAAAATGGATGTTATTAAATATAGGATTTGTGTTAAATATGGCACAGAAAATATTGAGACAAAAGGAGAAACTGCTGGTTATCAGCAGTTTCTTCTTTTGTTTCAATGTTTTCTTAAGCTTTTCCTATTAGGGACGTCAAAATCAGGTCTTGTTTGGGAAAGGGTTAACCGGGCAAAGCTGGAAAAGGTCACATATAAACATAAATCAACTCAGAATTATTAGCAATATAACTCTTTTGTGCTCACTGTTCCTATTTAGGATTCAGCAATAAACCTGTCAGAGGTCAAATGACCAGATTATCACTGTTTTTCAACAAAAACCACGTAACTGCAGCTTGTTTTAAGCTGCAGTTATGAGGTTTTTGTTGAAGAACGACCTTATGTTGGAAGGTAAATTATTATGGACACATAATTGGTACCTAGATACATAATGTGGTGATACGCGACTAATTTAAAACAGAAACGTTACTTTAATAATGTACGTGTAGTTTATAACTCCAATGAACAAAAACTTATTTATAGAGAGAACGACTAAGTAAAGTTGTATAATGATTAAAATGGTAATTTTTGTTTCATTTATTTTTTTGAAAACGCTTTAAACACACATTCTTACAGTAGTTTACAAAGAAACTAAATAAATAAATAACGAACGAAGACAAGTGAAAGCAACGGATTCTTTAGTAAAATAGATTATTGCAGAGTAATTAATTTCACCATCGTTTTAAGATTGATTTCTTATTAGTATTTTGTTTGTAAAGAAATTGTTGTTCGACAATTGCAGGATTGCTTTTCAAGTGGTCAATTGAATATGTACGTAAATCGTAAGCGAAATAAACATTTTTTCAGAAGCGTTCTCTTACTTATAAGTAAATCTAATTCGGAACAATTAGTATAAAGCTTTTTAGTGAAGTTTCGCAAAAATTTGTATTCGGGTTCTTTTACTTTCATTGTCTATTTGGATTATTTGCACTTCTTATTTTTCGGTTTCAGGTTCGATTTAATAAGGACATTGCATCAACGCTTCCTACACATAGAAGTGCAGTACGGGTCGTCCATCCTTCAGATAGGTGAAGTTCTTAAACAGCATAGTCGAACTTTTATTAAATTTGAGCTGCACACTCAAATCCAACCATTTATTCATTGAGCCCAAAAGTAACAGAATTAGTACCAGTAATTCCATCGAAACGCAGGTTGGCTCAACAACAAAAATACAACCCCTGTTACCATTGTTACATTCATAGTTATTTTACATAAGTAGGACATGATTTAACGCCCGGCTATGTATCGCAAAAAAAAAAAAAAACAAAAAAAAACAGGCTAGTGCTAATGGGAAATAAGTTGAACCTGTCCGCAGTAATTATTGCCGACAAACGCTTTGATGTTCTAGATGATACCTCAATTACCCAAGAAAAGCGTGTTATAATCGCCCAATCAAACGTGCTTTAATTACATTTCCATTATATCTTACCCCTCCCACTGCTTCTACCCTAAACATATGCTAGAGTTTTGGGATGCTGGGCCTCACTGCTTAATTGGCCCTATAACGTGCAATATTGGGTCCTAAACACGCTCTAATTGATGCTTATCACCAGAAATAAGCAAACAAAGAAATATGAACCCTGTGATCGCATTAACAGCTGCATTGAATTATGGGAGCTTTTATCGGTTTCTGGTCTGTCATGAGCTCGCATTTGATTGGTGGAAAAGTTAATTCTCTCGCTAGGAGGTAGCAAATCTCGTGGTTTGCGAGAAATATGGATAGAGCAACTTCGGTGAAACAATCCATTATTTTTATGCTAATATTGTAAAAAATATTAATGGGGATTTGCGGTTGGTACATGTACATCTAACACGTTTCCAAACGAAACAGTTTAAGACTTGTCAAAACTCGAATCTTTCCAGGAGATAACGCAATATACTTCCGGAAAGTGTTTTTTTTGCATGAAAGTTTACCTATTACCACACAGTGACTCTTTTTAACTTCCTACGAGATAATTGGTTTGGAAAACATTGTTGAAAATGAAGAAATTGCTTGTGACAAGCAAGTTCTTCATTTCCCACAATGTTTTCTGTCCTAAAAGATCAAAATGGGTAAAATTTGATTAATTTGAAGTTGTCGTCTGCAACATATTTGAATTTGGACTAATCTAAAATTTTGTCGTTTAGAGATAGGTTAATTCAATGTTTATTAATTCTATTTATGTCATGAAAACATACCTCGAGTTTTGGCTGAGACATAAATTTAGGCACTGAAAGAAATGCACACGTATAATAGGACAACATTTTAAGAACGACCAAAGACCAGCGAATCTAAAAATCACGGGAGAAGAGGGATTCCGAAAAAAAAAAAAAAAAAAAAAAAAAAAATACACACACATGGGACTCGAACCCGCCGAACTAGAACCCGGGCTTGTAATAAATCGACAGGGTGCTGCTTGGAGAAAGTTACTGTACTATCAGGGCCACCGCATATAGCACACAATGTGTCAAAATTATTCGTTTTTATTTGAAGCGGAAAATAGGCTCTGTCCCATTGTTACGTGTATTGGAATATACCGTAAGCCTACGTCATGGCTCATGGCTCGATGTCAGATTATACTTCTACCCTCTCAAATTCCTAAGCTTTCCAACGTCGTAAATATTCGTAACATATCCAATGTATACGGACACGTTTCGAAATAGAAAAAAAACAACACTTTTCTTCTCAGAATGTTTACTAGGTCGCCGCGAATCTCATTAATGCGGACGACCTAAACTGCAAACGAATCTAATGTCTTAAAAAGTCTCATTTTTTCAAGACAAGTCACAAAATTATTATTACAAGCCGGGATGAGGGATGTACCAAGTCAACCTTGATTACACATTCGTTAGTCAGCATCTTACAAACCAATTAGAGAAAGTATTTTGCAAATTTTGATTGAACACGATAGTGAGTCCATGGCAAATTGAAAACTAACAACTTGAAACAGGTATTAATAATACAAAAACGCTTTACACGATGTGATTTTGCGGGATCTGGATAAAGGAAAGCCCTTTTCCAAGATATGGGTAAGCGTGTCGCACTTGACGTTCGATAACACGTTTCTAATTTTGCAATACGTCATTACCTACATATAGTTATTGTTTCTGAATTCCGAAGCGTTTATGATTAATGCATGCTTGTTTAAATTGTGCTTCAAAACTATGCGAATGGTATACTGACACCAAACGATGGGAATATTTCTTTCAGTGGGTTTACCGAATTTGATAAAGTTTTGAGCAAACAATTAGCTCGGCATATTAAATAAAGAATACTAGACAAACAACAATAGATGCAAAACAATGCAATATTACTGATATAATTTGACATGACATTGACCTGTATGCAAGACATGTACATATTTTGAAAATAGCATAACTTTCATCAAAGCGATTTTAATCATAGCTTATGGGTGTATAAGGATTGCAAGAAAATAGGAATATATGCACGTATTACGCATAGGAAAAAACTCAGCTATGTAATTCATGATGATAAAAGCTAAATAAAATAAGTAATACATGTATTATGTTGTATATTACTTGATAGATAAATCCATCATGTCCCCAGTTGTTTATAGCATTCTAAAATTTACACTTTAATAATAATTGAGTATAATCAAGTAAGGATTAAAGTGATTCAATGACATATGAGAGCTGTCAAGCACCGTAAAAGGCAATTTCAATATATCGATATCTGCTTTCCGCTGGTTCCGCGAATTTCCGCCTATTTTCTCTATTTCCGTTCTTTCCGATACGTTTTCTTCCTGCGAATCATTTATCAATCAGACGGTAAATGATTTTAACTTTGCCGGATTAATTCTAATTTAGATTATATTAAGATAAGGGGAGTGAACCGCGTGGTAAATGTTTCAATTAAGCCTTCTAAATGGTGAGTGATGCGCGGCCCAATATTCGCGTTATATTGATAAGAGGTGTTGGCATTCCAAGACTATAATATCGATGCTTTTCAACAAAACCCCCGTAACTACAGCTTGTGCAAAGCTGTAGTTACGAGGTGTTTGTTGAAAAGCGACGATATGCTCGCTCCGTTTCACATTTTCCATGACGGCATTTTTCCTCTCGATCAATTCATTTTGAAAAGAATTGCAGAAGACAAAGCGATAGCTGTTGTCGTAACACCGTAAAACAATCTTTATTGGACATGTTAATAAGTTGTTATTGTTGGCGCAAGATCGTATGGCACATGTTTACATTTTGTCCAAATGTAAACAAAACAGTGTTGTATAAAAGATGAATAAATTCTTTATAAGTAGTGACGTAGACATGTTGAAAATGCGTTACGGGCCCTTGAATGCAGGAAACAGATTACCAATTGTGGAATGAATATCAAAATATATATTCTGACTTTTCATCGATACATAAAACCAGCAATGTTTACTTTACTTAGATTGTAGCTGGCCCGAGCACATGCTACTCAAAATGAGCTATTGTGGTCAGTTTCATCTGTTGACCGTCCGTCTGTTTGTCTAATCGTCCACAATATCGAGTTCACCATCTAGCATCCATAAAATAACAATCGTGACCAAACGTAGTCAAAGTCATATGTCGGGCGAGTTTGATTGTAGACAACAATCTTTACAAAGGACTGAGTTAAATACCTTGAAAACATCAAAGTTTTTTGACAATATGTACATTTTATCATTTACAAAAAAATATAAATTTACAACAGAAGAATGGACAAAATTTTCTTTTTGGTATTTCAACCAGAATGAAATATACAATAGCAGGCTGCGTTACGAATAGAAGTCAAAAAATGGAATTAGAATTTTGTAAGTAGTTATTAAATGCAAGAGTTTTTCTATGGATACCCTATTCATTTATTGTTCAATAAACGGTTGAAAAGTGGCTCAAAGGTTAATTCGAAGAGTATTAAAAGCAAATTCGAAATAAAATGGCTCGTATTTAAAGTATAAGATGGCTGTATTTAATTAAAATGCTCACGAGTGTTGAAACCCACCTATAGGTTTATTGTTATGTTTTGTGACGAATGTGGGGTTTTATAGCTGAGAAATTCGAAATTGTATAGCAGTAAGATATAAGAACCGTGCTTACCCTTTTCTAGCCATTTCTCAATACTAACAATGAAATTACAAAACACAGAATATATGATAATATGTACTCGTATACCGACGTTAGTACTATACATGTTGAAGAAAGGGGAGGGAGGGGGCACTGTGGTACCAGCATGTTTTCTTTACACGACCATTTTCATTTGACTTAATCTTGTAGTTGCCAAATTCCGTAATCGTTTGGAAAAGAGACTTTTTTCCTTTTCATAACAAATTTTCTAGTAATATTGTTGTCCTCGACTTTTCTTTCGACTGTCGATCAAATATGTTTAAGAACACCTTTAAATGTCAAGACTAGTGCAAATGTATTGTTTGATGCATTTTAATGATCCAGTTTGGTTTCGAAAATGGCAACCTTGGGCAACACCAACAACGTGCATGAATCGAAGACAACCGGCCACTATTACGATACACATAACTTCATGTGGTCAAATTGTCCTAAAATGTGCAATACAAATAGTCTGCATGCAAGGCGTTGGAAAATTCTATTGTCTTTTCAAACCTTTTCATTCTTTCTTTTTCATTTCATTTTCTGTAAAATGGATGGCTGTAGTTCGTCTATCGGGAGTGGCAGTTGTTTACATTTTGTTTTTATAAATTGTACCGTAATTAACCCGATTAACTATGTATCAATGATAGATACCTCGTCTTAAACAGGCAATTTATCTCATAACACGATTTTAATCTAAAATTAGATCCACATATCCCTATATAAATGAAATGGTCTATTGTTTATCTGCCACTCATTTTAGAAGACCTATAGACCAGTTTCATAATATCAGGTCACTAATGAATTATTCATGAGGAGGCAAAAGGAGCCCTACTGATATGCCTCCAATAGTAAAAACACATAAATTAACACGCTGTTATCTCAAAACCGGGTGATGTGACAAAGCCAATTACCGTTTATAATTTTAACTCCTTATATTGTTAGTACTTGAGAGGACTTTGAGTACCTACAACAAACGTTTCCATAAAATATTTATTGTTAAAGTTTAGCTGGTGTATTCATATTTCTTTACTGTATGTTAAGCTAAAAATTAACAGCAAAAGCTTAAACCATTACCTAAACAAGAACTGTTTTTGATGTCTCTAGCAGAAATGGGATTGGGAAAACATTGAGACAAAAGAAGAAAATACTGATAACCAGTAATTTAACCAGTAATAACAGCTTTCATTTTAAGTAGGCTAGATTATTTTGAGAATGCATTAAGCTTAGACTTAAGGACTATAATGTTTTAAATATATGGACAATTGAATTTATATTTAGTCAAATTATATTAACCATGTTGTCATTTAACAAAGACTCGTTTCGTACAAATGTATCAATAATAATTATGAAAAACACTTTTAGACTAAATCTACAAAGCACTTTTGAACTGAATTTATATTTGTTACATAATTGTACTGTAACTTGTAGAAAAGGTAAGAATTTATTATCAATCTTTATAATTGGTTCTCGGATTCACAAGTTGACCTCTTCAGACATTAATTATTGTACTATCAAGAAATAGTGATAAATATCTAGAAAGCCTATGTCGGAACACTCTTTATGAGTGCTTATCCAACATTTCCTGCCAATACTGTATGCACCCGGTAATGTTTTATGAGAAGAAATGGCTAGTTTATCCAAGTAAACTACAAGATCAGGCGCTGGTAAATTATCAGCATAATCTGACATTTGTAACTGGGACAGGTTATTCAAACCAGTTGTCATATTTACATTACAATAAAATGATTAAGAGCGATTCTCTGTAACCACCAGAAAATCGTGGCCACGCATAGTCATAGATTTCATCCAAACCTTATTTTTTGAATAGAGGGTCAAAAACCATTCAATGAAAGTGCACTTCGTTTTCGGAAATTTTTCTTCGTTTCCATGGAAACTTCGCTCAAAGTTCCAAAAATTGACAATTCTTTGATAACGCATACCAACTCAAAAGAATGACTGATGTTAAAGTTTCTTTAGCAGTAAATCCCTATTGTTTGTAATGTATATTTAGAATATTGAAGTGCCTTTTTTCTGCATGTGTTGATTTTGTTATATGGTCTATCAAAAGAATTATATAAATATTTAAAAGTGTAAGTTAGTGCCATAAAAGTTGGTTATAGGGGTCCTGCTAATGCTTCGTTAGTAAAAAACGCAGGCAAATTTAAGAAATGTAATATACTGTATTTCAAATTAGGGACATTGCTGTTTCTAAAAAGGAAGAAATCTCGATGGGCAATCCAGAAACATCCGTGTGATGGTTCATTGAAATCCACCAAAGTGAGCAATTTTGCTTCCCCTCTCTTGAAAATCCCATCCTTTTCATTGTTTTATACCAAACCATAGCAGTGAACAACAACAACTGTCATGGCCGCCACCATGCATCTGCACCAGTTTGTCAAGGTGAAAATATTGATTTTACTCCATATTGAATGCTGTAGGACCCAGAAAACAAGAACATCGATATGATTCAACCAAATAAAGGTTTGTGTAAATTTTCTTTCATTGAAAAACTTGCTGTAGCCAGTGTTCTCTTACTTGTTTCAGACAAAACTCGGCCCATCTGTAAAATGTCCTAAGTTAACTGTTTAACCCATAAATCTGCTACTGTTTGCCTAATATTTTCACATAAGAAATTCGAGTCCATGTCTTGTTAACCATTTAAATCAATTTCCATAGCATTTTCTTACTTGTTTTACAGTTTTGTAGATTTGTTTATCTCAAATTGTAAGCAAACATTTTTTTTTCTCCATTTGGGCTTTCATTTCATCATGTTTTACTTACATAAAAACAAAAGCATACATAGAATAGTAGGTAAGGATATGTTTAACATTTCTGCCAACTTGTACTTCAAATCTTTATCTACAATCAGATTCCTAAATTGTTTTTGTTCTATTTTCACTCCATTTCCAATAACCATGACATCATCAAACCATGACATCATCAAAATTGTTATGATGTCATCAGTATGAGAAAATCTATCTTATCATGTGATACCATTTGTCACATGATATTTTTCCAATGTTTATTTTTAGAACGATTGAGAGGGGAAATAACTTCAACATTATATTGCTAAGGTGGATGATTTCTTTTTGTTACATAATGATATTTATAATATTACATAAATATAGACAAATTCAGCTGTTTCAAAAAAAATTCACAGCCCAGTAGAAAATAATATTTTAACAATGGGATTATCATTTTGAAATATATGAAACATTTTACTGGACACATCAATCATTAAATTAGTTCCATAAATTGAATTTAAACACTGGTAAATTTCAGTGCAGAAAAATGTCTGTCAAGCTTAAAGGGACCATTTAAGGAAGCTGTCATTATTGTCTTACTCTTAATTGTCACATGTCACATTTGATTTTCTAAAAGAAAGGTACATTGACCTGTTGAAAATAAATCTTTCCCAGTCACTAATAATGAATTTATACACTGGTAAATTTCAGTTGAGATGCAGAAAAATATGACCTGTCAAGCCAAAAGGGACCGTTTGGGAAGATGTCAAGATGTCATCATTGTCAACAATCATCATCATATAATCATCAAAATAATACATAGGTTCTGATGCCAAATGTTGCTAGAATGTCGAAAACCCTGTGATATCTTGAAATGTCTGGTAAGTGGAAATAGTCTGATAAATGTTGCCCAAACTTTGTACAACAAAGACAAAATACTATAAATGATAAAAAAAATAGTCTTCAACAGCACAAGAGTTAAAATGTCCATATATTTAATTTTTGCACCCATATTTCATCATAATTTCTGCAGGATTTTGCACCGCAAAGTTTAATTTGCTGTGAAAAATTATAGTTTTAAAATAATATAATTGTATATTTGAATTTTATGCAAATTTTCCTTCATTTTTCCTTAGGCTTATATTCACAAAAGCCCAAGCCTGCATGATTAAGTATCTGAATTGATGAACATCAAGATTATTCCTTTCCCAAATACTCTGATTTTAACATTCCTAACAGAAATAAATCTGGAGAAAACATAAATTCAAATGTAAAGTTCTGACTGCTTAAGAAACCATTGATACTAAAGAAGAATACTGCAGATAACCAGCATTTCCTCATTTTGTCTCAATATTTTCTGTGCTAATAGTATTATATAGTCCACAAATTTAATGCTGTCAATACCTATTTTGTCATCTGCAGTACCCTTCAAGTAAGATCTATCTAGAATTTTGTCATTTGTGAATGGATAATTTTTTTTTCAATCACAGTGAAAACTAGATGCAGTAGTACATGGTTGAACATAAAGTTTTCCTTTTTAATTCCAGATGGTTGAGAGGGAATATTGACTGCATCTTAAATGATAAGTTGGGAAAAATACTACAGGTAAACAAACTGGTTTGAATTTCAGGATTGTACTTTCTTTCACAAATAAATAATGATAAGTTTATATGCATCCACTTGCAACATATTGCAGTGCACTAATAACCCTTACCCAGACAAGACATCCCTATAAGAAAAGGCTTGAGAAAACATTGAGGCAAAAAGAAGAAAATGTAGAGATGATCAGCATTTTCTCCTTTTTCCTAAATATCTTCTGTGTTATATTTTACACAAATTGCTTCTTTGGGGACATCCATTTACAATGTATCATCTTAAGCAGTTTTCAAACAGAACCAACCTACAATTTTGTTGTTTGGGAAAGTGTTAGCTCAAACTTTCTGAATCTATTCCATACTTCCCCCTGCTTGTAAGCCTTTCTCAAACAAGACATCTATGGTTTGGCGTCCCTAATATAGAAAAGGCTTAAGAAAACATTGAGAAAAAAAGAAAATTCTGATAAACCACATTTTTTTTTATTTTACCTCAATATTCTATGCGCTTGAAAAAAATCATTTTAAATTTTCATCTTATATGGATTTGTTACCCTTTCCCAAACAACAATTTTTGGGTGATCCAATTGGACAACTGCTGTAAATGACAAAATTTGCTTTTAAGTAGAAAAGGGTTTGTGTAAAGTATAGCACTGAAAATATTCATCCAATAGGAGAATATGTTAATCATCAGCATTTTATTCTTTTGTCTCAATGTTTTCACATGCTTTTTTGATCAGACACATCAAAACTAGGTATTGTTTGGGGATTGGATAAATAAGACTAAAGAGTATAAAGGTTAGTTTAGAGGAGTTTAATGTGTAACATAAATAATATGACTAAATGTCTTTTTTTCTCTCATCTTAGTTAAAAAATGTCTGTCATTCATCTATCTTTTTTGTCTGAAAGTTGTACCGGTATACAGTCTTCACATCTTATATAATAAATATTTCAGATCCGGCTGAATTGACCAAACATCAATTTCTCACAGACAACACAGCCCATTTCCAGAAATATGGATGGCCAGATAATGGTTTGAAGTCTAAAAGAAAAAACTGTAGTGTTAGTGTAGAATCAACCATTCAACTGCACGCAATGTAAACTGTAGTATTCCCTAGGGAAGCTGTTTAGGGCCATGGTTATACCTCACGTACGCTGGAACTTTACTTGATGTCGTCCCCAAGTCTATATCAGTTTTGTTAGCAGACAACCGTATTGCAACAAAATCATGCAAACTATCTGGGGACAGAGATAGAATAGCCATAGAAGAATTAGAAAGTTGTGTCGTTACAATTGATGAGTGGATGAAACAAAATAAACTGAAAATGAACACTTTAAAAAGTGAATTCATAACTTTCGAATGCAAAAACAGCTACAAAAAATGCACATTAAATCAAATCAATATTGCTGGGGACCAGGTTAAAAGTAGTTAAAGTGTATAAGACATGTCTTTGGTGCATACCAAGAAGAATACCTGTGCTTTAGCGAACATGTGAAGAGAGAAATGTGTAACTGCTATGTTCAATTATCTAATAATAAATAACAAGAAAATATATTATTTCAAAAGATGAAGTCTAATATGGACACAAGCTGTTGACTTACAGTTGCTGCAAATGTTGAACGAGCTATGAGAGAATAGAATGGATTTTGATCAGACTGCATACTCATAGGCTGATCTGGATCCTTACTGTTCTCAAATGCCATAAGGGACATTTTTTCACATCCAGGTTTATATATAATTCAAATAGAGGAACTGCATTGCTTTTATTAATTGAAGCTTGGTATTGTTACATGAAATGGTAGTAAGCTGACATTAAAACACATTTCTATTTTAACCTAAGTCGAGCTTTAATTAATTCAAATGGCATTTCAAGCAATGGGAGTGTTAGTATGGTGTACTTCTATTGTATGAAACCGTGGCAACAGTCACCTTCGTTAAAATTTTCTGGTTTTTCATTAAATGACTCACACACAGGACATAATTCAAGTAACACATCAATAGTATTTGGTATTTTCTGCTTTTAAGGACAATTATGGGTATGAACAGATGCTCAAGCTTAACGAAGTGGGTGGGGTAGTGGCTGCCTTTTCGAACATAAGAAAAGACTTCAAATCTGTAATAAATTTTTGAGTTATATATGAGTTTAAAAAAACTAAATGCCAATGATTGCTCAAATATTAGTTTTATTACACAAGAAACCATACAGCAGATGTTTTATGCATAATTTCATGAAAAGGCCATCTGTTGCTATGGAGTTTGTCTGTTGCTAAGGAGTGTTTTTTGAGTAAATTTCCATGGTGACGTATGTTTCACTGATACAAATTTTTTTATTTAAATTAGATAAAGAATGCTTAATGCATCTTTAAAAACAAATCAAAACGCTGAGACACACTATACACACCATTTTGAGGTCTAATTGCACATTTACCTATGTCCCGGAAGTGGGTAGGGTAATTTTCCCTTTCGCAAAGAATTTTAGACAGTAGAGTAAACTTAACCCTTTCCCAAACGGCAAAAATTCAGGGCGGTTTCTTTTTTAATCTGCTTTAGACAACAAAATTGATGCTAAAAATGAGGGGATTTGTGTACAATATAGCACAGAAAATATTGAGACAAAAGGAGAAACTGCTGGTTATCAGCAGTTTCTTCTTTTGTTTCAATGTTTTCCCAAGCCTTTACTATTAGGGACGTCAAAATCAGGTCTTGTTTGGGAAAGGGTTAAATGACAATTTTCATATCATTTTAGTCATTTAAAATAACATGCATTGGAACAAAGGATCTATGATAGAAAAAACTTAGTTACAAGCAAAGCACACTGAATGAAATTACTATTTAATATGATAACATGTGATTTTGTTCTACATGTTTCCATGGCAACCATTGTTGTACTAATGGCCAGCTTTGCAAATCTGTAACATAAATCCTGTACATTTCTTAATATTATCATTTGACCACACTTTGTCATATTCCATTATTTTTACAAGATGCTTCAGCATGAACATGTATCAATTTTCCTGTTAATTTGAGTGGGTGGGGTAAATTTTACTCCATCTTTTTATTATCAGAGATACAAAATTTGTTGTTAAAAAGATTTCTAGACTTAATACATAATTTCTAATCAGGTATATACTCAGAAACACTACTAAGACAAAATAAATTTGATTTTTGCATATTCTAAGCCAAGTACTGAGAAAACGTCATTTCTGGGCATCTTGCTTTAGTGGCTTCTTCTGAGAGCCGCTGAAAGTTTTGTTAATGAATTGCCCACTAAGATTTTTCTTTTAATTGCTTCTACTGTCTATGGTCTTTCAAGGAAACTTTATCATAACTTTTGATTTTACCTGCGAGTTTTTTCTCAAGTTCTCAAAATATGACTAAAAATCAGTTTTTTGATAAAATTGGAAAATGTCTTACCCCACCCACTTTAAGTCTGTCATGGTTAGGTGACGATTCATTCAACTGAGATGCAAAGGTACATAATGTTTAAGGATGTTTGTCTGTAGCATATTAGGCATTCAATATTAAGACACTAGGTCGCGAGGACCTGTGGTCATACTTGAAAAAGTGCCATTTTTTGCCTAAATTTTTATGTTTTTGAGCCCCAAATCTTCTTTTGTGGTTACCACGGCAACCGAGCATATTTTGCATAAAATAAAGTGCAGTAATTTGTTTTTGTGCCATTATTAACATATCCCGAAAGTTTGAACAAAATCTATGACTATGCGTGCCGGGCCCCTCTATGAATTTTCTGGTGGTTACAGAGAATTGCTCTTAATACTAATTAATTCTACTATACACTATACTCAGTTATGGCTTATCAGTGGAATGTTTTGCCTCCCGTGGGGGACAATTATGCAAATGAGGTAAAACTGTTCTAAAAATAGAACTTTTGCAACTGTTCTATAGATACTCTGTTCCTTTTGTTTGTTTTTGCTACATAAATCTTCTCATGTTCATGTGTTCCCAGTCTTATAAAAATATTATCCTGTCACTTCCGGTATTTACTGACGGATAACAGGGTGCCTGATATTTTATTGATATATGTCAGTTAGTCACGTGACCAATAACGTCGGCACTACTTTCATCAACCGAAGTTCACTTGATATCTTGATTGTGCCTTTACGGTTGTAATATTCACAAAAATACTCAGAAATAGAATGTGTTGACTTAAATTTCACAATAAAAATACCCTATGATAAATTCACCTACACAGATAGTGGAAGATCGTATAGATCGCTCCAAAAATGTACAACAATGCCAAGTTTGAGTTTTACTCCTAATGCGTAATCGGATGCGAGTGGGAAATATCAAGCATAACTGATGTCATTTTTCATAAATCATTTAATTTATAAAATACCCCAACTTTAGGCTCACCCTGTAGTATTGACCTAGAATTTCATAAAACTCTGTGACGTAAAAACTTTTGATGGCGTAATACACAAAGTTATTTTTGACAGTTGGAAGCCGTGTAAACTTATGAATGTTTATAAACAACAAAATGAACAGGAAACTTTAAGGGAATGATTTAAATACAAGAGGCGACAGAGACTGGGATAGGTGGGTAGTTATCTTTTTTCAAGACGACTGTAGACTGTTACTTTGGAATTGTCTTCTTCTCGCACAAAACACTTGTCTTGTTGATGAATGTCTGAAGATGGACGACATCGGAAACTTTAATTCAGATAGATGACACGTTTGTAAACAAGTCCAGGATCGGTTAACTATAAGTTGGAAGGAAATATGAATCCATTATGGTATGCTTCATGTTCTTGTTACTTCATTTCAACCTTTTCAAAATTTGAAATGAATTTGTTCTTGTTCAAACGTAGAGTTTACCCTGCTAATCCCTATCCACACAAACCTCAATCAGAGTCGAGATCCAGAGTCGTCAACTTGAATTGAACTTTGTAGTTCCTTTAAATATGATTTTGCACTATTGCTATCACCTTTACTTGTTAATGATAAAAAATAAGAGTAGATCTATTCAACAGTGTTCAAAAGTTTGTTTAATCTTAGAACTAACTTCTGTCGCAAACACAAGTTATGCGCCTAACGGTCTAAAGGTTTAAACTAAAAGTAATTAACTAGGTCATTAAAGGCGTCCCATTCGTTCATTTAACGGGAATGACTCCTCTTTTTTTAAAAAAAATCTTCATAACAGGATAAATAGAATAGATGGTTACTGTTTGTAGATGGAAAAAAATATCCGGCCCGGCTTCGGAAATTTATCCGGTTCGCCTTCGGCTCACCAGATAAAAATTCCTCCGCCTTGCCGGATATTTTTTCCATCTACAGACAGTAACCATCTATTCTCTATGAGTGTGTTCTATTACTCATCTACTTACCATCTCTTCTGTATCTTGTTATGATTATTATATACAATTGCAGGTATAATAAAACACGCATATATTATAGCAATATATCAGTCTATAATTGTGAACAGAATCGTGGCAAATAAAACAGTAATCTTATATTTACGCTCTTGTCTATAAAACTTGGGGTTAATTGTTCAAGAAGATGTTTACTTTTTATGGCCGGGTATAAAACTTGTTCGCTCATTTTTCTTTCATCTCTGTTGATTTCATTTTCATTGTCAATCTGTGTTTAATTCCTTATCCATCAAAGTGGTTATTTGAATCTTGAATTATTTAGAAATAGAACAATGTCGTCAAATTGACGCGGCAATCTTGTAACTGAGCAATTTCAAGATTGCACAAATGTTACCGAACTGTGTTTTGAGAAGCTTCAAAATTGCTCAAATTATTGTACATACACATTTGTAATTTTGATAAGTGAAAACGCTAATATGTTGCAAACGTGTTGCCAGATAATAATCTAACATGACATACTTTTGACGTCCCTAACACGAAAAGAAATTGCTTTTGACAACATTCAGGCAAACGAAGATAATGCAGTGAACCGGAAGTTTTCGCCTTTTGTATCAATACTGTCTGCGTTACATGTATAACTAACACATTTTCTATTTTTGATATCATATGATTTGTCGTCTACAACTGTGTAAAACTAGAAAGTCTACAATGTCACAAACACACACATAACGTCCAACTATGACATGTACGAAAATGGGCAATTAAAAGTACCGCTTTTATCCATTATAGCTGGAATATTATATGAATTTGGTTAAGACATCTTGAGAAATGATATTTTCATAAAAAGAACTTCTCGCCATATTTTTTCTGAAAGCCATTGAGATCGACTCACAATCAAAGCGCAATAAATCTACGCTCATTGACTTGCATTTATTGCGTAATTGGGAAAATTCACCAGTAAATTGCGGATTTTTACAGTGAAGAAATCGTTCAGTAATTATATCTTTTAATAACGTGCCAAAGGCTTCGTAATTTACACTCTTGTGGTTTGAATCAATCTTCCCTCAGCGTTTTTACCCTTCCCTGTGTTGAAATATTTTCAAATTGATTGAGTTATTTAAGGAAAGGGCTCTAAACTTCGAAAGAACGTTTCTTATTTTATACACAATAATTTTGATGCGTTTGTAGTTTGATCCCCCAATTATCTTATAAAGTACAACAGAATTTACATGGGGCATCTGCATATGTAATGAGTAATGACCTCACTCCGGCAGTCTTTTCTAAAACCCTTCAGTAGCAGACTTCGCCGACGAAAATAAAGTTGTCCCGGAATAACTTTGGTGCACTATACCACACCGTACAACCGGCTGCGTCGAAGACAGATGAGAGTCATCGAAGACAGATTCGGCAACTGATGTCAGGTGCACGGTATGTCAAATTAATTAATTCTCATAAATCAGCAAAAGGATCTATGATATTGTATAGTTGATAAATACACGTGCAAATGTTCAGTGCTTCTACAAAATAAATCTTTCTACGTACCCCTCGCAATTAAGGCCACAGTCATTGATTATTTCGGAGGTTTCCCGCAAAAAGTTACGAAATTTGACTTCGTGCTCGAATATTTCGCATATCTCTCAATATGTACCAGTTAAAGTTGTACACGATTACAGTTTAACCATCCAACGATATTTATTCCAAATTTGAAGCCGTAATTCCAAACAATAAACGAACTGTGTGTCCTGAAAGACGACATGTAGTCCAAAAATTGTTGCCTCTGTGGACAGATTCCAGTTAACGGAGTTGCTGGAGAAGACAGATAGGGAAATATTTGATTGTCGACGTCGACAGATCTGCATTGACTTATGCAATCGTTGCTAATTAGTTATAGGTGTATAAAATGGATTTGATGAAACGCCGCTACAGAGAAAGGATGCGTGACACCCCTCTCCCACATAAAAAAACTACAAACGAACAAACAACAACAACAAACAAACAAAAAAACCAAACATCAAAAATTTGTTTTGGTGATATAATTATGCCATTTCCCGTTGATTAAATGAAACGCATGCTTTTGAATATTATAAACGAAATGAAAATGTATCGTGGATTGACTGGCTTTTAGCTCCACTGGCCGAACGCCAGCGGGGCTTATGTCATGACCCTGTGTCCGTCGTGCGTGCGTCCGTCCGTACAACTTTTTCTTTAAACATCTTCTCCAAAACTACTGGACCAATTTCAATCAACTTTCACAGAAACCTTCCTTGCATATACCTATTCCAGATTCCTTCCGTGTAAAACTTAAATTTCAATCAATTGAATTAATTCAATTTTTCGAAAAATCTTTGATAATCTTCTTCTCCCAAAGTACTGAACCAATTTCAACCAAACTTCACAGAAATCTTCATTGCATGCATCTCTTCCAAATCAAATCTTTTCAAAAAGTAAATTACGTTTAGAACTTAAATTTTAATTGAATTAATTAATTTATTTTTTAAAAAAAAAATCTTTGAAAATCTTTTTCTCCAAAACTGCTGGACCAATTTCAACCAAATTTCATATGAATCTTCCTTGCAATAATCTATCTGAAATTCCTTCCAAATGTACAGTTCTCCATTAGATTCATTGAAAAAAATGATCGGGTGAAACAAATGTGCTTATTGTTTTGCTATATGAATCATAGTGTAATTCTAAGAAAAAAAATACATAACAACTTATTGGATTTCATTGTGTAAACATGATTCTTCTTAGGATAGAACTCTAATAAATTCCTTGAAGAAATTCGTAGTTTACACGTCTAGAGTCTAAAAGGTAGTGGGGCGATAAAGGGCCATGATGACCCTCTTGTCGATACCCTTACGGTCCCGGATAAACGATGGGGAATATAGGGAATAACCCTGCAAATTTTGGCCGAATCACACACATCTTACCTATTAAGTCTACAGAAATCCCATTTTCGCAGATATTTATTGAACAAAGGTTGAAAATACAGTGATTGTAAAACGGACGGTAAATAGGCATTTTTTTGTAAAGTTGACCGGTTTTCGTGACCTTTCATATCTCTAGTGTTGAAGAGTATTTTTGTCCAGCATGGCCTAAAAGGTATGCAACATGCAAAATGGAGGCCAACTTGGTTTATACCAATGGAATTAGTTTATAAATGCCTCTAGGCACTTGCGATTTCTAACTCATTACCGTTGTCAATAACTTTTTAGCAGCTACTTTTTTTTTTAAAAAAAATCCACTTCCAGTTAACCTCTGACGTATTTCCGCCTTCCCAGCTTCAAACTATTTTCTAATCGGTCAAGTATTTCCATAATTTTTGAACGATTAAAAATCGACACAAACACGATTATTTACAGTTTTTTCTTTAATTTCTATCCAACGTTTCGCCCTTATGGGCTCCTTCAGTGGTCATAATTATTGAAGAAATTCTTGAATTTTTGTGTCACGTAATACCATACATTGTTTCCTCTCATTGTCAATTCCATTGTCAAAACGATGACACAAAATACAAAACCATTTTATACACTTGGGCCCGATTGTAAATTGTAAAAACACTTGTGTTAGCACTGACAAAGAGATGAAACACATGATTTGGTTAGATATCCCTATAACAACAAAGTAAATTAACCGAAACAGGTATATAATCATTTGGTTAGCGCTAACCAATGTTTATAAACCAATGCTGTATAAAAACAACCGGAATATTGAGTTGGGGGTAGAGGATTCAGTCTAAATCAGTACCACAAATCCCAGAAAAGGTTCACCCATTGTCCCAGATTCCATTGAAAAAATATGGTATGTACATGCATATATGTCAATCTACATTGTTTCCATATGTTATTTGGAATCCGACATTGGAAATCACCACTTTTTTCTGTATATAAGTCAATGCAGATCTGTCGACGTCGACAATCAAATATTTCCCTATCTGTCTTCTCCAGCAACTCCATAAACTCGAATCTGTCCACAGAGGCAACAATTTTTGGACTACATGTCGTCTTTCAGGACACACAGTTCGTTTATTGTTTGGAATTACGGCTTCAAATTTGGCATAAATATCGTTGGATAGTTAAACTGTAATCGTGTACAACTTAAACTGGTACATATTGAGAGATATGCGAAATATTCGAGCACGAAGTCAAATTTCGTAACTTTTTGTGGGAAACCTCCGAAATAATCAATGACTGTGGCCTTATTTGCAAGGGGTACGTAGAAAGGTTTATTTTGTAGAAGCAATGAACATTTGCACGTGTATTTATCAACTATACAATACCATAGATCCTTTTGTTGATTTATAAGAATTAATTAATTTGACCTACCGTGCACCTGACATCAGTTTCCGAATCTGTCTTCGACGACTCTCATCTGTCTTCGACGCAGCCGGTTGTACGGTGTGTATACACGTATTGAAGAACTTCTAACAAGTCACCAATAAACTACTTCTTTAAGAAAAAACTGACTAAGATATTTAGGTGTAACAAAAAGTTCCACTATCAAAATTAATTCAGACCTTATTTAACTAAAACTAAAAAAGATCGACATAGGATACAGAATGGAGAATGGCTAGTGTAGGTTTCTAGCAGTAATCCCAGGGGGTTAACTTTTAACCCATTACCACACAGTGACGCCTTTTGACACCCAACAAGATAAAGGCTTAGGAAAACATCATGGAAAATGAAGAAATTGCTTGTGACAAGCAATTTCTTCATTTCCCACAATCTTTTCTACCCCAAAAGAAGTAAAATTTTGAAATTTCAACACATAGAAATTGTCGTTTGCAACTTCATTCAATTTTGACGAGCTTAAAATTTTGCCATCTGGTAATGGGTTAAATGATCTAAGCATTATCATAGAAAACTGTCATCTAAACAAATGCCAGTGAAACGGGAACAGAGAGAAGGGGAAGGCGGCGTATCTAATTGATTTCTAATACAATAAACTAAATAATAGTCAAATAAACATTAAGTCTTTGACACGGCGCTAGTTTCTGAGAGGCGGAATCGATATCCCTAAATCAGAACCCGATCGGAATAAATCACCCAACTTTCTTCCAACATTTGGTGAACTTTGCTCTCCTATTATTATAGAAGCCGAGACGTCTGAAAGTTGATTGTTATGAAATGGTAATGAAAATGTTTAGTTTAACGCATTATCAAAACATGACGCTTTAAGACGCCCCACAAGATTTTGAGTCGCTTGAAAATTGCATCGGAATAGTTATTAAATGGTAAAGAAACTGTTTAGTTTAACGAATTTCCACATAATGATGTCTTTAGACGTACCGCAAAATAAAGGCTTTAAAAAACATTGTGCAAATGAAGAAATTGCTTGTAACAAGCAATTGTTTTATTTTCAACAACATTTCCTCTAAGAAGGAGCAAAAATATAAAATATCTTTTACTTAAAATTGCTGGCTACACTTCTTTCAATTTGGACTAAATTGAAATATCATCTGATTATGCTTTAAAGAAGCCCAGTTAATATATTTCGGCAAAGAAAAATAAAATAAGAATACAAAATGCTTGAAATGTATAAAAAGATCCATGGTAATATAAGTTTTGACTACCATATGGGATATTGTTATTAAACAAATAGGAGGAAAAGAGATACTAAGAGCTACACTTTCCCGAAATGCTCCTTTGTATTCTATTCGTTCGTCTTCTTACATTTGTTGTGTCGTATTTAAGTCGTCATTTACAAGGATTGCTTGTAACAATTCTAAATTTTATAAAATGGATGGAGGCTATCCCCCACCGGACTTCGTCTACAAATACTAGACGATTTCCTATCGTCACTACAAAATTGCTTTTCATCTACTCTCGATCTCCCAGAGATTATTTTTCAAATTCTTTGCCCGAAATGCTAAAGAAAACTAAAATTCAGATGCAAATTACCTTTGCTTTTAAACAGATCAAAACATTTTTAAAATTGTTGTGTAACAACATTTATTCGTTTAAATTTATGACCGAATGTGTGATCAATAGGCCTATCGATATAGCCATTCATTGGATAATGTCCAATAACAATAATAACGTACTTGATGACGTTACAAAACGGAAATATGTATTAGATAGAGGCTTTATAGTAGATTCTACGCGATATAAACGTTCAAAAGGCGCAGCCTTTGAACGTTTATGTCGCGTAGAATCTACTATACAGACTCTATCTGACTTAGTGTTCGTCGACCAATGAAAACATACGCTTCTACTGTCATTCTTCAAGCCACGCCTCCGACCGGAGCTACTATCAAGCGGATCTTACTGGAATTACATCATTTTCCCAAAAATTACATCATTTTCCCAAAAATTACATCATTTTTCATAACTGCACAGGAAACGGGGGCGTGGCTATGTATATCCGTGACATAAACTGACTGTCAGTGTGTTTATGTGAAATATAGCGCCGAAATGTTCAAATATGCTGCAATTTCATTGGTCCAAAAACTAGGACGAACACTGATATATTATTGATGTCCTGGCTACAGAGGCGGAATTGTTGAGCGACAAACTATGGACGGGGTACTCTAGTTAATTTATATGTTTGATCAACGGGCAACCACTTATTAATGTACATTTTAAAACAAGAGTTAAACTATTTTCTATTTATGATATAAGACAAATGACATACATGTATGTGTTCAACAGCATTGAACAAGTGTATGCCCACCTTTTTATCGCATAAATGTATATTTCTACGTGTCAGTCAAGTAAAAGAATGAAATATTAGCATGACAAGATTTTTTCTGACTGTTTCTGAATAAAAGTACTTCAGTGGCTTTGGGAAAATTGTTGTTAGTGCTTAGTTAGTATCATTCTGTATTCAAGTACAACAATTTGGTACCAAGGAAACAATTTTTGGCATAGCTAGAGTATAGTCAAAGTCAAATTCCGCCATTTTTTACATTCATTGACAGACAAATGGGAACATTTTGATTCAATCAAAATTCCTTGAAGGGATCTGATTAAGTGGTACCCAAGGATCGGTGGTAAAATGTTGTAATCAAAATGAGAAAGATAAAATACAGATATATACATATAAATTATGTTGCCATTAAATAAGGCTTATAAGACAGCATTTGATTTTTTCGAATTGTAGTTACATTTGCAGAAGGGCTAAACAAGTAAGAGACTTGAGAGTATTTGAAATGTTTGGCTAAGAATTATGGCTGGCGTAAAATTAAAACAAATGTATCAAACAGTTTCTGAAAAGACGATTTACGCGGAAAAGATTGCGTACAGACACAAGGACAGACGCATGGACACATCGCCATGTTAATGGCCCTCTGATCCTACGGACAGTGGAGCTAAAAACGCTGGTTTCCGGCGTGAAACGATTTTTCAAGCGTCTTCCCGACATTGAGCAGGGTCTCGTAAAAATGAACATACATTAAACACGAATCACATTTTAGTTAAATATCACCTTCGTCTCCAATTTTATTATTCTCCCCAGAAAGGGCATCGTTTAATTGATTATTTATACTGACTAACTATTTAATGGGGCTAAATGATCTTCGTTTAGAATAAATTATGTCCTCCTTGAGCCGGGCTATTATTGGCTAGAGTGACTACACGCTCAAACCATTCATTATATTGCCTCCGTTTAAGGCCGACTCTAGACAGCCTTTCCAAAACTGCTAAACTTTAGTGTGGTTCAATTTGGAATTTCAAAGCTGTTGCGGATTGCAAAATGGATGTGTATATCTACATAAAAACTAGGAGTATATTGAGACAAAAGAAGAAAATGCTGGTCACCAGCATTTTCTTCTTTTGCCTCAATGTTTCCCAATTTTGTTTATATTATTAGGCGTGTCAAAATTAATACGTGTTTGGGAAAGGGTTTAGACGAAACCTAGAAATCCTTAACAGTGAAGGACATGGTGTTATGTTCCATGGTCCGATCTTCTTGAAAGTATATTAAGATTTCCTCCAAACAGTCTTGGCTTTGATTTGGGTAATTGTTTAGAAAATTCCACAAATGGCCTACTTTTGTCCATCCCATAATAGATTTCAGTAAAACAAGTTCTGTCTTTGTTGCAATCTGAAATCTATTTCAATTTAAACAAGTCACATTTTGTTTTCAGAATTTGCTTAAGAAATAAATTTTCAATCACTGTTTTGGCGTATTCATTTTCGTTTCGTTTCATAAAAGTGTAGCCCGTGAAATGTAAGTATTTTTGTAGTGATACTTTTTATTAATCATGTTTTAATAATATTACATCAATCTATTGTTTAAAATATCTTTTTTATTTGACATCGGGAGAGGTTTGTCGCCTGAGTTAAAGAATGGGGTAAAGTGTTTAGCATCATTAACCATCATTTACAGAACGGGGTGGCGACTCACAAGTTTGTGTTCTATTGACTCGGCCCTGTAGGGGTCCGGCCAAATGGAGACAAATTCGAGTTAGATTAACTCTTTCCCGAGCCACATTTGTAAATTAATCGAAATTCAGATGAGTTGTTAGTCTATGGCGTGCTTACACGATATATGTATGTTATGAATAGAAGTATACAAAAAATCCCCCCCAAAATAATAATAATAATAAAAAATGCTGATAACTTTTTTTCTATTACGTATTTGTTATGTCTTTCATATTCAATGCTCGATTATTTCAAACGCCTCTATGTTCCAGGAATTCGTTTCCAAAAACAGACGCCTCTAAAATAAAAGGCTTGGGAAAACATTGAGACAGAAGAAGAAAATGCTGATTATCAGCATTTTCTCCTTTGGCCTATATCTTCTTGGTTAAAACATACAACATTCTACAATTGATATGATTCATTTGTGCTCTGCAATTTCTTTCAAATAGGACTACCCTGTAATATTGCTGTTTCGAACAGGTTTAATTAACCCTTTCCCAAATAAGACCTGGTCATTAATAGAAAAGGCTTGGGAAAACATTGAAACAAAAGAAGAAACTGCTGATAACCAGCAGTTTCTCCTTTTGTCTCAATGCTTTCTGTGTCATATTTTACACAAATCCTATCTTTAGTAACATCCATTTTGTCATTTGTATCAGTTTTTGAAGTGGATCACCCTATTTTTTGCCGTTTGGGAAAGGGTTAAATGATTTGTACAGAAAGGGTTAACGCCGTGGACTCTGGAACGCTACCGTGTTTTTTAGCGATTAGAATATCATTATGTCACCGACTTAAGACGTCTGTGGAAGCAAATGGATTTTTAATGACCATTAAAGCGTCCGAGATTGGTTTGAAACATTTCAAAAACGTCCGATTTCATCTTTAATCATGTAAATTATATATTTGATAGTTGACACCTTAAATATCGTAACTGTAGTTGACTGAATCGGTTTTCAAAGTAGCGCGGATAAAAAAGACCGCCAAAATAATCAAAATACATGTATGTGTAGGAATCTATATACACTTTAACTCTCTAAGACCTTAACATTGTTAGCATTTGCACACACCTTAACTCCGTAAGATCTTTTAAGAAAG
This sequence comes from Fragum sueziense, assembly GCA_963680895.1. Lineage (NCBI taxonomy): Eukaryota > Metazoa > Mollusca > Bivalvia > Cardiida > Cardiidae > Fragum > Fragum sueziense. The sequence continues at coordinate 43,418,194 of OY804601.1, read as the reverse complement.
TCAATTTTGTTTCTCAAAATGTATACGTGTAAGTTTGTTTCGAACACAATTGCGGATGCGCATGTTTTTTTCTCTCTTTTTTGCTTGTGAAGCAATTACTTCAATCCGACGTTTTCTACAAAGAAAGACCCCCTTAAAAATAGATAAATAAATAAATAAATAAATAAATAAATAAATAAATAAATAAATAAATAAATAAATAAATACAAATGTTATATTCTTTTCATTTAAAATGGCCATCTGAAACATCTTTCAATTTGAACCAGCCTAAAATTTTGTCGTATGGTGATTAGTAAAGCATGTCCAAAATGTACAGACGCGAATCTTGTATTGCCCGAAGTGCAGTAATTACGCGTCTTTTTTCGGCCAGGTGCTTATTTCCACCTAATAAGCAATTTTTCACTTCATTTCCTCTTCACCCCAACGACCGCGCATATTTTCCATGGGCACGTGGCCCTACCCCAGGGTCCTGCAGGTTGAGGGCTGGATAGACATTAATTATTGGCCATAGCTTCTTTTGTACAATGTTAAATTGAGTACATTAACGCAACCACATCGTTGCACTATCACGGTGTATAATCACGTGACCTAGAATTTCCGATAATATTTAATAACTTGGACCAATTTGAATTCGGTCTGAAGCAGAGAAGGTGGAAAAATGTCAGGAATAACCTAGACGTGGTTGTTTTTTTTTTTTTTAAATAAACTGATAAAAAAGTTATTGAAGATAAATCAAAATTTTGGTTTATCTTCAATAACTTTTCTATCAGCTTATTATTCATAAATCGACCACGTCCATCTAATGCGTGACGTCTGTCCACCTTCTCTGCTTCAAACCGAATTCAAATCGGTCCAGTATTTACAAAATTATTGAAGATTTTCTGAAAATATTATATCACGTGATTATCCACCGTGACTATATTAACTAATATCCGTTACATTTCTTAATGTTAATTTTAAAACATCCTTTGAATGCAGCATATTTGCGATGGTAAAACGGTAAGTCGCTGATTTATACGTGTATTTTAAAAATCTTTTTAGGCCAACTAAGAAATACAAGAGAAAAAACAAGTGATATCCGTTACACTACCCCCCCCCCCCCAAAAAAAAAAAAAAAAAAAAAAAAAAAAAAAAAAAAAAAAAAAAAAAAAAACAAAGAGACCTGCTTTTGACGCTGTTTGTACAGATATTTTTGAAAAAAAAAATGAGGCACTCGTAGCAAATGAACATGACCAGCATTTCCTCCTCCTGCCTTAACTTTCTGTGCATTAAATTTATAATGTTTGGACTTTCAGTGGTGGCTTTACATTTAAAAATATTGGCCATAACTTCTTTGATACAGCGTAATATGTGTAAAACAGAACTGACAAATCCCATATAAATCTGAACTGATGTCCACATTAATGTGTTTAATTTTAGCACAGAAATATATATATTCGTAAAAGGCGCAATATTCTGGTTTGAAATTTTCAGAATTTTCATAAGAAAATTTGCCCTTTCAGATAAAAACAATGAAAATTTATGAAAAAAGATAATGTGAAATGTCACTTTAAAAACCGTTTATTTGAAACAAACAAACTGCTGCTTTGGATGGGTTTGAATTGACGAACAGTGTGCCTTGTTTTATATATTGCGCTTTTAAAGAAACAAGGGTTTCGCCAGGTAAGCGATATGCCATACATCAAATTTATGAAAATAGTTTTATCTAAGTATTGGTGTTTTAAAATTGTTTTATGCCTCGTTGATGAAGAACATTCTAATAATTTGCCTCGGCACGCAATAAATATGCCAATAAAATTCTCGACAAGCATTTTCAATAAACCGAAGCTATTAAATCTTTACCAAAGAGTAAAATTTTTAGGCTGTTCTGATGAAAAAGCTTCTGCAGACCGATCTATAAATGTTGATCAGGTTAGGGTTTTGATGAAAAATAGCGCAGAAAACATTTAGTCAAAAGAAGAAAATGCTGGCTATCAGCATTTTCTTCTTTTGTCTCAATGTTTTCGAAAGCTTATTCTATTTTAGACGTGGAAACAAGTTCTTGTTCGGGAAAGGATTAACTTAAATCTTTACCTTCCTAAAACAGTTGTTGAGTGATCGAAAGTCGGATATGATATGAAAAATAGATATTCTTTCGATCATTTCTTTTTGATAATATTTTAGTGTTTCTAACTTTTCTTTCCTCGCTAGAATGAATGTCGAAAACAAAATATGCCGATTTTAAACCTTTCATCAACTGCCAAAGTCTAGGGTGGCCCATTTTGAAAGCTGTTCTAGACAACAAAATTGGTCTGCATTATCTCCATATTTATTTATTGATCTATATATTTTATTGTGCATTTCACCAAGTGTTGTTCCAAAAGGACGTCTTACCAAAATGAATCGTTTGGAACAATGAAAAGTGTCTAGTTCAATGGCTTTGGTTGTTTATATTCCCCCACCCGTGTCAGCTACTCGGTTGATACGTTAAGACGGAGTGTAGGACAAAACCCCACCAGGACAAAACCCCACCAGGACAAAACCCCACCAGGACAAAACCCCATCAGGACAAAACCCCACCAGGACAAAACCCCACCAATATATAAAATATAGTATAACAAATTTATGACACAGAAAAAAAATATTTGGTAAGGAAAATATTTTTGAATATAAGAAATTTGATTATGTTAAACAATTTATTACTTTTAAGTTGATTATTTATTTGACTTCAAAAAATTGATCTAGATCTATATTGTATTTGTGTATTTATTGTATTTTAAAAGCATTGTTTTTTTATGCTCCCCGAAGGGAGAGCATATAGTCGCCGCTTCGTCTGTCCGTCCGCCCGTCCGTCCGTCCTGTCCGTCCGTCATTCCGTCCGTCCGTCCGTCCGTCCGAAGCAATATCTCCATAACCCTTGGGCCAAATCAAATGAAACTTACCATGTGAACTCCCTGTGACAAAATGCCGATGTACTTTTCCCCGTTTTTGGATTTGAGGCCTTGTCATGGGAAAAGGGGACTTATAGTGAAATATAGTTTTTCTCTAATTTCTCCTAGTCTAATGGTCAGAATTTGATGAAATTTCATATTTGAGTAGCAAATCAGATGCCCTTGCCAATAAAGTGCTCTCCATGGCATACATTTATTGTGACAATGCCTTATTCGGGGAGCATTGTCTGTCTCTGACGGCCCTTGTTTTATACTTATTTCCCATTATTTGTTTATTGAAATATCCAAATAAGGCAATTTCGCTTTAAAATGGAAACAATTGTGGGAAAAGAAGAGGTTACTGGGAATAAGATGAAGCCAAATATTATCTTGACATCACTTTTTTGTCACCTAAATAAGTCATTTGGCATGCATTATATTGTTCCCTTATCTACGAAATCAATTATCACCTATCATAATCAGAACAAAAGATGACAACAGAAGAATTGACACCTCAGAAGAAAGTAACACTTCTAATTTCAAATGAGTTTATTCCCATGAATCATGCTCGTTAATATTTATGAAAGGCATTATTCAATTGAAACTTTTTTGGGGAAAAAATCATTTCATATTCATTCATTATCAATTTATGATTTAGCAATAAATATTTTTTTGTTCCAAAAACAAATTTTTAGGCTTCATGAAAAATTTAAAAAAATTATAAATCTAAGAATATTATGAAAATAAATCAATGATAATATATACCATGGAAAAAATAACATAAGTCCTACATTATAATAGTATTATGAGTGTTATTTCTTTCCTGTAATTTTTATTCATCAAACATCAAAAATGAGAAAAATAGAAAATAAATTATCAAAGCATAACTATTACAATACTTGATCAAATGCAAATTTATTTGTTTCAATAATGATTTATTGTTGAATGATTTGAAAATGAATATGATATAAGACTGGTGGGGTTTTGTCCGCCTTGCCAATTTTAGTGGTGGGGTTTTGTCCGAGGGGGTTTTGTCCTGGTGGGGTTTTGTCCTGGTGGGGTTTTGTCCGTACTCCGTTAAGACGAGATACATTTCAATAATATTTCAGTTTTCTTTCGGATTCCGCGTAACACAATTCCAATTTCATTCCAATGTGTAACATAACGACTTTTTTTGGAATATTCATTTTTGAATGCCGGGTCCCAATTGAAAATAATATCCTAAAACAAAATGGCGTAATTGATACTTCCGGTTATTACTAGGCACACTTGATTAGTGGAGGGCGTACTCTGTTGTAGCGGAATGGGTTTTTATGGTGCAGAAAATAAGTTAATCGAGAATTAACCGAACGAAAGTTAAGTAGTTGATGGGTTGATGCTGAAGACAATTGGTGTCAAATGTATTGAAGCTCTTGACGATTTAACCCTTTCACAAACGGCAAAAATCCAGGCTGTTCCAAAGTTTAAAGCTACAAACAACAAAATGGACGTTTTGAAAGAAAAAGTTGGTGTATGGTAAAACACAGAAAAATATTGAGACAAAAGAAGAAAATGCCGATTACCAGCATTCTGTTTTTATTGTTTCAATATTTCCCAAAGTGTTTTTTTAATTGGGACATCAATGTCAGGCCTTGTTTGTGAAATGGTTAATCGTTAAGTGTTATATGAACTGTCTGGAAGTCTTATGTTTAAGTCGAGTAGTCTGCAACTAGATTGAAAAAGATTTTCAACCCTTCCCATACGACAACTTTGAAGGCGAATCCGAATTCAAAGCCATTGTTTGAGTTTGAGTTTATTGGGGTTTTACGCCGTTTTCAACTACCAGGGTCATATCGCGGCGGCTGGAGCACCTACCCATGGATTCCTGTTGTTTCTCAAACCAGTACTACCACAACACCCTTACCGAGCCTCCAGCTGCTCGCCCACTTAGGTTAACGATTTCAAACCCATTGGTGGGTGACAATTTTGTCAGAAAGGATATTGGCCGCGGCCGGGTATCGAACCCGGGACCTCTCGAATGAGGGTCAGATGCGCTACCAACTGCGCTAAGGCCGCGGCCTCTCAAAGCCATTGTGGATTAACGAAATAAATAAACATCAAACCAGTATTTCCTATTACAAATTTTTAGAACTACATGTATTGTAGGATGAAAATTACGAACTTCATTCTTTTATATATCTTTATCAACCGAATCATCTTAGTGACGATCGTCAAAACCTGGTCTTGTTTGTGAATTCTATTTTAGATCGAGTTTTGTGTCGTAACATTAAATAAAAAGAATATCTAGTTAAGGAAAAACTTTTAAATAATGTCCATGGCATTGTAAAAAGACCTAGTTTTTATGAGGATATGCTTTAGAAAATTGGGAACATTGACGGAAAAGAAACCGTATGCTGGGCCCCGTTTTACTAACGTACGTACGATTATTTTTGCGTAATTACTTGTAAAAGCAAACCTGATTGGCCTAATCCGATTTTTCGTGCAATTGCACAGTTTACACAAAAATATGATCGTAAGTTCGTTAGTAAAACCTATATTTTCGACGTGTTATCTATAGTCAAATCACATCTTTATCAACACCCATAGTTACTTGTAATATACAGAAGCTTTCAAAATTGGAACAGTCTATGTTTTTTCTACTTATGATAGGATTAACACCTTTTCAAATACCAGCATTGTAAGTAAAACTAAACTCAACTGACATGCAAAAAATCTTCCAAGGTAAATTTACCGCCTCATTTGAGATCAACCGTTTGTTAAAAGATTTAAAGATCTGAGATCATTCATGTCATGCCTTTTCTAACAGTCTTATCTAGTATATTTAAAGGTCGGCAACTCAGGATCTACTTTATCGAAATTGTTACTTAACCCTAAAATGTGTAATCCTTACCCAAACTTCAAATTTGTAGGCTAGTTACAATTCAGAGGTGTTGCAGACGGCAAAATTGATGCAACCATAGGCAGGATGATTGAACAACAAAGAGTGAAAAGCATAGAAGAAAAAGAAGAAAATGCTGTTCATCAGCATTTTCTTCTTTTTCTCCAATGCTTTCCAAAGTATTCTCATTAGAAACATCAAAATCTGGTATCGTGTTGAATGGCTTAAAATGGTATTTTTACAAAATGGTTAACAAAATTAATGTAAGTAAATTTTCATACTTTTTCTGACAACAAATAAGTAAAATATTAATTATGTTGTCTAGATTTACATGTATTTTAGTATTTGATTTTTTTTATTTATTTGATGAATAAAATGTTTCAATGTTCTTAAGTGTCCAAAATAAAAACTCATAGACATATACGTAAGACAGTGGTACTACAGAGTAAAGGGCTAGACCTGCAAAAACTCAAATTCTCAGGAAAATTTGATTGAATACAAATCGTTTTATCTCTCAGACTACGTAACCTATTATCATCCTCTGACTTCATAGATTAGATGCTTCGTGAGACGGCTAAAAACTGCAGTGACGGACAACGTTTATTCTAGGTGTGTTACTCGCAAAAATGTTTATTCATTGAATCATTGTAGTGTCACCCCTATTCAAATGGCTAGTCAGTTTTGGGTTATAAGATACACTGTTTAGAAACAACAGCAGAATGATATTCCTTATATCCTAACTCATGATGCCGGGTAGAGATAAGTCTTGTGTAACCCTTCTTTACCTAGTTGGTGGCTCACCGACCCGTCGCTTTTGTTCTAACCCGGCAAACCGACTTCCAACCGGAATTTGAAACTTCGAACTTTCTCGGAGAAAGTTTCGCTTTTGATTCTGTATGCACTGTATGTGTTGTTCAATAAAAGTTAAGATATCATCCTCAGTTAAAAGAAATACTTGATAGTTGAGGTCGGCACCAACGACGGCGAAGTGAGGGTCCTCACAGTGTATAGTCCACTGTACGCACTAACTTCCGCTTGCGAGTAAGAATACGAGTCAAAAAGGAGATTTAAGCCCGAAAAACAGGTAAATAGTTCATATTAGATTGAATCGAGTTGGATTTATCTCGTATTATGGTGGAAGGTATATGAAAAATTATCATTCCTGGCGTATATCTATGGAAAGAACTCTATTTTCCGACGAAAATGCATTTGCTCACTTTATTTTCTCCAAATCGTCATTTTGGTTGACTCCGAACAAAGATTTCAACCCTTAATATCTAGTATAAGAACAAATCCTTTTAATACATTGAAGAATATTCATCTATGCTCCCAAGTATTACACGATACAGTGTGTTAAAACCACAGTGTATAGTCCACTGTGCGCACTAACTTCCGCTTGCGAGTAAGAAAACGAGTCAAAAAGGAGATTGAAGCCCGAAAAACAGGTAAATAGTTCATATTACAGGGTGTCCCAAAAGTAAGGTAACACTTAAAACTTTATATATCTCGGCTAATATATCAATTGTATTTTCCCAATATCGATGGCATAACAGAAGGTTATGTGTAGAAACAAATAAAAGAAATTTCATCAAATTATCATGCTATTTGTATATTTTATGTATGATAAATAGAACACACCCTATTTTATCAATGACGTCATTTTTAAAGTAAATGACGTCCTCTAAATTATGTCCCTTCTATCGCTTTACTTGATTTATTGTTGTGCTATTTAAAATTTTCAATAACTGTCTCACATGTGTCCACAGCACTGTTCCTACATTATCTTTGAATGTTTGATAGCAATATTGTAACAAACGTCATGTTCTTGTCTTGGGAACTACACCATAAGTCTCTCCACAGAAAGTTGATCAATGAATTCAAATCCGGCTTGTGTCCACCGAAGAAAGTCTAAGCATGCGACTTGATCTCCCAAAAAATTTGATTTCATGATTTTAATATTGTATGGAGAAGTTTCAAATAAAATTTCAAAATTTACTTTACTTATGATTTAAACGAATCTTGTTCAGACAAAAATCTTCCTATCGACTTTCCTGGACTTCCATTTACAGTCTGATTCAAAGCGGAAATGTTTGGTGCGCTGCGGGATGTTTCCGATCTTTTGCTTCTATGCTCATCAAAATTTGACCGAGATTGTCCAAATTTAGGTATTATTGAGTAGGTTAGTTCTGTTCTTGATGTATTTTCTGTTTAAAATTAATACTGTAACTTTATTTGCACTTATGTGGGAGATTTTGATTAATGATATGATTTACTGCATGTATGCGCACTGAGATTGTAGGCCGTGACGTCATTTTGATAGTGGTACAGATAACATCAAAAATGACGCCATTTTAATAAATGCATAACGTTAAAGTATATTGCAAACATAATTCCATTGAATTCCGCAGATAATGATAGGTTTCCGAATGAAATCGGCTGAGAAATAGCAGAGCTATTACGCTTTGTAAGTGTTACCTTACTTTTGGGACACCCTGTAGATTGAATCGTGTTGGATTTATCTCGTATTATGGTGGAAGGTATATGAAAAATTATCATTCCTGGCGTATATCTACGGAAAGAACTCTATTTTCCGACTAAAATGCATTTGCTCACTTAATTTTCTCCAAATCGTCATTTTGATTGACTCCGAACAAAGATTTCAACGCTTAATATCTAGTATAAGAACAAACCCTTTTAATACATTAAAGAATATTCATCTATGCTCCCAAATATTACACGATACAGTGTGTTAAAACATCATTTTAAAACATATCGTCTATAAAACTGCCACTGGTGTTGCCTGCTCACTGTACGGTTGCTTGCTATCTCATAGTACGGTTGCTTTCGAGCACAACCAAAAACCATGTACGGTTGCTTGAGAGCAAATGTATTGTAATTTTGTATATTTGTCGTTTTGAACAGCGATTGATAATGATTTTAGTGTCTAAATTTGCATACATTTAACTTTTTACATATACAATGCATTGAAGTGTTTTAGGAGTGGGTAAATAACCAAAAGTTGTAAAATAAATGCAACGTTTTATTTTGTTTACAATGATCCTCATAATCTTAAATGATCTTTTTTATACTAAATTTGCATATTTTCGAAGTTAATTTCATGTTGAATTTGGACTTAAATCGATATGGAAGACAGAGTGCGCTATACAAACACGCAGTTAATATAACATTTCTTCTTTTTTGTAGGTTAAGAATAAACATGCAAACATATTGCATCTATTGTGATTCGAAATGGAACCAGTTTTGTGAATTGACAGACCAAATGATTATTAAACACTGTTACATCCTGACCAAAACCTGAAAATGAAGACTATCAACAAATAAGAGCTACTTGTGAAGTCATACTCATTTTATGTCCCGGTATCGCAAGATCGGGGGTATATTGTTTTACTCGTGTCAGTCTGTCTGTCTGTCCGTCTGTCCGTCCGTCCATCGGTCTGTCTGTCCGAAAACTTAATACGTGCCTTTTCTCCAAAAGTACTTGACATACATAGCTCAAATTTGGTATGCAATTTCCATTCAATATTATCTATCTGTTGCATGCAATTTGACCTCCCTCAAGGTCATCTGTTAACCCTAATCAACCCTTTACATGAAAACTTAACATTTTATGAAAATAGCCATTTCGGTGGCATTGGTCTTTCAAAAACACATATTGTTTTTTGTTTTTTTTTTAAATTAAATACCAAAAATTAATGATCTAAAATTGGTTCATTTATTATTCATTATTGACCTTCATCTAAACAACTTTTTAAGAGTTCAAGCTTGAACCCATCTGTGTACTCAGGCGCCTTTAGATGTACCCTAAAATTTGGAAAATATTGAGAAAAAGGAAGACAACTGTTCATTACCTGTATTTCACTTTTCCTTCTATTACAAAGAACCTTCAATTTTGCTGTCTGATATATCCCCTTTGAATTTTGAACAATCCGTAATTCTGATGTTTTGGGACGGGTTACATGTAAGTTTAATCATGGCTGTATTTTCATTGGCTTCCGGATTGTAATTTTGATTTTATTTGCTTTTCTCAACAGGCTTAATACAAACAAAAGTTTTGCTAAATTTTATATGTGCTATTTCATTTTAAGGCTTTCGACTGCCTTTTAGATTTGTACCATGCAATGGTTTCATTCTGTAGTTAGAACAAAATTCCGTTGCCTTAATTCCACCTGGAAGCTCAAATGATCACATTCAAGACCATTTTGAAAACTCTAGATGCCCAGTTCCTAGTATCACTTATCACATTGGTACATCGTGCTATGGACCTTTGTTGTTATGATACAACATCCGTCTATGTCAAACAAATAAAACTCACCAAACAGACCTCCGTACGGCCGAAGCTATGGAAAAAACTGCAGAGGGAAAGTAATTCTGTGGTCTTTGATCAGAGGTTATCTTTATTCATGTTTGATCTTTGAAACAGATTGCCTTTTTTGGCTGACACATTAGCATGAAGATGGAATGAATGGGGTTTACCGCCTTATTTAAGCGTCTCAGTCTCTCAGTGGTACAGCCATAACTTTCTTTTCCGACCTACTTCTTCTTCATGAAAGTTTTCGTCTAGCCCATCTATAACAAAAGATTCATCCATAATCTGAAACACAGTCAGTTATATAGGTTTTTTGTCAAATAACATTTAAAAACATGGATGTTCTATCTCAAAGCTGTTCTATTGAGCCTATGTAACTAGAGAATTATATAAATCATAGATACAATGTATTGTTTCAATGCATTTTTGAAATTTTGACCATTAACAAAACTAGAGTCAACCTTTTTAAACAGTTCTTTTATGCGAAGGTTCTCATATCAATTTTCAAATATTCCTATGAAAAATAATTGCTTAAAAACTATTTTAATAATAATTTTTTGGCAAGAAAATGCTACTGAGCTCTCATGTAACCGTACAGTGACATCGCATGCAACCGGACTAAAGCTTTCACAGATTGAGCAAGCAACCGTACAGTGACGCGACAACGCCAGTGGTATTTGATAGTCGATAGTCGATTAAACAAATGCGTTCATGTCTGTTATTCTTTAGTTTTCTGGTCCTAAGATGGTATATCTTCAAAATAACAAAAGTATGTGCTCATATAAAAGTTGTAAAGCTTTGAAATCGATGTTTGAAATCAATGAATGTGACATTTTCGAAAAAATTTCGTGAGCAATCGCATTTTGTCTGACAATGTAGCTTTTCTCAATGGATAAACTGAGTAAATAACCTAGTTTATGTACATACAACCCATGCATGTAAAAATTCCTTCATTTTTCATTTTATAATTAACTATTTACCTGTTACTTTGGCTGCAATCTAAACCTCGACTCGTTTCCTTACTCGCAAGCGGAAGTTAGTGCGGACAGTGGACTATACACTGTGGTTCTGCGTCTTTGACAAGGACACAACCAACTTGGTTAATATTTTCAGAACTGTAGTCAATAAGTCCGACCTATGGGAAATCTCACGTCTTCTCAGATAAAAGATAGAGCATGGTGTAAGTGTTTTGGTGCAAATAATCTCTCATTTCAAATGGTCCGGAAAATTGGAAGTCATGCTAAATTGGCTTTACAAGACATAGATATTTTAAAGATAAAGTGTTTAGCGTTCTCGCTTGCTAATTGAAGGTATGCTCACAGAATGCAATAGAACTGAATATTGTCGAAAATATGTTGATGCACCCCCTGTCTAAACGTGTCGTATATTGGTTGAGGCAAAAAATCGTCCAATCAGATTACTTTTTTTCATCATTCATCATTACAAATATCCTGTGCCCTTACACAAATTACATTACAATTCATATGATTGGACGAGAGGTAAACGTGTAAATAAGACTCTTTGGCGAATACCATCCCTGATGGACTTTGTCAAAGTTATGTTTTTTTTTACAAATTTGACATTATAAATTTAATAATTAAAACGAAAAACAATCCCGATCAGCACCTTTCTGGCACACACTACGAAGGAAACAGTACAACATTGCCCGCCAAGACCTAGATTGGAATCATCAAGGAAGGAGAAAACGACGACGACCCATGAATACCTGGAGACGTTCCCTCGATATTGAGATGTGACTCCTGGGGGAGCCAAAGCTGCAGTAAAAGACAGAGCTCGATGGAGACAACTGGTGACGGTCCTATGATCCACTAGGAGCGAAGAGGATTAAATAAGTAAGTAGGCACCTTTCTGGCACCATTTTACGTTTACTGTGCAAATATATACTCAGAAATTCTAACCATAAACTTGGATTAAGTCACAAGATAAATATTTCGTGATGAAACAGCGACCTTTTATTCTTATCACATAATAGTATTATCGAATATTTAAAGATGATAATTTTACCAACATAACATTGTGTCATACTAGGATTTTTTTAATTGACACACGTTTCACTATACCCAAATTTTGATTTTAACATTAGTGGGTGGGGTATTCCATAGAGAATATGTTCTTACTTAGAGAGTTTCGGTTAAAACTGTTTTCTTTTGAAAACGATGTTTCGCGATGTCTGCAACTCTTTGAATTTTGGCCAATCTAAAATACTGCTGTCTGGTAATGTGCTAATGCATTTGCAATACAAAATTTGAAAGGAAGTGAAAGTCCTAGAGCTCAATGCTTTCCAACCATTTTAATCTTTGGGACTGTCTTGCTAAAACAATTATTCTGATTAAACATAAATATTTTGCCGTGTAAGTAATATACATGTACTTTGCGCTTCTAAATTCTTCAAGAAATACACGTACCAACATAATTAATATAGACGAAATAGTTTATAACCATCAAAATGACACCGTTAAGCATATGTGCCATGATTCGTCTCTGCGTGAATTGTTAAAACTTACTCGCTATTGAAGAATGTGGTTGAACTATAAAATTTCATGGTTCAGTATAGCACGATTTATGATGAGATTTAACAAACTAATTAATGAAACAATAGGTCTGGCTTCAATCTTAACCCTTTCCCAAACAAGACCTGGTTTTGACGTTCCTAATAGAGTTTGAGTTTATTGGGGTTTTACGCCGTTTTCAACTACCAGGGTCATATCGCGGCGGCTGGAGCACCTAACCGTGGGTTCCTGGTATTTCTCGCACCAGTACAACCACAATATCCAAACCGAGCCTCCAGCTGCTCTCTCACATAGATGATTCACACCCATTTGTGAGAGACAAATGACTTTTGTCAAATGTCAGAATGGATACTGGCCGAGCCGGGGTTCGAACTCGAGACCCCAGGATTGACAGACTCCGACGTAACCGACTGAGCTATCCAGGCTCGGCACGTCCCTAATAGAAAAGGCTTGGGAGAATATTGAAACAAAAGAAGAAACTGCTGATAACCAGCAGTTTCTCCTTTTGTCTCAATATTTTCTGTGCCACATTTTTCACAAATTCTATCTTAGCTAACTTCAATTTTGTCATTTGTGGCAGTTTTTGAAGTGGATCACCCTAAAATTTTGTTGTTTGGGAAAGGGTTAATCGGCCATTTTTGTTCACGCCAGATATCCTGAGATCCACATCCCGAGAACCGGAAGTGCAAAGCTCTGGCATGCGGCGGCCATTAGCATTTAACAGAGCTTAAACAATGCAAATACTTGACGAGGTTAACCCTTTACATACAGGCACATTTTTAGAACTTACAAATGAGTACAGTTTTGTGTAACATATTCTAATGATCAATTAAACGTTTACACGCATAGACAAATCCTGACATTGTGAAAGATGTTTATGTTTAAAGACGAAGTTTTTGAAGACGTCGTTGGATAAATTAAAATTTAGCGTGGTGCATGCAAAGGCCAAGACAAAATTCGTAATCATTAATCCTAAACAGTCTTTTAGATCATAAAAAGTAAAACAAGCAGTCTGATTGTGATTCGGAGATATGTGTCTCTTAATTTCAATGTCACGTGCTTTGAATTCGTTATTTCGAACCACGTTCTGGAAAGTATTTTTCAATATATAGTTTTAAAGCCGAATTTCTGGTAAAGGATGTACCCTTTCCAAAGCTAGATTTATGATATCTATTTCACTTTTTTGGAAATTGAAAACTGCTGCAGAAGACAAAAAAATGTATCATAAAGCTAGAATATGACATTTGTACAATATAACACAGAACATACTAAGACAAGAAAAAGGTTTAGGTACAAACATTTTCTCGACTTGCCTCAATGTTTTCGCAAACTTTATCGTTTAGGAGTGTCAAAATCAGGTCTTGTTCGGAAAAGGGTTAATTTGGCTTGATTTATAATGTTAGGGGAAGCCATGTCCTTGTTAACAAATACCAGTCTCCCATCAGACAAAGAATTATAATAAGAAATTATAAGGCGAATAGTTTGAAGGGTTCTGTTACAAATGTACCGTGCAAAATTGGCAGAAATTGCAAATTTGTCTTAACGAAGCATAAAGTATGAAGTTCTTGAGAATAAATATTGTTCAAATGGTTTTGAGAATTCACGCATGTCATGTGATGCAAACAGGTAATGCACGTGCAAGCCTCTAACTGACATTGTATAATAAGTAATTGGCGTGTTTTAATGCAATAAAATGAAATAAAAAGAGCTGCACATTGCAGCTAAACATTAGGAATGTGATGTCTGTTTTCATAGATAACTCCCAGTTTTTACCATAAGCAACTTTGAATCCATTTTAGTTTATAGTTTTCAACAAATATTGTACTCAAATTTGAGACTGAACTTAATAGTTTGGAAAAGATCTAGAATGATTTTGTTAATACGAAAAGAGGGACACCGTGCAGCTAAAGAAAAGGAGTGTGCCCTCTGTTTTCTTAGAAAGCACGCGATAATGCAATAAGCCACATAGAACACAAATTCTTGTTTTAGATTCAAACTCTGCGTTCACATTTGATGAGTCTAAAACTCACAACTTGGAAAAGATACATTGTATATTGTATCTTTAAAAAAGAAAAATAAATTTGGATGTTCATTGCGCAAGAGGTACAAGTATACGATGGCATGTAAATAATATCGTTATTTGTGCTTTAAAGTGACATTTCAGAATTTTTTGTAATAAATTTTACTTTCATTTTTTTCTGAAAGAGCATATTTCCTTATACAAATTCTGAGCCAAAATATTGCGCAGTTTACGAAAAATATATATTTATGTGTTAAAATTTAACAAATTGTTGTGGACAACAGTTCGAATTTATATGGAATTTGTCGATTCTATCTCAACTTTAAATGCGTGTTTTTCGCTTATCAGCAACAACTTCAAAAAACTGATAACATTTATACTCATTAGAATAACCAATCTTGGCATCAAGACATACTTTAAAAAATTGAAATGGGAATGAAATGTCCCTTTAATATTCTGTCAATATTTGACACCATGTAAAACTGATTCCAAAGCAAAATTATCGTCACTTTTCTACTAGTACCTCGAAACTACAGCTTTTGCAAAGTAAATCTGTAGATCTGTAGTTTCGAGGCCTTTAGTGAAAGCAATGATATGTGTGATGGTGGTTCGCTATGGTAATGTATCTATGTATTTATGTTCTGTCCCATACTTTGTCACGTACGAGAGTTACTGTGAATTACCGGTAGATTCTGCTTATATACCTCCAAAAGGGGTTACATTGTACAGCCGATAAAGGGCCTTGAATTGAATAGAATATTTAAGTAAACAAAAGTGTCCATACGAAATTAATGTATTCCAAATACGAAAACAGCAACAAAATTAGCATTTGACGCAGATAACACATGAAAACCCAAACAGCTATCGGACACTGATAATATTCAATTATTTGTTTGTGATTAGTATCAAAAACACCATCAAAGAAATCGCTATTTTGTCCGGCGTTTGAAGTGACCGCTCAACCGGTGTAGATTTCATTCCACCCCGAGCAATAAACCCTAGACCATATTGATTTGAATCGACATTTACTGGCTTTAGTGCAGAACTATTGTAAGTCCCCGTGGGTCATTATGTAGTTACAGTAGTTTTGGAATTGATGATCAAATGAGTCTATAAATGTCACTTGTCTTCATGAGAACGAAATTCTTGAGAGCCTGAACAAAAATTTATCAGATATACGTATACATGTGATATGCATGTGCCTATAGTCCAGCTACGATATTGTGGCAAATGTTTACAAATTTGATATTTGTCAACAAAAGCAACAGAACTTTAGGAGTTATCAACCCCCAGTACAATTTGGCATGCGCTGGTTTGAAGTTTGCTAGTGTGACACATCTGCAAGAGTCGAACCATCGCATGCAAAATTACAGTAGGCCTAGTTTCGAGTCGTTATTGCGTTGTTTGCATAGGCTAATGTGTGCCAAAACACCGTAGCCGGACTATAGCAGCTGATTTGATTTCTTACATTTCTGCAGTGATCAAGGAGTAAACAAATACAAATTAAAAGCACGCGGAGTCGATATTTTCACACCATTTTGAAGGCAGAAAATAGCAAATGTTGCAATAAAAACGACCATTACACAGAAGGTACGTCTATACACTCACTTGAAGAAACCCGCTCTAATACTAGTACTACCAAAGGAGCAAGTAAACAGATTTACCACGTCTTAAGCAAATGCTTCGAAGAGGCAGATACCTATATCGAATGCCAAGAGAACTTGTTCAAGATTCCGCCTTAACTGTAAATCTAATACTGACGCTACCAAGGGCACAAGAAAATAGAATGTGCATGTATTACGTACTAAGTACAATTCTTCGAGCAAAAAGAAACCCAAATCGAATCCATTGAGAACTACTTTTTAAGATTCCGCGTCCTTTTATGTAAAAGTTTAAACATTGTTACTGCTAATGAAATGTTAAAAGTTAGGACCTTAATGCGTTTATATGAGAATAATATTATAACAGATCTTTACGTTTTTCTTTTCAATAAAATATAAAACTTTTATTGAAATCTTAAATTTTACCACCGATGAATTATGAAATATAAAATATTTGGCAGCCAATAAAACGTTGTATGATACGGCGATATTCACGAGTTATGGTTTGAGGCAATATTTATCTGCCAGCATTTGTAATTGAATATAAAGGGATGCATTTACGATATATGCACCGGGCCCGGACAAAATGGGGATGACTGGATAACATTAACATTTCCCAAGCAGCAACAAACTAGATCTATCCAACTTCAAAGGTGTGAAGAAATGAATAATGTAAAACTGCAAGATATTTGAAAATCACGGCTTGGACAGCATTCCTGCAATGTTGCAGCCTTTTCCAGCCTGTGAAATTCGCTCAGGCTGTCCGTAGCCGATGCATTTCGCTATTTGTAATATCATATATTGTCATGACTCGACAAATATTGGCTGATGGATTTATTAAGTTGGTTTTTATCTGATTTACCAAAAGACAGGTGCTTTCAACTCTTCATTTAGTTTCTACTTCACTGCTCCAAGCTGATAAAACTACAAACTAGGATTTATTTACGTGGACTAGTTTTGCTTGTAACTTTCAATTCAGCAAAGTATTTCATTGTTCATGTCGTGTAGAGCTCATGAGTTGGTGAATTAAACGATCACCACAGTAACAAAAAATCGATTGAACAATCGAAATGCTCATTTCGTCACGTGTTTGCAGCAATTTCCGATACTAAAATTTGTATTGGTTTCAGCGGGAGAAGAGAAATTTGTAGATATTTTCTTCCTACGAAATAGAAAAAATATAGACAAAGATTAAAGCGAAACTGCATCCTCTGTTCTCTCTACCAAAATAGTTACCACTTATATTGATCGATTCATAGTCTGTCAAAATTGAACTATATCGTATATTGTGACGTCATTTACTGCATCACTATTGATAGTTTGACATTATCCAATACAAGTCTCCACACGGCTCGGTTACTCATCCAAACAATGATACGAGCTATCCAATGAAAGTGAATTTTCGGATTAAGTCGATTCTATTTTAGGTTAGTGACTGTAAATTGAGGTGTCAACCAACAAAAATTTGTATCAGATTTTTAAAGTGTTATGCACTTCACAGTGAACTATTGGATAATGCATTCCCGCAACACCCCTGGGATAAGACATGATTCGCTATTGTAACGCCAGAGCGTGAATGTTTCGTAGTAAAATGGAGTAAACAATAAGCATGGGAATACGTAGATCTAATTTAAGGATAACAACCTATCATCAGATACCAAACACCCTGTACATATTTCGTCGTCATCTGTGGCAACGGAAACTAATGAGAGATACCCTCGTATTTTTTCGGATGTAAACAATGACAACGGAAGTTAACTATAGATAAGTTAGTCAATTTCCTTTGCCACGGATGGCGCCCAAATATGAACGAAGTGTTTTTAGTCAATTATTCGATGTACTCCTTCAGAGCAGCTTGTTAGAGACAAGATCACTATGTTGTAAGCTGAACGGTACATTAGTTTTAGTCCTTTCAAGATGGCGTCTACGGAGTAACGTACAACGTAAAGGACATATATCGAAGCTTTTAATCGATTCTATACTTAATTTGCTGTATCGTGTCTTACATCTTTTACATGAGAAATGTGTACGTATCTAAAGTGCTTAGAAAGAAAAGTATGCGTGTTTTCATATTTCATCATATTGCAATAATTGCCCAACACCAAATATAATACTATATAAATATCACATGCCTCTCAGGGCAATAGTACATATTGTCTACCCGAGACCGGTAATATTGACCGAGGCTTCAGCCGAGGTCAATATTACTGGTTCGAGGGTAGACGATATGTACTATTGCCCTGAGAGGCATGTGATATTCATTTTATTATACCGAAAAAGAAACAACATAAAAAATTTAATCTACAATTTATCTAACTTTATAAGTCCTTCACCGTTAATCAAAAAATGTTAAAATCAACTGAATGCCTTATCCATTCGTATTTGTGACATGCACGCAAAGGCAGGCCTGTCATCACTTTTGCCTGGTTAATTCCATGATCTCTAGATCTAGATGAGAAAGAGATCAGGCTAAGTAGAGGTAAACTGATTTTGCATTTGGAAAAAAAAAACATAAAGTAAGACAGAATAAAAATCTAGTTTCAGTAAATTAGCTTAGAATGAAGTGTCGATTCTGATCAGCATGTGCAGTTCGCACAGACTGACTAGGAACCATACTTCTTAAAGTAACGTTTTCCAGATGGTCCCTTTTTGCGTAACACGCCACATCATTTAAGCGTATTTATGTTAAACTAGCTATGATTCAGCAAATATTGTGCTTTAAAACAATGTGACGTCACGGTGACGTCATAAAAAACCCAGAATTTCTATTTATAGTACGCTCAGCGGGTAATATGAAAAAATATTAACCGGTTAATATTATCTGAGCGGGTAATATGAAAAAATATTAGGTTTGTAATTATTGAATGATAAGGTCACGTGAGGTATAATAAAATACATTATCGTTACCTAACAATTATTTTGTATTTACACTTACAAAACCAATTGTATATGTGTTCGTTTTTCAAATTGTTTCAATGTCATACATGTACTTACGAAACGACAAACAAATTACCACAATGTCGAAATAGCAAAGAGTGAATGGCAAATAAATGACATATAATAGATATGATTTATTTGCGATATTTCACGGGTGAAAAACGACCGGTACTTTCTAGTCTCTATAACCTATCCTTAGTGTCACAATATCAAACAAGTTACAATTTCGTATATGTTTCTCATACATGTATTTTCGGGAACAACTGTATGTCAGTAAATTAAGGAGGAATTTATGCAACAATCCAATGTTTTCTTAATCGTTTTTTCGAAATATCAAATCCAGATATGTTGTGTTAGCAAAGACATATTGGTATACATGTATGTAATACCCTTTCCCAAAAGACATCATATGGACCTTTCAAACACTCGGGCGGATCCAGGATTTTTTTCCAGGGGGGGGGGGGGGTCAAGCCCAAATTATGGCTTAAAATGCAGTAAATATGTAACGTTGCACTAAATTATATGGTCAAAATTTAATTTTCGGCCAATGCCGGGGGGGGGGGGGGGGTCCGGACCCCCGACCTCCCCTCTAGATCCGCCCATGAAATACAAAGTTGTTGCAGAGACACAGTAATTATCATATTTTCGGAATGAAATTTCTCCTTGCTATGGAAACGTTGAGGGAATGGGGAGAATATATCTACTGGGTATTTACATGTTCTTACTTTGCATCATTATTTTTTCATTCTTTGACACTTTGGTGCGTCTGCATGTGTCATTATTTGTTAAAGTTTTATTGAAATGAACGATTTCAAGTGTAAATGTTGAATTTTATTTAAACAAATGTAATTATAAAGCATCTCTTTTCTCCAAAGAAAATGATTTATAAAAATGACTTCTCGTTATATCAAAATTTCAGAAATCAATTACCAACAGGTAGAGTGAAATTGATTTATAATTCAATATCAGTAAAATCTATATTAATAAATCAGGCAGAACTTTCTTAAATGGACCAATGCTTATAAGTTCAAAATGCAAACAAGTAAAAAAGTACACACTATATCGTATAAATCTATCGAGCTGTACTTCTTTAGGTTAGACAATTCATGTACAGTAACAACTGGCATTCAGTTCATGAAGGCCTAGTTATTCGAGCCAGAATCCTTTTGAACTATAGGCTGAGACATGGCGTATTCCTTACATGGGTTGTGATGTCATGATTCGGTCCAATCTCCTTCGCAGTTATCTCCCCTGAACCAGGATGGGATCTCTGCCGTCAGGAACATTACTACCAGGATTTTAGCTGTGTTGAACGTTTTTAGTTAGGTATTTATTTTAAAAAGTAAATAGACGTGTTAAATGTGAACTGAAATCTAAAAATGAATCAGAAACAAGTATTTTGAAAATACTTTTTAACGACACGCCCGTTCGCCAACACTCGGCGGATTTCATGAGACCGGCAACACATGAAGCTCCACCATCTTGGCACGTATCACGTGACCATACCATCATCACACGATTGCCGCTATGACTGGGATTACGTACCTCTAACGTTATCATTGTTTGTAGGTTGGATTTGGTCGAGGTTAGAGAAATTTTAGAGAAATACCTCCGTATGGTGTGCATGCCATTATGCTCTTTCTTGACGTGGAATGCATGCCATCATAGAGCAAAGCCATTAGCAATCAAAGTACTGTAAGTACTGTTGGAGAGTATATTAGACACAAAATAAAATCATCAAACCGTAAAAATATTGCACGGATTCATAATTGGGAATATTCTGTGAAATCCCCCTGCAAATCCACGCAATACATTTTTTTTATAATAACCTGTCTGATTGTAGACAATTCTAATTGTTATTTACATCTTTGTTTGTCTCTTTTGGGGAGGAACTATTTTCCAAAAGTATAGCTCATATGTTGTGTGGTTTGTAGTGCACTGGGGGGTAACGACGTAAGAGAGATAATATATGCTCTCCAAAAAGGACTCTCGTAGATGGGTTATACCGATGCGACAAACATTAGGGACAATGATCGTAGCTGAATCGAGATGTATTTCGCTATTTTCCCCGCCACAAACCAAAATTTTAATCGTGACGTCACCATTCACGCAGATAAGTATACACCATGTTAGATGTGGTTCACAACGCAACTTTGCACAACCAGACTGCTCCAACGCTGTTCTGATGCCTTATCAATCTTATATTTCGTCGTTGTTATTGCAAAAACTCGCATCCCCAGCTTTACGAGGTTTTGCAATGCAAGGAAGACATTTATTTGGTTTAAAATCCACGTGAATTCTATATTTCGTTTACACATAATCCCCTTTGTTTTCTGCAGAAATTGCAATTTGTAGCAGACTGAATCCTTGTCGTTACGTTTAAGTATCAATACAAGTAGCAATAACAAACAATGTTGGAAATAAGTCTGACTTTCATATCACCTACGTTTCTCCATGCCACAGCCCCGCTAGTTTATAAAACTATTAGATGTAGAAAACGATAATGGGTCTATCATTTATATATGGTAATAAAGGCTGAATCAGAAAGCTGTATATTTCATACAAATTGCGGGGTTTTGATTGTAAAAATTGACATATTTGTAATTTTCTGAGCCATTTGCCATAAGTGGGGTGTATTATATGTACCTTATACGAAATATAGATAGATGTCGTTAGACGCTTTACTCTGAAACATTTCTCCCGTCGATCAAATTGAGTCGTTCTAAGAATGTTGTATATTATAGTTAAAGTTCCTAATCCAAACGCCATCGTTTGCTTATTAATCCACTATCATATTTGTTTTAATTGATAGCTGAAAAAGGTTTTACAAGACACTTTGACACGTCGAAATGGAAGTACTTTCCATTTTTTTTGTGTCTGTAAGAAAAAGGGTGCTGTTTTGATCTATGTTTTATATCAAATTCCGATGCGATGAAAGTCACGCGAAATCAAAGGGGACAATTTCGAGATCAAACAAATGGACCATTTTTCGATTATTTGAACTGTTTTTGATATCGAGAAATTAATGGCGAATTAAGATTTTCAAAAGGCGTAGAAAAGTTTCACTATATGTTTTCATTTACTGGCGAGGGTCTTTTCGTTGCTTTTCAACAAAAACCTCGTAACTGCAGCTTGTTTCAAGCTGCAGTTACGAGGTTTTTGGTGAAAAGCGACGTTTTGTGTAAACAAAATTATGACTAATAAAAGTCTAACAAAAAACAAATTGCATTTTCATCAATCATCGTAGAAAATTATTTACCTCTAATTGGAAAATATGAAATGTAAAAACTGGACAAATATCGCGGGGAGTGGGGTGTAACGAGCAGAGAAGGTGGAGAAAAAGCCAGGAATCAGTTTGATATTGTAGATGTTTTAAAAATCAGCTGATAAAAAAGTTATTGAGTACCAAGTACTATTTTTCTATGTCTTCAATAACTTAGAAGTGGCTGATTTTCAAAAGGGATTTCACATCCAGTAAAGTCCTAGTCTGTTTACACATTCTCCTATTCAAACCGAATTAATATTGGTCACCTACTAACATAACTTTTGGTGATTTTCTTATATTGTTGTTTCACATGATTCCTGGTCGTGATTGTGATTCCTTGTCATTTTGCATGTTCTTTTGTCTTGCAAACTGTAACCAAATATTCAGTCTCTACCTTTAGTGCTACTTTCCAAAACCTGTGTACTCTATACTGCATTACACTTTTCATCAGAATTGATGGCTTTTGAGCCACTTAAAATACTGGGTGTATTTGTGTATATATGATACTGCAGTCATTGAGTACATATTAATACATCTTGCACCATGCAAGGTCAATAACAGATGCACCATAATTATATCAAGAAAAAAAATATCAAAATATCTGCACACAATTTCTTTTCTCACACTTAGCTAATCCCGGTGTCATTATCTTTCCATTTCCATACGTTTTACTGTAAATAGGGGGCCGTAAAGAGTAATCCGGGCTATTAGAGACATGTTGGAAAAATTACGAAGAATTTCCCCCTGATTTATGGCATCCACTTCACGAAACAAACAATCATAAAACCTTCCACAATCTTTAAGTATGATTTAACGTTCGCAGCGGTGGTATACCTTGTTTTGCGCAGGTTCGGCGGAGGTTCTTGATCCGAGGCCTATAGACAATATACTGCAAACTGTCTTACTTATTTCCAAACGGCTAAAATTTAAATTTTGACTCTTCCATGTTTTATACCGACTGCATGCGACATATAGATGTTGTTAAAGATATGATTTTATACAATATAGGAAAAAAAAACTATTGAGACAAATGGAGAAAATGCTGGTCACCAGCATTTTCTTCATTTGCCTCAATGTTTTCTCCCATCTTTTTCATGTGGGTACGTGAAAACCATGTGTTCGTCTTGTTAGGGAAAAGTTTTAAATGCATACTCGAATCTTAACATGTTCTACCCGTAATGTGGTATCTTCTTAGATTGTCGTCAGCACTTTTCTACTCTCCATTGCCGAGGTTTATTGATTAAACCATCAAATATGACCTCTGCAATTTTCGGTACGCCAACAGCCTATTTGGTCGTCATAATCTAATTATAGCACACCATTTGAATTATCGAATCAAAATCATTCAGTTTTATCTTGCATGATCATTACGTAGCCTATACATTACGTCGCTTCTATTTTTGGCTGAAGCCGGTAACATTTGAATTATCAAATCAAAATCATTCAGTTTAATCTGGTTTGATTACGTATACATAACGTTGCTTCTATTTTTGGCTGAAGCCGGTAATTTGAAGCGTCAGCCAATGAAAGCTTGTATCAGCTTTTTAAATTGTTTGGTGTGTATCGCCAACGATTGGATACTGAAATCCCGCCATGGCCCCGAGATTAGACGTGAAATGACCCCGCGAGAACAGAGCTCATTCTATCGAAATGGAATGTAGAGATAATGTGCTCTGTTCATAAGAGAGTAGCACTTTTCATGCAACACCCTAAACGTGCGTAACTGTCTGAGATTCACAAGACGTCGGACTTTTTTCATTTGGCGTCCTAAACAATCGTAATTGTTTGAGATTCACAAGGCGTCAGATCTTTTATGCGACATCCTTTAGCGTTCATAACCGTAATGAGATTCGCACGACGTCAGAATGTTAATCAATTGGATCACCAAGGACAACTCTATCGAATCATACCTTGGATGCATCTCGTAGAACTACTTTCAGACTATGAATAGAATAGAATAGAACAGCAATTCAAAACGTTCGTCTGTGACTAATGTCAACAATGACGCGACAATGGTAATGATATACATTGTTTGCAGTTCCAGTGTCCTCTCTTTTTTAAAACGATTACAACCTGCAAGTACCGCAAGTTGCCATGGTTGTGCATCTGGTTGACCTCGAAAACTACTTTATGAAGCGTAGCTACTTCCGGCCAAGAAACCCGATTTTTTAAAGATTTCTTCATACACACCCATCCGAGTAGATGATTCTATCTTTGGTCGACATTATCCGAGGATATCCGAACGAATGTTTATGAGACGTCATAAACTTTCGTGACGTAAATGTATCCTTTATGTATGGATACGTACCACTGTAGGAGAAAATTAAAACTTTCCACAATAGAATGTTCATGACGTTCCAGAAAGATTCAGGTATCGTGTTAAGCCGTGTTACGATATCATAGCACAAGTAAACAACACACAATCGAACTACAGATTATTGTATTTTTGCATTTGATAGTTATAATCAATCTTACATGCGTCCCAAACCGGCAAGATTCGAACAAACACATGAAAAAATGTATCGAACTGACAACGCTTTCATCGTTGTTTACATAGATTATATTTGCTAACAAATGAAAATATAGATAAAATAAACCTACTTCTATTTTACGATAAGAAACTATAGAATGAAACTGTACACCCCTGTTACCGGGCCTCTTTTACGACAGGGTAGATTTTCGCACGTGAGGAAAAATGAGGGTACTAATTGAATGTTAACTGCTCTCTTAGTGCGCGATGATGATTGGTCTACGTCAAGCTGTTTGTGTGCATTTCTTCCCGTCTGAGGGCCCAGAACACTTTAATTTAGTAGTATACATACCTAGCGGGATTCACCGCTCTACTATCTATATATATTCACTCTTGAAATGGCATCAAAAATTAAGACATCGGATTCTTTTGTGTTCTAGAAAGTACACATACGTGCAAGACTTGGTTATATACGTAACTAACCATTGCCCCAAGTTGTCATTTGAACCATATGTAGCAGTTTCTAAGAGAAAAAAAACGGAAAAAATATTATAAAATATTATAAAATATATAGGCCTACATATTATGAGTATGTCGTGATAAACTAGATCGGTACATGCCTATGTAAATGGTGTTTTATCAGTGAGTCTGTCCAACACTGCGTCACTGCTTACTTGATAAAAATTAATCCATACTGGCATTTTACTTAACGTATACAACCCATCATTAGCACTGAAGGGCCAGAGGCGAAATTTGAAAAGTGCCAGTAATTCCTAAACTGTGTTGTATTTCCATTCCAAATACAAACATAAGCATTTTAAACGGTTTAGAATTTTGAATTAATGCATACTTATGGAAATATTTGACAAAAATGTTCCAAATTACCTCCCTTGTATATGAATATAGAGTAAAATAATATTTGTAAATTATTTTCTTCTTGAAGCATAATCTTGAAATCCGGCACGGTGAATCACCTTATGTGAAGTATATTTACAAGTTTGTGTAATTTGATGCATTTCGTATTGCTAGAAAGTGGTGTTTTTAATGATGGGTCATATACCTTAATTTACTGCTATCTATGATTTGGACAAAATTAATAGCTGATTATGAATTAAAATAGAACATGTTCGACATGCTACCTTTGAGTTAAATTTAGACAGTGCGAAAGAATGAATATATGACAGTGTTTATATTCTTACGCCAAAATATTACTTTGCCATGGATGTCAGGCTTTATTGCAAAACTTACATCAAGCAATGTAAAAATAAGGCTGACAGCAAACAGTATCTTATTTTACATGGTCACTAAAACGTTTGTTTTGATTTCAATGACTTTAATCTTACCCTATTAGCAATCTAAAAGACTAAGATAGTGCCCATCCACTCGCTGCCCCAGGGCGGTGTCTGTTGTCCGGTCATTTGTAAGTCGATACTTTGATAGATCGCAAGTGGCAAGGTACTTGACATCGTCCTGCCTAAAAATAGTCATTACTTTCAATTAAGTAATTGCGTTTTTACTGCTATTTTCACGGACTGATTGATAAATTAAGGGTCCGACTGCGTAAGGTCTGAACGAATTGTTGGCTGTCCACTTGTCAATGTAATTTTACAATTGTGCTGTCTTTAGCCAACTAACCCTTACGAAAAGTAGAATATCTTTGTCTAGCCAATATTAAATTATTTTGCAGAGGACAATATAAGTGTTGCAGTCAAGTTACATATGAAACAAGGACCAAGTCGATATCTAGACAGTTGTTCAAAATGGAATTGATACAAAAGAATAGAAGGCTAAAATGTCCAATATTGTTCGTCTTTTTTTAGCTCACCTGAGCACGAAGTGCTCAAGGTGAGATATTGTGATCGGTCGTTGTTCGTCGTCCGTCAGGTCGTCCGTCCACACTTTCTTTGAAAATCTTCTCCTCCCAAATCAGTTGACCAATTTTCTTGAAACTTGGCAGGAATGATAATTGGGTGAAGGGATTTCAAAGTTGTTAAAATGATTTGATTCCATTGAAAACTCTGGCTGCCGCGGCATGAAAAAAGTGGAAAATAGCCAAATCTTCTGAAAATCTTCTTCTGTCTAACCAGTTGGCAAATATTCTTGAAACTTCACATGAATGATCCTTGAGCAAAGGGCTCTCACAGTTGTTAAAAAAATTTGATTCCATTAAAAGATTCTGTTTGCCGCGGCATGAGAAAAGGGGCAAATAGCCATTTTAAAAGGCATTTTTAAAAAAAAAAAACTTCTTCTGTCTAACCAGTAGATCAATATGGTTGAAACTTCACAATTTGATCCTTGGGTAAAGGGCTTTCAGAGTTATTAAAAGAATTTAATTCCATCAAAGACTCTGGCTGCCGCGGCATGAGAAAACTGGAAAATAGCCAAATCTTCTAAAAACCTTCTTCTGCCTAACCATTTGGCCAATGTTCTTGAGACTTCACATGAATGATCCTTAGGGTGGCTGCCGCGGCATGAGAAAAAGGGAAATTAGCCAAATCTTTTAAAAACCTTCTTCTGCCTAACCAGTTGGCAAATACTCTTGAAACTTCACATAAATGGTCCTTTGGTGAACGGCTCTCAAAGTTGTTAAAAGAATTTGATTTCATCAAAGACTTTGGCTGCCACGGCTTGAGAAAAGGGGAAAATAGCCAAATCTGTTAAAAATCTTCTGCTGCCTAACCAGTTGGCCAATATTTGAAACTTCACATGAATGGTCCTTGGGTAAAGGGCTTTCAAAGATGTTAAAAGAATTAGATTAATATTTAAACTATTAGCGCAGCAGCATATTTTTGTTACATTCATTTTAAAAACACAGGAAGTATTGCTTTATTGAAACATTTCTGATTTTGCTGCTATACATGTCAAAGTGTTTTATTTCAACAAGGCAAGAAATCTCAAGTGAGCACCCTAGGGCCATCATGGCCCTCTTGTTTACTAATGCTTTTCGTCCACTAATACAATGAATAAATACATCGAATAATGCTGATTTTTTCTGCTTCCAAATGCTTTCAATTCCCACCAGTCTTAGATCTTTATTAAAACATATCTCTATCTGGTGGTCTGCAGTACCTTTCAAATGGGTCCATTTTTTCAAAACCAAATGAAATGCTTGGAAAAAACTTGAGACAAAAAAAGAAAATGCTGATACCAGCATTTTCTCATTTTGCCTCAAAATTTCTGCGCTATATCATACACTAATTCTACTGTTTTCAGCACCCTCTTTGTCGTCTCTAGCAGTTCTCAAATTGGAACAGTCTACAATTTTGCCGTTTTGGGAAATTGTTAAGCTGTGTAAGCTATAATTTTTAAGTGACAGCAGACGTTAAAGTTACACCGTGTTCCGTGAGCGAGTTCATTTTCATTTTTGATCACTGTATTGTTCCTGATAGGTTATTATTGGCTATTGTTTATGGACGTGTGACCGTTCACGCGCGGCCATAACTACACTATTAGAAAACGTTTCCAGAATAATGATCGTCTGATTACGAAAGGTGTCACGTGACTCTCCTGAGACTCCGATTGGCGGTCCAAAAAAGAGGCTTGTGTACAGTATGGAATATTATGAATTTGACAATAAGTACCGGGTACGATTGAACGTTGAGCGATTCAGAGACGTACATGGTCAATTGCTTACTAGACGTGAGGCACCTTGAACTAGTGAGAGCACGTGTGCGGGCTTTATGACCGAAATACCCTGGGTTCAAATTAACCGATGACGTGGGAATTCTGCTTTTTAAGCAGTTACAATATACACCACGTTGATCATCTTCTTCAATGTAGCATATATAGGCTGGGAACACGCTATGGTTGAAAGCCAAAGTGGCAGCCAGAGGTTCCAACAGTTTAATACAGCTGACCGCAGTCTTAGTGATCGTGGATTGAAATTAAAGTTACTAGAATATGATCCAGTTCTGAAAATTCTGCTTTATTCTATTTTCCTTGTAGAAATATTAAAAAATCTCACCCTAAAACATACACACTTTTGGTATGGCATTAACAAACCATTACAATTCGAAGAAAAGGATATCGTTAGAATTACAACAATCAAATCAATTGGCCGATGCGTACGTCTACTCTATATCAAATGGCTTGTTATGTAATTGAATTTGGAAAGCCAATCTAGAAATGTTTGTGAATACGAGCCCTGATATTTCGTACTGTAACTCTCACGATTAGCCATATGTATCATGTTGCATGCCTAGTGTGATTTAGAGAAGGACTCAAGCAAGGAAGTATTTTATTTCCATATTGGCAATTTGCTGTCGAAAATTGCTGTGTTATTTACGCATTTATCACAGCTCCCTCTGCGACCCTCTGTTTTGCCGGACTGTGTCATGTCGGTTGTAACCCTTTTCTATTCAATCTCAACATTAAATGTGTTGTTCCTAGCAGAAGAGCATTTGAAAGCTTTCAGGAGAAATGAAGAATATGCTTTTACAAGATGTGCATCAAAACAAGGAAAGCTATATTGCTTTTTGCAGTCTCGAAGTCTTTAATTGCTTTCATTTGGAATAAGTTTTAAACCAAGTCTTCTAAGAAAGGGTTAAGAAAAAGACACCGGAAATCCAGGCGACAGAAAGCCCGGTAGAATAAAACACAAGTACTTCATCAAAATGGCATGTACTGATATTTGATGGAATATGTTGTGTTACTCTAGTCCCTGGGAATTGATTAATTAAGTACTTTAAGAACTAATTAAAAATTAGGTTTGGTTTCGATTTTGCGAGTGTTCCAATTCATTTCGTCTTGAGTAGACAAAAAATGTGATTATTTCTAATTTTGTTCAAAAGTATGTAAGATTGGTATCCTTGACGTACAACACCAATGCTACACCTAGCCTAGTACAACAGGAGAAGCAAACCAAATGCTGACTTTGAAGTGTCAACGACGTCTTTTTTCAAAGCACAACATACATGTAGTATATCTTAAATAACCCACTTGTTTAACATATTCGTGATTAGTATTCGGCTTATTGAAAGATATGTAACGACAGTTTGTTACATATACTCATGGATACATGTATACAGCAGCCATTTGAAGTAATAGCAATCAGTTCTCAAAATTGTTCTGGTTGCTACACGTAGCAATCACGCTGTGAAAGTTAACCAGCAGCGGTTCCCTCATTCATTGTATAAACTGAGCTACAGACGTGGGACGGTCACCGCTGTCCATTTGACCCCATGCAGATGGATGGACCTAAATCTGATACCCCGCTGGACAAAATTTGTCACCGTAATTGTGGGTTAAATGATTCAAATTGGCCCGACTTACATCTGCTTTGTTATGACACCGTCGGGGACAAAGGACTTCACTTGACCGACAACCCCGCTTGTCCAAAATTGATCTCTTCGGCCTGACGCTAACTTGCTAAAAGTTTTGTTTTTTCTCACAATATTCAAATCATATTGTCATAATGATGAGGAGAGCATATCAATTAGCTAACAAATAATATACAAAGTATTTGTTCAGCAAGACATTTTAAAATGGTATGGAAGTAATTTGAGAAATGCTCCTATTACAGGGGTATTGAGGGTCGAACGAACATTGACAAAATGTTATTCCTAAAAACCACCCTATAACTGTATTCAATGGATTTTAACACATGCATGTATCATTCTATAGTTATGTAACATGGTACATATGCAAACCCCCTTTGGAGGCATCGCATGACAGCACTTTTAGAAATTCGTCAATAGTTTTATTAATACCAAAATTAATTCGGATTGTAGCAATGAAGGTGAAATACCAGGAACTAGCTGGACGTTGTAGCAAATCCATATCACTTCCCAGTTTTCTCTGCTCTAAGCTTATAAGGTTATAATTTAATTGAAATATTGAAAAATGGCTACTTCGATTCAACCTAGCTTTTCTTAAATGAAAACCTATGTTCGATCACATATCTTGACGAAATCGGCACCAAATTTCCAAAATAAAAAGTAAATAAATATTTTATCATGTCTCATCACGCCAAAAGCGTATTTTATATCTACCAAGTGTTTGTGTACACTAGAGAGGTAATAACTCTGATGTGGATTTATGTCTCTAGAAGTTGGTGGTGTAATAAAATGTTACATAATCTGGGAGACGAAAGTATGCTTTCAATAAAAACATGTTTACAATTATAACTGATATAGCTACATATCATTTTTGTTTTGTTCATAATATAAACAATTTATTTTCAGCATTGATTTCCATATTGAATATGGAAATCAATGCTGAAAAGTAAATTGTCTGAATACAAAACAATTTCTGGAGAATCTTGAAGAAATCGGCACCAAGTTGCCAAAATAAAAAGTAAATAAATATTTTATCATAGCGTATCACGCCGAAAACGTATTTTACATCTACCAAGTGTTTGTGTACACTAGAGCGGTAATAACTCTGTTGTGGATTTATGTCTCTAGAAGTTGGTGGTGTAATAAAATGTTACATAATCTGGGAGAACGAAAGTAGGCCTTCAATAAAAACATGTTTCCAATTATAACTGAAATGGCGTGTGATAGGGCATAGATATGGTTTGAATTGATATATTTACCCTTTACTAAGCAATATTATACATTCACAAGTCATCTGCGTAGTCACAAACAATAGATCAAATGGATGGTGTCATGGTCATCTTAGATACGGAGGACGAACAAGAAGAGAAGCAATAAACTGTTTACTCTCCAAAGCCGAGGTCTATTGATTAAACCATCAAATATGACCTCTGCAGCTTTTGATACACCAATAGCCTATTTGTTCGTCATAATCTAATTATAGCACATCATTTGAATTATCGAATCAAAATCATTCAGTTTTATCTTGTATAATCATTACGTATGTAATATACATTACGTCGCTTCTATTTTTGGCTGAAGCCGGTAATTTTTGAATTATCGAATCTTTATCTTGTATGATTACGTATACATTACGTCGCTTCTATTTTTGGCTGAAGCCGGTAATATGAAGCGTCAGTCAATGAAAACTTGTATCAGATTATTCAAATGTTTTGTTGTTTAAGCCAACGATTGGATAACGAAATCCCGCAAAGGCCCCGAGATTAGACGTGAAATGACCCCGTGAGAGCAGAGTATCGTTCTATCGAAATGGAATGAAGAGATAAAGTGCTCTGTTGAAAGAGAGTATAAACGGTTATGCATAAAATGTGTAATACAATGCTACATGATATGACAGATTGGATGTATGGCTTCAGAAAAAAACATGTTTACATTTTAACAGAAACGTGTTATGTCGGAGTGTAAATCTTTTGTATCTAGCAAAATATTGAGAGAACGGGGTTAATGAAATGTTATATCAAGTATTGTAGACAATGATAAAATACAGTCTACTGTAAATCAACCGGTTGCTTGGGTTCCTGTCCGGTTGTCCAGTGTCCATTGAGTTTCGAAATTTCGACCTCCCGAAAGTAATGTGATTCCGCCATTCTAAATATCTCGCTAGTATATGTACAAAAAGTATGCTTAGAAAAGAAATATATATAATAAAATGCAGAGCTATGGGATGTGAAACCAAATATTACACACACATACAATAAAGATTATATATCACCTAGCATACTTGGCGCAGCTGTTGGGCAAATGAGCGTAATAACCATAAAGTTTATGCAATAATTAGTAGAAAGCTGTAGAAGTGTTCTAATAATATAATTTGTACATAATTCAGCGTCGTTTGCAGGTGGTAAATGAGCCGCCTTCCCTTTTGCAGACGAGAATGTTACAAATTGCGTGGAAGTTTGTATTTGTCATAATTATACAAATTGCACAGCTAACGAAAAATGACTTTGCAGAGCATCTCTAGCAAATAACTATCGTCAGCGATAATGTTCTAACATGGCATGTGACACAGTGTACATGAGCGTAAACAGAAAATCGATAACAAATGTGACGTCACAATTACATAGTGACGTCACAGTCACGAACCTCATTTATTTAATTCAAATAAAAAGCGTGGTCATTTACGTTTTCTGGTTTCGTTTACATCGAGTCTTTTTTTTAGATATTAATACACGCGTTGGTGTATACCTGACTCGTTGCATTTTTTTTAATTCGCATACATTGAAATCAGACGAGTAAATGTTTTCTCATAATGGCCAGAGTTAATAACTCGTATTGTCTGTAAATATTCACCTGAACCCGATGAATATGCAATGAGTAATTGTGACACGGAACAAACAATATTCGCCAGCAATCCTCATTGTCGAGCAGAGTCGATAGTTTCCATAGTTTCCCGTTGTGACTTTGTATTCCGCACGTGCTTGTCGTGTCAATATATATATGTAGGAGAGTGATTATTCCGCATCACAATTTCTCATTGCATATTCGATAGTTTCAGGTCATTATTTACAGTCAATAGATTATATTTTTCATACAGAATAATTGTTAGTTATGCAGATGGAAAAACGTGTTCTCATCTACGCTCTTCTTAATGTGAAGATTATTTTGATTGTTAGAAATGGTAAAGGTGACAAGGCAAGTCGTTGAAGTTCGACAAAGGTACGAAACTGCCTGGCATCGAATCAAGTCTACATTTCAAGGCCAATTGTGGATTATTCATGCTGGACTAAAACATGAATGGAAATGGATATTCTTAGCGTTAATTCACCAATTTTCATCCACAGTGAGAGCTTAATTGTAATGAAGACTCAAATTTCGAGCGGCATGACATAATATTCTGAAGTCGGACGAATCTCCTCGCACCGAGTTAAATCACCTTAAATGGCTAAATCGCGCCAATCTTCCACAATATTTCTTCAATTTTTACTGCACACGAATATGGTATAAGATAAATAACATTCTGCATAAAGTATTTATCTGTTTGGTCGAAAAATAAATACATGTTAATCTATCAAATTTCTACTTTCATTTTCAAGGACGACGACTTATAGCTTCTGGTTCCCTCTTGTGTTCTATGCAAATAAACTGGATGTGACGAGATTTGTCCGACTAAAAAATGATGCCAAGCTGTTCGCCATTTCGGTGTGGAGCATCTATTTTGCAGTTACAGTGGATGAAATTTGTATAATCTTGAGATTATTCATTCTTCTGTGTATTCATGTATCGTTCGATATACATGTAAATTATCCACAATTTGCTTTTAAATGGCGACATGATTCGCACTACATAGCTTCGTACCATTACCGAACTTCAACACTTTGTCATGTGCTATGATTTAGATTATAGAGAAAAATTGGGACAAGTGCCTGTGTATGGGATGACATACCGTTATACCTGCTCTGCTTCAAACCATTTTCAATAGCGAACAGTTTTCCCGCGTTCGTGTGCTAAAATTAAATTTCCGATGGGAATACCCCAACAACGTTTGCCGGGTACCAGTCTAATATTTTGTTTATCGGTCAATGAATCGGACAATTTTTCGTAACCGTGTTAGCAAAAAATTATTATTTTCAAGCGCGATATTAGTCGATCATAGATAATGCAGGCGGGAACTAAAACTACGAAACATTGCGCATATGCAACATGCAACATTGCTTCCAGATACGGAGACAGACCAGAAATGACAAACGTTTTTTCTTGAGATTCCTCAGCAGCTTAACCAGAAAAAAAACGTCGAAAAGTTTGAAAGTAAAGTAGCTATGATCATGAAATTTCTCTGGTAGATAGATCTCACCAAGGAGAAGTGCAACGTACAAGGAACATAACTCTATCTTGCTTATTTTGTGAGTTATTGCCCATTGTTGTAGTGAAAGCCTATGGGGTATCAAATCACATTCAGCGACAGATTCTAGTTTTTTCTATATTAACCCTTTCCCAAAACAAGACCTGTTTTGGCGTCCCCAACAGAAAATCCTTGGGAAAACATTGAGGCAAAAGAAGGTAATGACGATCGACAAAATCGAAAAGCCATGCACAGCAGACAAAATGGGTGTGAATAACTTCTTTGGATATTGATGATCATCTTTCTTTTGCCTCAATATTTTCTCCGAGATAAAACACTAAAGATATTCACATCCGTTTTGTCGTCTGCAGACTTTTTTTCAATTTAGCCCAACATGACATTATGTCGTTTTAGAAAGTGTAAGCGAACACGCACGAGCGGCACGATGAAGTCAGGACATGTCCGTATATGTAAACATTACTTGTCAACTGCTCATTTCATAGTTACCAATCTTTTGAAGTACACGACAGTGCAGCAACGTTCTCAACTCGGAATTAGAATGTTTCTCAACAAATGATTACAGCAATCAAGCTCTTAGAATGTTATCTCCGGCAAGCTGAACGTGGAAAATCTTCGCGAGATTCACAGCCATATTTGTACGATAAGGGATTCCCAATCTATTTTAGACCAGTGAGGCGTGACGATGACGTATGTGTTCACACGGAAAATCGAAGCCTATTCGATCGTGTATTAATAGAACTATTGATGGTTTTATGAAAAAAATGTAGCTCGTGTGATTCCCCACCGAGATAGGTTTATCCTAAATATTCAGACGGCATGTTTTGTTGTGATTCTAGGAAATAAGAGAAAGGATAATTGTTTACTGATGGAAATACTAAGTTCAAAATAGATATATAAAGATATTTATATACACCCTCCCATAATTAGTCAATCCTTTCCCAAACAATCCTTATTTTGTCATATTTTGCATTAATACGTCACTTTGAAAAACATAAGAGGAAAAAGAAGATGCTAATAACAAGAAAAATCTCCTGGTCTATCAATGCTTTTCATATTATAAGTCTCAAAAGCTGCACATTCACTCACGCTTATTTTCTCTTCTGCAACTTCTCCTAATTTGATTAGTCTGCAACTTTTGTCGTTTGGGAAAGAGTTAATTGCACGTGGCAATTATCATTTCTTAACAAATCGTTTCAATTGCATTAAGCGTCTATAATTTCGTATTTGGTTCAATTATGCTGTGGAATTTTAGGCTGAGTTATAGGTACTTAAAGGAAATGATGTTCAATTAAATAAGAAAATGTAATATATACCAAATGGTTCTAATTGCATGTTATGATATCGTTTATTTTGTTCCGGCGGTCCGCCAGAAAATTGATACTTTGCTGGAATTTATGAAAAAAATAGTTACATGGGCAGTAATCACGAGACGTTATTATGATATATTTTCTCTAATTTTGTAAACAAACACCCATTTAATTGTTATATTGGTATACGTATTGTTATTTTTAAAAAGGTAATTCTCCTTTTTAAAGACCTGCCAAAGTAACCACCGCACTCTCCGATTTAGTGTGATAACAAGGGTCCCCTTAGTCCCTTGCCATAGCTGAGAACAGTCGTGAAAAGTGAAAAGTGATCAATGTATTTTATCATACATGTATGTACATGTAAGTGTGACGTCAAATACTGCGTCACAGTTGTTACCAATGGAAGTCTACACATATGAATCATTCAGTCACAAATTCAAACAATAATATTCGTGTAATGAAATCAAATTTGCTCGCACGTTATTTTTCATGTAAATACAATGATTTTTATGAGTTTAAGGTGTCACATTTGTATTAGATTTTTCAATTGTTACGAAATTATAAATTACGACTACATATTGGATACCGAGGCTACGAGATGAGGCGAGATCGCTGTTAAAACTTACGGAGGGAAATCGTTTACGTAGTAAACGTTTACCGATGAGTAGAGAGTAAATATCGGCATAAATTGGTGTCGTCTTGAAGACTAACTTGCGTTCAACTCATTACCACACATTGACGCTTATTGACTCCTCAAAAGATAAAAGGCTTTGGAATATATTGTGCAAAATGAAGAAATTGCTTGTGACAAGCAATTTATTCATTTCCCACAATGTTTTCTAACCCAAAATGGAAATATTTTAATTCTTTTTTTATTCATAAACTTGACATTGTCGTCTGCAACACCTTTCACTTTCGGACAGGCCAAGAGATCGCGAGATAAGGGAAGATAGTGGTTCAAAACAACAGGCTAATCTATTTTGTAGATCTAGTGCATGTTGACCAATGAAAAGAAGTAAATAGTGCATATTGGTAAAGATTTGTTTGTCTTGAACAAAGGTAAGAAAGAATTGCATTTAATTTCAAAGTGGGAGGAGGCAATATCGTCGTGGATGGAGGCCATCACTGTTTTAATTCAAACAAATCGACAAAGC
The DNA here is from genome assembly GCA_963680895.1 of Fragum sueziense. Taxonomy (NCBI): domain Eukaryota; kingdom Metazoa; phylum Mollusca; class Bivalvia; order Cardiida; family Cardiidae; genus Fragum; species Fragum sueziense. Next base: position 43,381,159 of record OY804601.1, on the reverse strand, counting down.
GGTTCTTGGCACAAACAATGTATTTATTCCAACAATATTTTCCAACCCAAAAGTGGAAATATACATTAAAAATCTAATCAACGTGGAATTGTCGTCTGCAACACCTTTAAATTTGGGCCAGTCTAAATTTTGTCGTCTGGTAATGGGAAAATTCAAAGTGGGAGGAGGCAATATCATCTTCGAGGGATGCCGTCACTGTTTCAATTCATAAAAATCGACAAAACGGTTTTTGGCACAAGCAATTTATTCATTTCCAATAATGTTTAGTGGAAATACATTTTTTTTAAAATCTAATCCACTTGGAATTGTCGTCTGCACCATCATTCAACATTGGGGCTGATAAAGCATTTTCCCGTCTTGAAATGGATTAATTTCAAAGAGGGAGGAGGCAAGATCGTCTTGGAGGGAGGCCGTCACTGTTTTAATTCAAACAAATCGACAAAGCGGTTCTTGGCACTAGCACTGACCTTCTGGCACCACAAACGCTGATAAACCAGAGATAATTTACCAATTTGCTGGTATTTAAACCCTTTGCAATTAAGGTTTCTCGGTTTGCAGCACAAGAACCAACTCGTTGTTGCACCAGTGAAGGTCTAGAAGGCTTGGATTTAAAACATTCAGAATTAGCGCTTATGATATTATAGGAATGCAGCAAAAGAAAACGTTTGCCGTTTGTTAACTAATGAAGGTATACCGGTTTTTTTTTAGGAAAACAAATTTACGGAGGCTAAACAGCCACCATGGCGACAACTTTGCATGTCGGTAGCAAGATATCTTGGCTTGTGACGATGCATGGCATCAAAATAAGTAATATTTTACTAAATGTCCTAACTTATGATTTTTTTTAATCAGAAAACCCGTTGAAAATCCCGATAGCCGTTTGTCTCCGTTTCCATTTCCACTTGTCTCAATATTGTCTGCGCTACTTATACATATGCACTGTACACAAATATTAATCAACATCTCTTTTATGATCTACAGCAACATTACATCAGCCTAATTTGTTGTCGTTTACGAAATGATATTTAGTGAACCCTATTGTTCCTTTTAGTATGAATACATGTGGTGCGTATATGTCACTCCTGTTCCTTCATAAGTTGGTGCATATGGTTCGTCATTCTCCATTCGGCATTGATGCTCTGTGGTCCACTGTTTTCAAATATCATTTGGCCAAGTTTGACAGGAAATATAAACGATGTATTCGTCGTTGATAATATGGGCCCCTTTTGTAGATTCTCAGACTGATTTTAGAATAAAGGGTAAAGTGATAAGTTATTAAATTGGAAACAGAGTGGATCATAACGAGTTTTGACAAAGACGCAGAGAACTTGGCTCTTGTTATTTACTAATCTATGAAATGATTTACGGAAGTATATACGGATCGTCTCTATATGCTTTATTTAAAACCGGCTAAGTAACACTAAGCTGGAACAACTTTATGCTCGACGTCAAAATGAAAACGAAGAGTTAGAGTTTATATTTTACACGATGACTAACCCATGTGACTTTTGGGAAACTTTCACACTGAAAACTTGTTAGCTTTAAGCATTTTTAGTAATTTTATTTGAATGTTTGTAGAAACCTTGGGTTTCGGAAAAGAGTGAGTTAGTACTGGGAATGTTCCTTTCAACGGCGTGTACGGTGCACTTTATCAAAATCCGTAGACTATAAGCTAAGAAATTTAACAAACATAGGCTACTTGTACCTAGAAGCAGACGATTCTTCGGTATGAACGTTTCTTAAAATTCCCGTGGTTTATATTCCTTTTTTTAAAGGACATCTTCTATCAATTGGTCAAATCCTAAGCTGCAATGACTATATCTCATTCTTACAATAACAAAGTCGTTAGCTTTTAATAACGTCCCATTGAGATGATATACTCTGTGTAGATTATTGCTTTCATCGTTGGAAACAGACGATAATAAGACTAGGCACTATCCAGCCTCGTTAGATTTTAACCTTTTCCAAAACAATCCCATGTATTGAAACCCCAAACAGAAAAGGCCTGGGCTAGAGAGAAAAGAAGAAACTGCTGAAAACCAACACGATCTTCCTAGTTTCCCTCCAATGTTATCAATATTTAGCATATCCTGCACGCAATATTGTATACTTTAATCATATTTACGTTATCGTTTGCGTCAGCTTTCAATTCTAACCAGCCAAAAATTTTATTGTCGGGGCCTTTCCAAAGCGGCGAAATTTTATACGAGTCGGATTAGAAAGATTGGATTTATAGCAAAGAAAATATTGAGGCCAAAGCAGAAAATGCTGATAATCAGCATTTTCTTCTTTTCCTCAATATTTTCCCTAGCCATTTCTAATAGGGAAGTCAAAATCATTCTTGTTTTGGAAACGGTTAGGAAAAGGTTTTATTGCAGATTGGTTTATCCTGGTTCTGCGACCAATAATGTGCAGCCCTTGATCACGAATCTGGGATACAAATAGGTTCTGACAGTTTTAAATACATTTCCACAGACGGGGGCAGTTCATCAATAAACTCTTATTGGTCTATCTCGTTTGGATTTTATTTCCCCCAAACTTCGCAGCCTGATAACTCACAGCGTTAACCCTTCCCAAATGACAAGATTTTAGGGTGTTCCAAATCAAAAGCTGTTGTAGACAACAACATTGATGCTAAAAAGGAAGGAATGTATGTGCAATATAGCAAGGAAAATATTGAGGAAAAAGGAGAAATGCTGTTTAACAGCACTTCTTCTTTTGCCTCAATGTTTTTCCAAACATTTTCTATTAGGGATGTCAAAACCAGGTCTTGTTTGGGAAAGGATTAACCCATTACCACACAATGGCTCTTTTTGACTCCCCACAAAATAATGGCCGTGGAAAACATCGTGGAAAATGAAGAAATTGCTTGTGACAAGCAATTTCTTCATTTCCCATAATGTTTTCCATCCAAAAAGATCGAAAAGTTAAAAAATCCATTCACTTCAAATTGTCGTCTGCAGGATCTTTCAATTTGGACCGCCCTAATTTTTTGTTGTTTGGTAATGGGTTAAGGCCTTTAGTCTGTGTGGTGATTCGGTCGATATTTTATGAGATTGTTTTTGTATTTATAGCTACAGTTCAAAGGGTGGATAGCGGATTTGAAAGCAGATTTGTAACATACCTCTAGTGTGCCAATCAATCTGTCTGGAATTATGACTTGGTCTGGAACACACGAATAGTTCAATAAAAGAGTAGCTTTATCTAGCTTGGTTTCCCATTTGTACTAGATCTAATTTTTTTTCTAGAAAAATCATGGGTGGCCAATATTGATCTCAAATACTTAAAGAGACAAAAGTATGTCTTGATACCAAGATTGGTTATCCTAATGCTTTTAAATGTTCTCAGTTTTTTTAAGTTGTCGCTGATAAGCGAAACACGCCTTTAAGAATTAGATAGAAATTACAAATTCCATAATGCATCTGAACTGCTGTATAGATCTACATCACTTTGTTTAATCTAAAAACAAAGAAATGATATATTTCCCGTAAACGGCGTAACACTTAGGCTTGAAATTTTCAGAAATTTAACACGAAAATATTCACTTTCAGTTGAAAATAAAAGTAAAATTTGGGAAAAATATCTGGGAAATGTCACTTTAAGATGAACGGAACTAATTTCTACATATGCTCGTTTTTCTATGTTTATTAACATATTAAAATATGATATTCTTAACTGACTGACACCACTTATTTTAACCAAATGGGAGACAACAACATTTCTTGTAAAGATTTATCGAAACAGCATAACGTTGTTTAAAACAGCTGCAGTCACGAGGTTGTCGAAAAAAGCGATGATAACAACCGGGGAAGAAATTGTTAGGAATGATAAGTTTCTCCTTTCTTGACATGTTTTCAAAAGATTTGTTAATCAATTGAATTGATATGTAAAATATGACTACGGCCTTTGTCTTTTCTACGACCGTTAATAAGTAAACGTAAACAACGTTACACAAAACTAATTACATCTGGATTCTCACAAAAACCACGATGTCAGAACCCAGAAACAATCAGTTAACGTCATTTTGGGTTCATTGTTAGACTTCTAATTTGTTCTCATCTGTGACACGGTACGCGAAAAGGGTCTGTTGTTCGTAGATTCTATTTCGGTTATATCAAAACCTCCCCAAATCAGATAGTGTGTAGACGTTTTAAAAAAACCTTATAGAGAAGAAGAAAATATTAACTTGTAGCATTTTTCTATCTTCATCAGTACCGTTGCTTTTCAACACAATCTCGAAACTGAGGTTTGTTTTAAGCTGCAGTTACGAAGATGTATTTTCAATTTAATGTTGTTCACAAATCCTATAATCATCTTTATAAACAAACATACTCAGCTTGCTTATCCTCAATATTGATTAACAAGTATCAGTTGTCTTAAGCAACATTTTTATGTCTGACCAGTCTGAGATGTTGCTTTTGGTAAAAGTTTTAGAATGGTTTAGAAAACATTGAGTCAAATATTGCACAAACAGTTAGCTATGGGCTTAAGGTAGTCAACCCTGATGAGATTCGCGTGATGTCGGAATTATTCGGGCGATGTCGAAAAATTCGGCGGTGGAACTCTCCACCTCCGAATGTTTACGACCGCGTCCGAATATGTTGAGATACGTAACGACGACGCTCGAAAAAAGCCGATGTTTTTTTTTTTTTTTTTTTTTTTTTTTTTTAGAAATCTCATAATGGCCACATTACGGGTATTCTATCTTAACAACGAAGGAAGTCTTAGGTGTATAAATATAATCGTTGGTTCCAAAAGCGGAATGAACATTCGGTTCTCTCGTTTGCATTTAGTTTCAATAAATATGGCCTTCACTACCCAGCGGAGAATCGGACGAGGAAACAAAGTGAAGTCCCCTTTTCGCACACCCTGCCACACATATGTCGGTGGAAATCATTAATTGTCGTATCATATTGTACTCTACGGTTGATAAGCCAGAGAAAAAACGTTGTAAAAATAATTCCATCATTCCCTGTTTTCGCTAATGTATCTGTGTTAATTTGTCAAATTGCCTCGTTGTTCAATTAACATTTTCTCCTTATCTTATATCACGTGATCTTGGTTGTTGTTGTTGTTTCCGTTTTTTCCTGGAACACACAGGAACATGCGTCATGCGTTCATTATTGTAGTCGGATGGAGTGGTATGACCTTATGACCTTACGAAAAAACTCGTACCTGCAACTTAAAACAAGCTCCATTTACGAGTTTTTCCTTGAAAAAGCATGTTATACTTTCTCGACGCGCAAGCTGGTCTTTTCTCGTATCCTTGTAATAGAGAACTCGTTTAGGGTCTCGGGTTTGATTCCCGCAAGTGGTCGTTTGTTTGTTACATGTTGGAGCAATAATAAATATAATGATGTTAATTTTGTTGTCTCCGGCCAAATTCCAAGTTGACTACTCTAAAATCTTGCTGTTTGGTAAAGGTTAATATGAAAAAAATAATGGACAGCCGTTATTTCCTTAGGAAAATCATGTCCTTACAAAGTCACCTGATTGACCAAGTTATATATTTTTTTCTAATTTTATTTCTAACAATGATATTTGATTATTGTCTGGTCAAAAAAGTCCATGTGATATTTCAGAACCTTGAAATGTCGACAATTATTATTTTGTTTTTGTTATTTTTATCCCCACGTATCGAATGACCGGGGGCACATTGTTTTACTCGTGTCCGTCTCTCTGTCTGTCTGTCCATATGTCCGCCCGTCTATCTGTCCGAAAACTTAGCATTTGCCTTTTCTCCAAAAGTATTTGACAAACAGATCTGAAATTTGGTATGCAACTTCCTTTCAATGATATATATCTGTTCCATGCAATTTGACCTTCCTCAAGGTCATCTGTATACCCTTATCAACCCTTTACTCTACGAAAACTTAACTTTTTACAAAAATGGCTATTTCGGGGGCATTGGTGTTTCACAAACACATCTTGTTCTTCTTAGTACTGTATAGGTACACTAGAACATATCTATCTTTGTCGCTAGAATGGCAATCCTGGGCAACGCACACAATCCACAAAAATTTAAGATGATCGCCAAAAGAAAAACTTATTTGTCAAATTGTCCTAAAATAATGCGAACAAATGTCTATATTGTATAGAATTTTATTGGTATGCTGAATCAAAAGCTGACGATAGATATTGCATTTGGATATCGGAAAAGTATTACAATTGAAATTGATGCCTGAATATTACCGACGTCGCATGAATCGCATTTGGGGTTGATTACCTTAAAAATACAATGAGCCTACATTCCAATTTGCCTATTTACCGTTTCAAAAAAATCTTCAATAATTGTGTTAATACGGGAATGATTTGAATTAGGTTTATAGCAGAGAAAGTAGACAGACGTTACGCAGTAGATGGACGTGGTAGATTACAAAATCAGCTGCCAAAAAAGTTATTGAAGATCAACCAAAATTTTGCCGCCTCCTCTGCTTCAAACCGAATTTGTCAAGCATAAACAAATAAATTGAAGATTTTCTGACATTCTGAGTCACGTGATTATCCACCGTGATAATTTCAAAATTTAATTAAATCAAGACAGTAGACAGTGTTTCTTTCAAAACAACAAAATGTGCCTTTTCGATGTTCATACAGGGTGTCCCAAAATATGTGTCCCCATTCTAAACATCTATAAAATTGACAAATGTTGTCCCCTAGTAAAATCAGTTACATGGAGTATGAAGGGTATGAAGGGGACATGATAAAGTTTTGTTTGATATATAGAACATCCATATTCACTTCCTTAATATATTCAACAACACGCTTTTTGAAATTTACCATTTTTAACTTATTTGTCAAATGACGTCAATGATGTCATCTTTAAACAAAATATGTTGGCTCTTTCTCCAACACTGTACTGATTAAATGATTTGTGCTTCTTCGTATTCTTTGACTGTAAAGAATATAGTGAAGGTCTTACTATTTTAAGATAGAAAGTTTAAGATTAATGACAGAATTTTAGTTTAAAATGAAAAGAAAACTTATTGCTAGCCATTCACCTAGTTCTTTCTAATTCATTATTTACCTTTATATGTCTTCTTTATATCAAACAAAACTTTATCATGTCCCTTTCAAACCTGTGTAACTGATTGTACTTGGTGACAATATTTTGTCAATTTCATAGATGTTTGAAATGGGGACACATATTTTGGGACACCCTGTAGTTACAAATACCAAGAATTTGGTTTGTTCCAATTTGAAAGCGGTTGCAAATGCCAAATTGACATCTATATAGATAATATTATCGTATGTAGTTCATAAACTAATGGACAAAAGAAGAATTTTTTTTTATTATCAACATTTTGCTTTGGAAAAAAATGCTAATAAATGATAAGCCTACTTATCAATTTGTCTAATTATCATCTTTGTACATAGATAACTACCACTAAAACAAAAAAAGTAAACAAAATACAACAATATTGTTCAAATGTCGCGCCAATCCCCCTTCAACACCATGCACGATTCCGCTACGATAAATTGATTATACCTCGATATAGCCCAGGAGGTAGATGAGGTTTAATTGCGGTAAAAGCACCATACAACTTTTAGACTGATTCTTGTAGCAAATTGTCTCAGGAGTTCGGAAATGCTCGTCTGACGCGCATCCGCCTAGATATAAGGGGAGAAAATTGAAGTTAAAGTTGTCTGCCCTTGGATTTTAAGCCAAAATGAAAATTTTATTAGGCATTTCTTTTAAGGCATTGATTTATTACAAATGGTTTAAAATTGGTAGATATATGCACATATCATCTCTATACATATTTTAATGATGTTTAATGAATGTTTTTGTTCCACTAAAATCCAAGATGGCCGCCAGAATGTCTATTTTTAGTAACAAAAAGGTGTTTTTTTATAAATAAGATTTTTTCTGGAATGCATATACGTTGATATGAATTTTTATGCATGTATTTAATAAATATAAACTAGGAAATTGTCCCAGGAGTTCGGAAATGCGCGTCTGACGCGCATCCGCCTAGATATAAGGGGAGAAAATTGAGGTCAAAGTTGTCTGCCCTTGGATTTTAACCAAAAATGGAAATCTTACTAGGCATTTCTTTTAAAGCATTGATTCATTACAAATGATTTTTAATTGGCAAATATATGCACAATTCATCCCATACATATTTTAAAGATGTTTTGTGAAAGTTTTTGATCCATAATAATCCAAGATGGCCACCAGAATGTCTATTTTTAGTAACAAAAAGGTCTTTTTTGTAATAAGTTTTTTCTGGGACGCATGTATGTTGATATTATTTTTTATGCACATATTTAATAAATATTAACCATTTGTAACTTAGTAATTAGGAAAAATAAGTTTTGGATAGTATTTGAAACGGATTTTTAAGCTTAAATTGCATTTTCATGTCCTGAGAATTTTGCGAAAATCATTTCGATGCATTCCTCTAGGGCATTGATTCATTGCAACTGGCATTTAATTGCGAAAATATGCACAATTCATCGCCATTCATATTGCAATGATATTTAATGAATGTTTTTAATCCATAAAAATCCAAGATGGCCGCCATAATATCTATTTTTAGTAACAAAAAGGTCCTTTTTGAAATAAGATTTTTTTCTGAGACACAAACATATACTAATATGAATTTTTATGAATGTATTTGATAAATATTGACTTATTGTAGCATAGAAAAGTAAGGAAAATAAGTTTTGGATAGTGAGAAAATAAGTGTTGGACAGTGTTCTAAACAAAGTTTTAAGCTTAACTTGCATCTACATAATCCTGAGGATTTTGCCAAACGTTTTTTGAGCCAAAGACAAACACATGTACAAACAGAGTTAGTCTTTTCAATATATACATGTGTATTATACATTGTATATTCATTTCACATAAACACTTAATACGGATGTTTATAACCAAGAATAATGTAAAGCCAACATGAATGCCAAGATGGCCACCATTTTATGAATTCTGTTGTTTAACCCTTTCCCAAACAAGACCTGGTTTTGACGTCCCTAGTAGAAAAGGCTTAGGAAAACATTGAGACAAAAGAAGAAACTGCTGAAAACCAGCAGTTTCTCCTTTTGCCTCAATATTTTCTTGACAATATCACACACATTTCCAAGCTCTATCATCATCCATTTTGTTGTCTGCAGCAGCTTTTGAATTGGACCACCCTAATATTTTGTTGTTTGGGAAAGGGTTAAATGGGCTTATTCACGGGAAGTTTTCCTAATCATACAAAATCGCATTTTGTTGATGCAGGTCTGCATGTTATTGCTTCATTATCTGGCCGAATCACAATTAGACACAAAGAATTCGAGAAGCAATGAATATGATAGAATTCTGTATTTGTTACACAGAACCTT
>OY804601.1:42618612-42771629 GCA_963680895.1 Fragum sueziense | reverse complement strand
AGGTATCCGAACCCACAAAAGCACAAAAAAGCCAGAGGCAAAATTTGAAAAGTGCAAATAATTCCTAAACTTTGTTATATTTCCATTCCAAATACAAACATAAGCATTTTGTACGGTTTAGAATTTTGATTTAATGCATACTTATGGAAATATTTGACAAAAATGTTATAAATTACCTCCCTTGCATATGCATATTAAAGTAAAATAATATTTGTAAATTATTTTCTTATTGAAGCATATATTTGAAATCCGGCACGGTGAACCAACTTATGTGACGTGTAGGCCCTACTTACAAGTGTGTGCAATTTGATGCATTTCGTATGGCTAGAAAGTGGGGATTTTTTCAGGGTCTGTAAACCTTAATTTTGGTGGGCTATAATTCTATCCATAATTAGTAATTAGATCAATTAACTACCACCTTAAATGTCTCGAATTCTATAAAGTCGGTTTTGCGGATCAAAAAAAAAAAAATATAAATAGAATTGAAAGATTTATTTTTGTGGTCAGTAAAATGTCATATAGGACCCTGGAGCAAAAATTGGGACATACCTGTGAAATTTCCTGGCGATGTATATTTAGATTATATGTGGAATTCCCTTATCTAGGCGTGTCATAGTTAGCTATTTTAGATCAATTATGGAATTCCCTTATGTACCTTTAAACGTAATGTTATTTTATCCAATCAGATTGGACCTAAACGGAATCCCCAGGCGAGCAGAGAAATATTCCATTTTCGGAATTATATTCTGTTGCGGTTAAATACAGAATCCTTTTGTTTATTTTTGTTTTAGATAAAAAAATAAACGGAAGATATCAGTCTGTCAGTAAACGAAACGCAATTTGAAAATCTAGATGTAGGCTACTATTTTAGGATAAATAACATTCTATTAAACGTTTCCCAAACAACAAAATGCAGCCTAAGGACGGTCAAACGTAAAAGCTGTTGCAAACGACAAAATAGATGTTGATAAATCTTTATTAGGGTTTTACGCCGTTTTCAACTACTAAGGTCATAATGCGGCGGCTGGAGTACCTAACCATGGATTCCTGCTGTTTCTCATACCAGTACTACCACAACACTCTAACCGAGCCTCCAGCTGCTCGCCCACATAGGTTCACAAAATCAAACCATTGGTGGGTGACATATTGTCCGAGAGTGCATTTGCCGTGGCCGGGTTTCGAAACCGGGACCTCTCAAGTGAGAGGCAGATGCGCTACCAACGGATGTTAACAAAGACGGTATAAATATACAGCAGCATAGGACAGAAAACCTTGAGGCGAATGGAGAAAATGCTGGTGATCAGCATTTTCTTCTTTTGCATCAATGTTTTCAAAAGCGTTTTCTACAAGAGACGTTAATACCAGGTTTTGCAGTCGTCATGTCGACTTCGGATAAGTCGAATTACTTCAAGTTGAAGTAAAAACCTGACAATGTTTCCACAAAATAAATTACAATTTGACAAATAAAATCATTCTACAATAAAAATTCAGCTATTGAAATATGGTATAAAAAGATGAGCAACAACAACAAAAAATGTAAAACATAAATCTAATCGACCCCGATCATAATCGGACGAGTCAAACTCTAAATATTTCGAGGCAAAACGAAATTCCGTACGACTTCAACACAACAAGCTTTATTTTCACTTTACTAGCTTTATGTTAAAAAGCCTTTCCAATCAACATGTTTAGGCTTATCTTGTGAAAAAGGCCATGGCTTGAGAAAGGCTTGCAATTACATTCAATGTAAAATTACGTTTTATGAAAAGATGAATAATTGATGATCATTCAATGGCGATGAATTTTGCGCCGTATAGGCCTAAATGTAAAATGGCAAATATGCAGTTCATTCGTATGATACTGAATATATGAGGGATAAATTAAAAGAATTATTGTTGTTTATGGTGGGTCTTATTTGTTCTGCATAATGTTTCACATGTTTTTTCTATGTCAGCGCCAAAACGAGGTATTGTTCGGGAAAAGGTTCAAAAGGGAAGTAACTCAGACTGAGTCAAAAATATTTTGAAAGAGTTGTATAACATGATTGTGTAGTGCCGCTTCTTTTCAATCAAAGTAGGCTAATCTTCAATTAATCGCGGTGGGGAATCAGGCGATACACCAATTGCAGACAATATTTGATGATAGATTTGGTAATATGGACACAACAGGTTTGAAAGCAGAGAATATGGATGGATTTAAAGATCTTTTGAAAACCAATTAATAAAAGAAAGTGATTGACCACAAACCAAAAATTTGAAACTTTTAAGAGTTATCTTAAGTCCGTAAGCGGTGTCCAGAACCATACACCATGGAGATTCATTGTGGCTAGTTTGGTCATATTGCGGTTGAAACTAGGAGGAGTTGCGCACACAAGAAATTGCTAAGGGACGGACAGACGGACGGACGAACAGACAGGCGGACGGACGGACAGACAGACGGACGACCGGGCCATAAAATAATGCGACCCTTCGCGCGTATAAAATACGATAAAAGCGATATGTGGCGACCAACAGAATTTTCTTCTCTCTCCGAAAATGCACGGTCAGTTTTACAAATTTGTCGTTTGTGCTAACACTCTACTGAACAAGACAGATGTTGACGTCCCATACAGTAAAGGCATGGGAAAAATCTGTCAAAAAAGAAAATGAAAAAAACTTTTAAGATTTGGACCACCATAATTTTTTGTCGTTGAAAGATTAACTTCGATAAGGATTGCAAATTATACGCAGGATCACTAACGAAATTCACGCCTAAGTCACCGGAAAGGCCTAAATGTTATCTTGACCCACATGGATTGACTTTTCGGACAAACCAGTGACCAAAAGTCATTACAATTTAGAAAAACCTGCCTAAAAGACATTCGTAACATTAACCGTTTCTGATTGGTCGTTTCGCTTTGGAATCGCGGTCTGATTGGCTGATTTGTTCCACGTAGGCGGTTACTACACTGTTGAAAAACCCGATATAGTAAACACGGTGGGGATTGTGCATGCTGGGATGGATAACGAATATGGAGTATACGGACAAAATTTGCCTCGCTTCAGGTAAGAAATTGTGCAATAATTTTCTTTTTTCTGCTCCAATTTTCAAGCGGTTTGTTGCATGTACCCCGCATTAGTGAGCTCTTTCCTCGGATATATGACTTGTTTGTAGAATATTTGTACTTTGTCCAAAAATTGATCCCAACCGACCAGAAAAACGACAAAAAATTGAGGCCCTTTTTCTAGTCGGTTGGGATCGGTTTTTGAGAAAAGTACAGGGAAGTTCCAGATAAATAATACATCTGAGAAAAGGGCTCAGTAAGACGGAGTACATGCAACAAACCGCATGAAAATTGACGCAGAAATAAGAAAGTTATTGCACAAATTCTTACCTGAAGCGTGGTTAATTTGGCCGTAGTCGTTACCATTTCGCTTTCTGGTCGGTTGGGACAATATTTCGGAAAAAGTATCATGAGTTATCTAATATGTCATACATCCGATGAAAGAGCTTGATAAGGCGGGGTACATGCAGCAAACCGCTTGAAAATTGATACAGAAATAACAGAGTTATTGCAAAATGTTTTACCTGAAGCGAGGCGAGTTGGCATCAAATTTTGTGCAAAAAATAGACTGAGTTTACCGTTATGTTTTGATAAACCGTCGGTGTTGTTATAACATCTAGTAACTACGGTTTGATTCAAGCCGTAGTTACGAGATTTTATAACAACACCAACGAAATACTATTTATTTGTCCGAAATTACGTCACGGTTTACTTGATAAAATCGTTCCCTATTGTCGGTAGTCGTTATCCATCCCATCATGCACAATCCCCACCGTGGTAAAATAGTTCACGAATGAGTAACCGCGGAATTTTTCATTAATAAATTTTGGGACTCATCCCTTTTCACAAATAAGGCCAGTTTTTTGACGACTCTTGTGGCAATAATTTTGAAAGATATTGAGATAAAAGAAGAAAATGCTGATAACCAGCATTTTATTTTTTTATCTCGTTATTTTCTGTGCCAAAATATACACAAATTCTCTCTTTATCTACATTCGTAGACTAGTGTTAATTGCAGTATGTTTAAAGGTTTTAGTATATGGGAAAGGGTTGAACACACACGCGATAATCTATCCTTTGATCGAAGGCTTAATCCGCCAGGTGCAAGAGAACTCAATATTTGTAAATATTTAAATATTCAAGTACACTTATCGCCCTTTCTCAAATTACAATTTAAATTTTGAGCATACGATACCGGCTAGGTTGAAGTTTTTATGTCAGGCTAAAGTTTTAAACAAGAGTTGTCCGCGGACAACGTAGCTCGCCTATACGGGAGTTTGTCACAAAAACAGCTAATTTTTGAAAAGTAGGTCAAAGCCCAAGGTCAAGGTCACAAGTTCAAAGGTCATGGTCACAAATGAAAGGTCTTGGCGGGAGGTATCCATGTGTGAAATATCAAGGCTATATCTATAATAGTGCATGAGATATAGACCAGGTTAAAGTTTTTTAAGTGACGACGGGACGGGACGAGACGCGACAGCATAGGGTATGACAATAGCTAGCTCTTATGAGACTTTCGTCCAGGGCGAGCAAAAATGTTTGGCGATAACCTTTTCTACTATGCGCTGTTTAAAAGATCCACCACACCCAGAAACAAGAAGTGTCCGCGGACAATAAAGTTCGCCGTTACGAGAGCTTGTCACAAAGAAAAGCCATTTCCTAGGTCAAGGTAAAAGGTCATGGTCCAAAATGAAAATCCTTGACATGAGGTATCAATTTGTATAAGATAACGGCCAAGTAAAAAGGTTTTGAAAAGTAGGTCCAACTCCAAGGTCATGGTCAAATGTGAACGGTTTTGGTAGGAGGTAAAATATCAAGACTGTATGTGTAAAAGGACATGAGATACTTATAGGCATGGTAAAAGTTTATTTTACAGTAGGTCAAACTCCAAGGTCACAAGGTCCAAGGTCATGGTCAAATGCGAACGGTGTTGGTAGGAGGTGTCCATGTGGGAAATATCAAGTCTGTATGTGTAATAGGACATGAGAAATAGGCCAGGTTAAATTTTTTTAAAAGTAGGTCAAGGTCAAAGGTCATGGTTAAGTCAAATGCCTTGGTTGGAGGTGTCCATGCGTGAAATATCAAGGCTGTATGTGCAAAAGGACATGAGATATAGGTCAGGTTAAAGTTTTTTAAAAGTAGGTCAAACTTCAAGGTCAAGGTCATAAGGTCAAAGGTCATGGTCAAATGTAGGCTAAAGGTCTTAGTATGAGGTGTCCATGTGTGAAATATCAAGGCTGTATGTGTAAGAGGACATGAGATATAGGCCAGGTTAAAGTTTTTTAAAAGAAGTTCAAACCCCAAGGTCAAGGTCACAAGGTCATGGACAAATGTAAACGGTGTTGGTAGGAGGTGTCCATGTGTGAAATATCAAGGCTGTCTAGTATGTGTAATAGGACATAAGATATAGGCCATGTTAAAGTTTTTTAAAAGTAGGTAAAACTCGAAGGTCAAGGTCACAAGGTCAAAGGTCATTGGTCAAATGTGAAAGGCCTTGGTCAGAGTTGTCCATGTGTGAAATAACAAAACTGTATGTGCAAAAGGACATGAGATAGAGGGTAGGTGAATGTTTTTTAAAAGTAGGTCAAACTCCAAGGTCAAGGTCACAAGGTCAAAGATCATGCTTAAATGTGAAGGGTCGTGGTAGGAGGTGTTCATGTGTGAAATATCAAGACTGTATGTGTAATAGGACATGAGATATAGGCTAGGTTAAAGTTTTTAAAAGTAGGTCAAACTCTAAGTTCAAGGTCCAAGGTCCAAGGTCATGGTCAAATGTAAACGATACTAGTAGAAGGTGTCAATGTGTGAAATATCAAGGCTGTATAAGTAATAGGGCATACAATATAGGCCATGTTAAAGTTTTTTAGGCCAGGTTAAAGTTTTTTAAAGTATGTCAAACTGCAAAGTCAAGGTCACAAGGTCAAAGGTCATGGTCCCAAATGAAAGGTCTTAGTTAGAGGTATCCTCAGGTATAATATCGATGTGTATCTGTAATAGGACATAAGATGAAGGCCAGGTTAAAGTTTTTTTTTTAAAACGGCCAAAAAGTAGGTCAAACTCAAAGGTCAAGGTCACAATGTCAAAGGTCATGGTCTCAAATGAAAGGTCTTGGTTAGAGGTACCCACAGTTGAAATATGAAGGCTGTATCTCAAATAGGGCATGCGATATGTGCCAGGTTAAAGATTTTGCGGACGCCGACATCCGGGGTATGACATTTTACCCATTACCGCACAGTGACTCTTTTTGACTCCCCTTAAAATAATGACTTTGGAAAACATTAAGGAAAATGAAGAAATTGCTTGTGACAAGCAATTTCTTCCTTTCCCAAAATGTTTTCTACCCAAAAAGACCAAAAAACGTAAACTTTCATACATATGAAGTTGTCGTCTGCGTGATCTTTGAATTTGGAACAGCCCAAAATTTGTCGTTTGGTAATGGGTTAATAGCTCTTCCGAGACTATCGTCCCAGGTGACCTAAAAGTCACTGGAATTTTAGTCTTCTCTGCTTCAAACCAAAATTCAAATCGTTCGTGTGTTAGAAATATTGCAATTCTGAAATTGTTGTTGTTGTTGTTGTTGTTGTTGTTGTTGTTGGTGGTGGTGGTGGTGGTGGTGGTGGTGGTGGTGATGGTGGTGGTGGTGGTGGTGGTGGTGGTGGTACCAGGTGATTCGCTGCCATGGCCATACGCGATGGCAATACCTTTAAAGTGACATTTCAGAATTTTTTGTCATAAATTTAACTTTTATTTTATCTGAAAGAGCATATTTCCTTATGAAAATTCTGAAAATTTCAAGCAAAGATATTGCCCCGTTTACAAGAAATTAATATTTTTGTGTTAAAATTGAACAAATTGTTGTGGACAACAGTTCGGATTTGTATGCAATTTATCGATTATGTCTCAACGTTAAATGCGTGTTTCTCGCTTATTGGCAACAACTTAAAAAAAAATAATAGTATTTATACTCGTTAGAATAACCAATCTTGGCACCAAGACATACTTTAAAAGATTGAAATTGGAATGAAATGTCCCTTTAACCTTTTCCCCCCAAAAAAACTAACATTTATTTTGGACTGATCAAAAATGAAAGAAAGTGCAGACGGCATTGTCAAGATTATTACTTTATAACTAAACTTTCTTCTCGGTAGAAACCGTTTGTAAAATATAGAAACTCTTTTGTTAAAAGCATTTTTTTTATTTTTACAATGTTTTTTTCAGGTAAGGCCTGGGTAATCAGTTATGGAACGAAATCTGTATGGTGCAAATCGACGATTTTAAACGATTCTAAGGCGATTTTAAAAGGGAAGTAATTTTCATTGCTCTCAAATTTTGAATTTTTGACTTTCGTTGTTTTTTGGGGTTTTTTGCCGACTCTTCATACAATTTAGAAACATTTTCACAAAAATTGTTTAAAATATTCCCCGGAATCTGAGCACTCTCAATTATTTCCGTTGTTACGAAAACAGGCGATATTGCATCTAACGGTACTTTAAAGTTGCTCGGACTTACGGACGTCACGGGATAAGTCGAAATATAACGATTATACCGGAAGTGCATTACCCAGGCCTTACCTTAAAAGCCTGTGCTTTGTAGGTTTCAAAATGCGTAAATGTATGGTAATATGATAGGGATATGATAGGGATATGTGCACACCATTAACACTTTCCCGGACTTACATATGAACCGGAAACCAGCTAAAATGAAAAAAAAATCGACGTTGACAAAGATTGCATTTCTGTAAAATATATAAAAGGAAATACTTAGGCGAAAGAAGATATAATCAGATAAAAGTGCTTGTTTTTGTTTTTATTGTTGTTGTTGCTGTTTGCCCCTAAGTTTTTTCTCTCTATTTATGGTCGTCCAACCTGAGTCTTGTTGGGAATGCATTCACAACATATGAAAGAAATCGTTGAAATTAGATAGAGTAGAATAACAAAATAACAAAATGAAAGCATTTTCTTCGATTTTCTCACGATATTCAGAATGTTTGTAAAAGAGCTGTATCAATTTTCCTATCCCAAACAAGACCAGCGTTGACAATTCTACTAGTAAATTAATGGAAAACATTGAGCTGAAATAAGAATAAGCGGTTTAGCAGCAATTTCTCGTTTACCTCAAAAGTTTTTCCTTTGTCGTCTGCATAAATTTAAAATAGGAGCAGTACAGTTTTTGCCGTTTTGGGAAAGGGTAAAAACTTTGTAGATAAACGTTATACGTTATCAAGGCGAAAGTCATGAAAATCTGCGATATTCTGCAAAAATCGAATGCCATTGGTTACACTTTTTGGATTACCTTTTTGCCACTAAAGTAACAAAAATTCCAAATTTCTGTGAACACATGACAAAACTTAGAATCGTATATAAACTCAATTTTCATTTTTTACTCCATTCCAAAATGAATTTCCTTTTGATATCTAACATTCGGATGGATCGAATAGGTAAGGTTAATTATAATTAGTAAATAATTTAACCCCAGGGCCTTCCCAAATAATACAATGGTAGACAGGTCCGACAATTATGATTGCTGTTGCAGGTGTTGTATTATTTTATCCTATTGCTCCACACCACAGAGCGGAGTCATTTGTGTTTAATTTGATTTTTGGCCCATGGGGATTTTTCGGAAAACTTCGTTACATTTTCGCAACATCTCGAACCAAAGTAAGGATCTATGTTGCTCTCTTACAGTTGCCGCCGCAATGAATTTGGTGCTATAAATAGACTCTGTTATCTGTTATGTTTTGATATACCGTCGGTGTTGTTATAAAACCTCGTAACAACGGCTTGATCCAAGCCGTAGTTACGGGATTTTATATCAACACCTATGAAATGATATTGTTTGTCTGAAATTTCACCATAGTTAACTGATAAAATCGTTCCCTATTTATAATTGTATTTCTGACAGATCTGCAGCTAAGAGGAAGTAATTTGGTTTCAAAATGCAAAAGAAATGTCATCATTGTTGATCAAATCCTATGCCGTGGGTACTCAATGGAATCGTATCCTCAAGACGATTCAAATGAGCACAAGTTAACCCTTTCCCAAACGACGACATTTTAGGGTGGTTCAATTTAAAAGGTGCTGCAGACGACAAATTGGACATAAGTAAAGATAAAATTTGGGAACAAAATGACCCAGAAAATATTGGTGCAAAAGGAGAAAATCGTCGGTGTAAATGCAAAACCTCGTATGTCGATTTTTGCGATTTTTCAAAGTAGAACCTTGTTTGCCCAGTTAAGACATTTCTTTCAGGTTTTGAGATAGTTTTACTAATCAGTAGTAAAGACATATTATTAAAATAAGCTACAGTTACAAGGTTTGTGTTGAAAAGCAATGGTATACAGCACCTCGTTCTGGAATTAGTACGATAATATTGAGCAATGTTGAGGAAAAATGGAAGTCGGAAGAAGTCATCTTCCGAAAGGCCAATTGCACGTTTGTGACATATGATATTTTCTATGTTTTACATGTTGCCGTAAAAAAGCGAGATTTGAAAACGAAATTTGAATCTGGCATTAATCATTTCCCCTTAACCATTAAATTTTGTCCTGCGGCACAACTTTTCGGTCAAAACTGGAAGTTTTTTTTTTAAACATGACAAATGTGAACCGTCTAAAGGAGATCTATCATGCTAGGAAAATGAGAACAGTATCGGCCATAGTTGGTTTGCGCGAACCGTGAAGCATAACTATGATTTTTGCGGACCGCGCAGCCGGACTATGGTAAAATCTTTTTTACTCAAAGATTATATTTCTGATCTGAAAAGATGTTTTTACCTCGTGCCGGTATGCATTTATTTCGTTCCAACAGAATACCTGGTTGCGGAGTCCCCAAAAAGGTGAAAAGTTAAATTGATTCAGTTTGGAATGCAGATATAACATAGCCTAAAACTTTCCCTTTCTGATTGACTTTCCCCCAAAGTATTATCTGATGTGGTTTGGTGACTGTATGAGAAAGAAAAATCCACGCTTTTCTACAAAAACCTCGTAACTGCAGCTTGTCTAAAGCTGCAGTTACGAGGTTTTCGTTGAAATGCGAGGAATTAAGATAGTGGTTAATTGTTATTGCTAATGTTTCCTTTTCTTTAACTGCTTTGGTCACGAAAAGCAGACTGTTTCATCATCCATTTTGCTTTTTTGCTGTCGTATTGCTTTTGTTGTTTTTTTTTCCTCAAATAAGAGAGAGTCTTACCGTCGCAAATATGAAAAAAACTTGGGTAAACATTGAGTCAAAAGAATATATAATGCTGATAAGCAACATTTTACCTTTTGCCTCAATGCTGTGCGTGTAAATTTGCACACAAATCATATCTTTATCAACATCCATGCATTGTCAAATCAAAAAAATCAAAAAAACCATTTATTGTTCAAATCATATACAACATGATATACGAACAAATTACATTGTCTACAGCAGATTTCAAAATGGGCCGGTGGAAATTTCGACCTTTTGTGAAAGTGTTGATTTGATCTTGTATATAATTTCTTCACCTCGTCAAAAATGGGAGTTCAAGTTACATTACCGCCGGAGGCCACATTCAAAACATCGTAACTATCACTGTTTTTGGTGTAGTTACGGTATTTTGTAACGTAACCATAGATACATTTTGGATTTCTACTTTTTTTCCAAATAAGGTGTGAGTTCTGAAGAAATTGACGAACTGGAAATTTTGAAATTGGAAGCCCAAACCAAACCACCCCGAGAATCACGATTATTGCCAAAATGATAATGGATTTTCCGTGGCATGCCATTGCTTTTAAGTATAAAACATCAGCATGAAGCAAAATTGCATCAATTGTTCCGAAATCAACATTTTATTCACGAAATCTACATTTCTCCTCTTTTTTGGACCTACTAGTAATTGCAAAATGAAATATCGCTATGGTAGGCTAACGTTGTTATTATTCTATTAAATTATCTATAATTTAGAAAGACTGTTTTACAAATTGGATGCATCTAATAGAAACAGTATAAAGAAACATTAAAGTGACATTTCACAATTATTTTTACACAAATTTTACTTTTATTGTATCTGAAAGAGTATCTTTTCTTGTGAAAATTCTAAAAATTTCAAGTCAAAATGTTGAACCGTTTACCAGAAATATATATATATTTTTGTGCTAAAATTAAACAAATTATTGTGATTTATATAGAGTTGGTCATTTCTGTCTCAGCTTTAAAGGCTTATTTTTCGCTTATAAATGACAACTTCAATAAACCGATAGCATTTCTACGCGTTAGAATAAACAATCTTTGCATCAAGACATACTTTTGAAAAATGAAATAAATGTGAAATGTCATTTTAATACTCAAAATATCGAAATATTCAACATTTTGTTTTTTTCTCATTTTCTTATTTTGTCTCCATATCGTCTCAATATTGTCTGTGTTATATTGTGCACTCACTATTTTATTTATCAACATACAGTTGGCACTCGTTATGTCGACATCGGATAAGTAGAATTTTCGCTTTAGTCAAAGTGAATATCGAGCCCCGTCATCACCAATGGATTATCAGAAAGTTGAATGAAATAATTTCAAAATGAATATGGCAAGTAGGAAAAGGATAGAAATTGCTCGTCTCGAGCAATTCCTGTCCTTTTCCTACTATATTTCAATTATGAACGCACTTGATGAGCAACAAAAAATGGTCAAATGGTATTGACACGTAATTGAACGAAATCGGATGAGTCGAACTCCTGATATGTCGAGATATTTTGACGGCCCTTCTGACTTCGACACAATGAGTGTCGACTGTAATTCATTATAGTCGTTTTTCATCGAAAACCTCGTATCTACAGGGTTTTAAGAGCTATATATACGATGTTTTATTAAATAGCGATAAAATGTTTTGTCGACTTCATATTAACTTGAGCAGGGCTTAATTAATGACAAATTTTCACTCATTTGTATTTGAAAATAGGGAACGATTCATATCTAACTAGAACTGTCGCAAAGCGGACGAATACCCCCCCCCACTAGGGCCTTGTCACTGAAAAAGTGCTATAGGTCAAAAGGTTCTTGACTAAGAGCACGGAAACGGATTTTAAACAAAGTCCATTGTGACCTTGACCTTTGACATTGGTGACCAAAAACAATAGGGCACCTCCTTGGGTCATGGGCAACAACTGTGTAAAGTTTCATGATCCTAGGTCAACCGGTTCTTGACTTAGAGCACGGAAACAGATTTTAACCAAAGTCCAATTGTGACCTTCACCTTTGACCTTGGTGACCCAAAAAGAATAGGGCACCTCCTTGGGTCATGGGCAAGAACTGTGTAAAGTTTCATGATCCTAGGTCATATGGTTCTTGAGTTAAAGTACGGAAATGAAATTTTAAATTTTGACTACTAGCCCCCCCCCCCCCCTCCCTTAAAAATTTCAAAGTGGCATAACTCTAAAATTAATGACTGGATCAAGATGAAAAATGCAGGTGCACAACTTCATATGATAGGAAACAACCTGATAAAATTTCAGCAAAATTGGTCAAAAACTGTGGGAGAAGAAGAAGACACAAAATTATGTCCACGGACGGACGGACGGACAGACGGACAGACGGACGGACAACCTGATTCCTGTATACCCCCATAACTTTGTTGTGGGGGTATAACTAACCATGACGTTATTTCGGACGAACTATATTATTTCGTATGTGTTGTTATAAAATCTTGTAACCACGACTTGAGTCAAGCCGTAGTTCCGTGATTCTATAACAACACCGACAGTTTATCATAAATTAAAGTTAAGGGGGATTGCTCCAGTTTCATAATTTTTTCCCCAATAATAGAATTTATTTATATTTTGTATGTTGAAATTACATGTTATTACCAATTGAAAAATAAAATAAAAATGGATGGTCAGCGATCTTGTTTGAATTTTATAGGCATTCGTATAACATACCTCTACATCGAAAAATGCACAATTTCTTGCACCTGTCCAAGGTCACTAAAATGCTATTAAAATGCAGTATCTTCGTCGTTTAGTCCCGAAAACGGATTTAAAGTAACGTCTTACATTTAATAAGAACAGAAACCCCAAAATTTGTGCTGTTATAAACGCGTAAATATATAAAACAGCATACTCACGCGTTCTCTTAGATCAACGTAGCTGGAGTGTTTTATGTCAAAATTTGCATATTTTTGGAAATATTTCAAGTTCTACATAATAGAATTTGATAAAACTCCCTCATTGTATTAAGCAACGTGTCCTGGTAATAATCAAAAAGAAATTGTATAGCTCAGCGCACTTATTAGAGAATTACAGCATTTATTATCAGCTACACATGAATAAAATGACGCAAAACAGTGGTAACTGCATACACACTTACGACTGTCTTGCTCTAAATAATCGATTTCCATCTTGAGGAAATCAGTTTCTCATAATAAATATACTTTTACCGTCGAAAATGGTAAATTGTAACAATGTGTTATGTTATTGAAAACATGGTAGCGAAACATATTTGTACGAAACATTTAATTTACTACCGTAATGACAGAGTGTTCCGAAAAACTGGAGCATTCCCCCTTAAACAGGGACTATTTTTAGCACAAAATTATTTGCCATTAATGCAATTTACATCCTTTCACAGGACAAACCATCATCGCCATTAGCATAATCCTGTGTTTCGGATATTGCGAAAGTCGACCACGATTTCGACATAAGCGGACTTCAGGTTGCCCTGGTAGTCGTCGCGATATATCCGTAACAAACGATGCCCAGCATTTTTACAAGACAGTTCTACCCCAGCTTAATTTATATGTGCAGAAAACCTTGGATAATTTGGTAAGCAAATTGAATTCATTATAAAATCTTAGTTTAATTTCCAAATCCTTTTTATTCACTATCACAATGGGGATTGTGCATTGTCGGGTGGATACTTGGTTGGTCGGGGTTTAACCCTTTCCCAAACAAGACCTGATTTTGACGTCCCTAATAGAAAAGGCTATGAAAACATTGAAACAAAAGAAGAAACTGCTGATAACCAGCAGTTTCTCCTTTTGTCTCATTATCTTCTGTGTCATATTTTACACAAATCCTATCTCTAATATCACCAATTTCGCCATTTGTGGCAGTTTTTGAAGTGGACTACCATAGATTTTTTTGTTTGGGAAAGGGTTAAAGACTCGTTCAACTGCTATGGTATTATCGCGGTAGCTGCAGCACCTTACCATATATTTCTGTCCTTAGTCATACTAGTACTACTACAATCTCCTTATGGAGTCTCCAGCTGCTCGTGCACATAGGTAAACGCGGATGGATAACATGCACGGCAAAATTGACCAAACGCCTACTGTCAATCAAAACCATCGATAAGCCAATTGACGTTCAGTAAAATGCCACACCCCCATTGTTTGTCTTAAATTCTTCGTTGCATGTGATATTGTATCGATCTATCGACTGACAATCAAAACAATCGACATGCCAATGATCCCCATTGTTTGTCTTAGATTCTACGTTGGGCGGAGCGATCTATCGATTGGCGTTTGGTCAAATACCTCCGCTTCAGGTCAGACTTTTTTAAAATAACTCTCATTTCTTCGTCAATTCGTAAATGATTTGTCACATGACCTCGCATTGTTGAGCGCTTTCAGTTTCATTAGATGGTATGACTTGTTTTGAAAACTCATCGCACCAATTAGAAAATGGCCACAGTCAACCAGAAAAAAACACTATTCATGAATTACGAATTAAATGTAATTATATTACTCTTTTTTATAGTATCTAAAAGTGTCCAGTTCAAGACAAAATGATCCAAGAACTACCAAACAGACGTTTGATATGTGTGAAAGTATTTTACACGGATAATAAAATTCGACAGTGTGTTTGTTTGTCAATTGATACATGGGCAGGTTTAAAAAAATGTGACCAAAGTGTGACATTTAAATGTTAAGAATAACAGCTGATTTTACAGAATATCATCCAGATTTCTTAATTAGGGGGCTTAAAACTATTCTAAATGGCTAAGCAGTGCCAAAATTATATTTCAAATTCATGGTCACTACTTTTTAGCGACAATTGTGTGCACAATCTTGCAAAATGACAACAAAAAAGCGTTTCACTCCTGACAGCATATATATTGCACAATATGAGAAATTTGTAACCCACGAATCACTAAATAGTAGAGTGCAGAATGCCCACAAGGTTGATGGCTTCCTAAAAAAAATTGAGTGGTAGATTTCTGGCTGAATAGACAAAAATGAAAACACATTTTGAAAAATAAAAGTGTTTCACTCCTGACATAAAATTCAGACGGGTATTGTATAAATCAGGCTCCGCATCCTAAACCAATGAAGATAAGATAAAAAAGTAATTTTCAGATGATGATGCACAATCATGTTGTTTTATGAATTACAAGTGCTTATTGTAGTATCCTGTCACTGTCTTTTATTTACCATAGCTTAGAAATTTGGTAAAAGTGTTAAGTGTCACACAAAAACGTTTCACTTCTGACATTTTTGACATGTTTTAATGACAGATTTTTTTTTTATTTGTGAAGCGATTTTCTTTAAACTTGGTACCTAGTATATTGACACAATAATACATCTTTTTAGCTTTGATTGGGTTGAATATGTTTATCTGTAAAAGCCGTAGCATGTAAAAAGTGAATGGTCACATTTTTTAAACTTGCCCACATATACTATGGCCGATTTCGATTGGGACTATAGCTCGAGTTATTGGAGCTATCGCTTCAATCGAACACCAATTGTGCAAGCTATTTGACGTCATTTCCGCAGTAATGGTCCGACCATCGGAAAGAATGTGGTCGGGGCCATTCGAGCCATCCCGGTATTTGGAACTCCTCGGATAAACAGCGGACCAATCAGTGCCAAAGAAACAAATATTTCGATTTGCTTACACAAGACGGGGGTGAATCTTATAGATAGAACAGCGCTGGTTCCCAATTATTGCTTGAGCTATAGTGTCAATGTCAGCCATAGAGTTCATACATTTCAACTAACAATGAGTAACCAAACAGACAATAGACCAGTCGAATATCTCACTCAGTTTTGCATGGTGGCATAGGCCTATATATGCATACATGATACTAATATACATGTAAACCTTGCATATATTTCGAGCAAGTGCAGCTCCTTTTGCTAGGGGTGGAAGAGGGGAAGATGTCTGACATCATATTGAATCATTATACGCCCATTGAGTTCTCTACGATAAATATCCGATAATACTTTTTCTTGCACAACTATTCACGGATAAGGGAGAGCGAATGTAGATTTAATTCTCTGTACACGACAAGAAATAAAAATTATCAATTCTTTGATAAGTTATTTTCTTTTTTCAGATTTCCGAACAAAGTGGTTTGGTGCGAGAAAGTGGAAAACAACTAAATACTTATCTAAAGGATATATTTCTAAAATAAGATCAAATCAAACAACTCAAAACTGATCTAATTTTAGACACGCGTGACCCAATTATTGTGAATACAAATATGCTCATCAACTCGTTATGCTACACCATTCATTACGCAGGCGTGACGTCATCATTTCATGCTGAAGACCAACCAATCAAAATCGACGCAACGACATTTTACTCGGAGTATCTGAACATTGTGTTGAACTTTTCAGATTTTCTTAGATTCATTTCAAAGAATGTTGGAAACGATCTTATTTAAACTTATCAAACCAATATACATTATAGATCTCGCTAGAGTTTTTCTCTGTTTCATTTTATGACATAATTATTAATTACATGTATTACATTGTATATATAATTGATTTAGGACCTATGTTTTGTTGCCGTTATTGCCTTATGTTGTTGTTTTATGATGTTGTTGTTTTATGTTGTTATTGTTTTATGCTGTTGTTGTTTTATGTTGTTATTGTTTTATGCTGTTGTTGTTTTATGCTGTTGTTGTCGTCGTCGTTGTTGTTGCTGTCGTTAAGTTTACATCTTCAAATTTGACTTGGTAGATCTACAGTATTATTGAACTTTGTTCAAGCATATTTATGTTTTATATAAATAAAATGAATTATATTTTGCTATTACGTCTTTTATTGTTAGTATTTTAACGTAACATATTCCCTTCTGTTTGCGATAATGGTCATGACTAGCATTTGCTTCTTTCTCCCTATACTTTCGAAACCTCTATGTCGTGGATTTTAATCGAAAACCTCGTAACTGCAGCTTGTTTAAAGCTGCAGTTTCGAGCTTTTCGAAAACATGGTACACATATTCCGTGGTTTGATAACGTAAGTCATATATAACTTCAACTCTTCTATAGAGGAAAACAATATTGACCCGGCAGAGTGACCTTAACTGTACAGAAAAGTGGAAAAGTTTATTGTCCAGTTTAGATGGGAAATGTCCGTAGTTAATTTACGTAAAAGCGTGCACTGTGTCCGTTATACAACATTGTGCCGCCATGTGAAAATAAGATTTTATCTAATCTAGCTAAATAAAAATGTTAAGCTACCGTGGTCCATTTGAATCGAAATTTTCAGTAAAGCTAATCATTAAAATAAGCGTAATCTTCAAAAAACGAAAATATTTAAATACAGTTCACATCCTAGTCATACCGTACATATTGCACAGGCTGACCAGGATCAGCATATTTGCATAATCAGTTAACCAATTAATACCATTCTAAGACGATGCGACGGATATATACACGTGCAAATACTGTTAAGTCGTTGAATAATATGAATTTTAGCTGTAAATAGCCAAGCATGCGAAGTGGTCGGCAAATCACGAGGGGTTCCGGCATACCTATCACCCCTGGACGATAAGTCTGTTGACCTTTCCGCTTGGTCTGTTCTGCCGGGTCAAATCTCGCCATCTATAACTCTTTCCAAAACAACCAGGGATTTGTTGTTCCATAAAACAAAGTTCTGTGAATCTCATTAGGGGTGCTTTCTTCAAACACAGTAATCTAGGTCTCAGCGCAAAACCTTACTCACTACACTCTTATACATAATGTAGTCAGTACAGTCTTGCATTGATTCCTACTTTTTTCAGTGAAGCATACTTCTCGTCCAAACAAGGCCTGGTTTTGACGTCCCTAATAGAAAAAAAGCTTCGGAAAACATTGAAACAAAAAGAGAAACTGCAGATAACCAGCAGTTTCTCCTTTTGTCTCAATATTTCCTGAACCATATTTTACACAAAATTTATCTTTATTAACATCCATTTTGTCTTATGTGGCAGTTTTGAAGTGGATCACCCTAAAATGTTGTCGTTTTGGAAAAGGGTTTAACCCATTAACAAACGACGAATTTTGGACTGTTCCAATATGAAAGGTGTTGCAGACGAGAATTTAAAGTTGATGAAATTTTAAAGATCTCTCCATTTTGGGGTAGAAAAAATTGTGGTAAATGAAGAAATTCCTTGTTACAAGCAATTTCTTCATTTTCAACAATGTTTTCCAAAGCATTTATCTGTTAGGGAGTCAAAAAGAGTCAGTGTGTGGTAATGGGTTAACACATGGTAGGTCTATCACGTTCATATAGCACTGACAAAAGGGCATCCAGGGTAGGATGTTTACAGTGCTCTCAGCACTTTAATTCGGTATTTACGATATAGGAAGTTAAAGTGGAAAACAAAGACTCGTTTTGTTATGGCGTCTCTTAGGTACAGTGGTCCAACGCTAATCTGATATTTATATAATAAATAAACCTTCAACCAATAAAAACATCTTATCATAGAGACGCACGTAGACTAGCCCTAGTCGTTTCTGTTTGCGTTATTTGTAAATGGGTGCATTATTCTCTTTCAGACTTGCCTCCAAGCCCAAGCTATTTATTGCCAACAGAAACGACCCTAGTATTCTAGACTAGGATGTCATTTAAAAAAGGGTATTTGCTTCTATACTATAACCTTAATACTAGGGTCTGGGCCAGACTAAGACGCACGTGCAACTCGTCCCGTCAATATTACATAACAATCCTGATTATCATAGATACGATTTAGTTTTGACCAGTGTAACCCTCAGTTAGTACATAATTTATGCACGGTCTTTATTGTTTGGCGGCAACCAGAATATCGTTGGACAACTATACAAGTTTAACAAAAGTTCTAATCGGTCACTTTTTAAAATTGCAATATATCGATTATTAATTAACCAATCAGTTTAAAATTTTACATGTGTTATTTTTTGCCCATATCATTGACTATGCGTATCTTTGAGAGCACTGAAACATTGAGGGTGGTAAAGATGTCCATGTACATCATTTTCCCGATTTGCACGTGAAAAGTTTTCGTGCAACAAAAGCCACGATCCAGTTTATACACGTGAGGTCTCTATCGACTGTATAGTCAGAAAAACACATAACATGACCAGAATGACACACGAAGTGCGAGGCAGGGCCGTCGAAATGCTACAACGGAGCCTTCGTTTACGACTGGCAAAATTTAGTTTCAGAAAAAACCGGAAGTAGGTGGTAATCGAGGCTTGTTTTCTTTTATGCAGTTTTGATCATTCGTTTCCATCCATTTCAAGTCGCCAGAACGTTTACGTAGGCCTATTTTAACCATCAAGGCCTTACACATGGAATTTCAGGCCACCGGAAGTGCTGCAGTTCGCCATCGGAAACGGAGACGACGAGTTACCATACATCGCCAGGACCATTATTTCCTTATGTCATATGAAAGGAACAGATTCCTCCCGGCTTCAATAACTTAAGGTTGACTGCGGGGTCGACATGAAGGCAACATTACACCACAGACTGTGCACAGTAGGCTGTAAAGTGTTGGAATTCGTTGAAAGTAGCCACTCAGATGTTGTTATCTGTAGACGTCATCGAAATGTCCGTCTAGTTTTGGTGCGACGTTACCTTCTCTTTACCAGGGATGCCTTGGCCAACGTCTTCTTAACAATTTTGACCACAACTTTGCATCAGTTTTCCGACGGACGTGTGCTCTTTTATCGCTGTCACGGTGAGTTTCAGGGTGACTAATTTGATTGTGATTGACTTTCTTAACATTATCCTTTCCACGACAAGCTAGTGTGTAGCTGTTATTGAAGCTAACGGTGACCACACACGTTACTAACACTGCTCTTTTTGATTTGTCAATTTTGAAATCGAGGGTACCTCTTTAAGAACTGTTGTTAGATTTTACTAAAAAGTCTTAAAATAATCGATTTGCAACAGTCATGTTGGAAATTGATTTCTTCAACAGTGTTCCAGAAAAAAATGTTTGGAATCGTTTGTTTATTGATTTTATGGCGCAAAGTATAAGGTGACCGATTAGAACTTTTGCTGGGTTTATATGTTTTGAAGCTTCTATTATTGTGAGATATCCTTCCACAGAAGGACTTCAGAAATAAGTCATCAGACTCATTAATCGTTCCACTGCACGGAAATCTTTAGTAAAAGGCGAAAGATTTATTCGTGACTGTAGTGAAACCAGAGTTGTTCAACTTAAACCAAGTGTTGAATTTATTGTTTCCTTATATAACATTTCTACAGTTTTCACATCAATTAAATTAAGGGGAAGTAAACGTGATTTTTCAACATTTTTGTCTATCCAAAGTTTTGTATATTGATGGGCTTCTGATGATTTTATTCAATACAATGGTTCGGTAATAGGGACGATTTTATCCATTTAAATGTGACGTAATTTCAGACAAACAAATACTATTTCGTGGGTGTTGTTATAAAATGTCGTAATTATGGCTTCAAGTCGTAGTTACGATATTTTATAACAACACCGATGGTTTATCAAAACTTAACGTTAAATCAAGTCTATTTTTAGAACAAAATTCATTGCTATTCCAACATCGGGTCTCTATAATCAGCCGCTGAAACTCTTCCAAGATATGACAAAAATCAGAGTCAAACAGTCAAATAATGAATTACATATAAAATGAAATGTAGATCTACAAGTATTAAGCGTTAGCTGTTAGCATGGGTTTAACATGATTTTAGTAAGCAGTTAGAGTCCCGAGAAATTAAGACCCACTGGAATATAAACACAGGTCCAGAGTAACACACTAGGGCGGATAAAGACATTCATTCCAAAATTGTTATTTACAATCCAAACCATATGTTGTGGGTACTCATTTGCATCGTCTCTATGAGACGATTTAAATGAGGGCCAACAGCATTATGGCTTGATAAGCCAATACAACAATTTATTTCAAATAGTCAAAACACACCCTCTTATCTGAAACTCTGTACGTCTAAAGATGCGTTTGGTTAACAAAGGTCTCTAATTTGTTGATTGACACTAAAACACCGTAACTACCGAACTTACGATGTTTGGCATGTCAACCGACTGTTAAAGTAAATGTGTGTACGTAATATCACAGAAAATATTGAGGGAAAAAAAGAAAATGCTGATCATCAGCAATGATCAGCATTTTCTTCTTTTACCTTAATGTTATCTCTAACCTGACTTTATAAAACGCCAAAGCAGGAATAAAAACATATGAGACAGAAGACGAAAATGCTGGTAATCAGAATGGTCTTCTTTTACTTCATTTTTTTCTGAAACCGTTTACTTAACTATTAATGGCGTAAGAATCGAGTATGGTTTTGAAAAGGCTTAAGTTACAATGCAACTAAAGATCAAAAAGACATATAAATAAACAACGTAAAGTGAAGAGCTTTCTTAATTCCTCGGGGTAAAAAATTCAACATTTTGGTCCAAAAGGTGAAATTCGCTTTCATTCTGTGAAAATCACAGTTTTTGAATGCTGCGACAATCGAGTCAAAACAATTTTAACATTTGGAAATAAATTACACCTTTTGGACCTGGGATAGGTGCAAAAGCTCTGTCTGACTGTTTAAAAGTTCCATTCTTTCACTGTTTATAAAATAGAGTGTACAACCAAAACAGATGTACAAGAGCAAAGCCCATTAAAAAGACAAATACGGATCTGTTTAAGGTAGTCTACCCCTAGTGAGGTTTACGCAAGGTCGAAATAACTCGCCCGACCGCAGTTGGGATTTTCAAACGTTAGAAAGTCTTATTTTGAAAACAACACAATTACTAATTTGATTGGTAAAACGGGACGTTTTCCTACAAATATTAATAAGATAAAGCTGACAAGCAGACAGACGGAGTTTTTACATCTTTTTCAACAATCTTTATTGGACTTACCGGACTTCTATCATGGTCCAGCTGAGAATCTCTAGTTGAATTCACACACAAAAACCTTAACACTTATGATAGAACAGACAGAAAGGGGGCGAGAGGATTACAAACCAGGTTGTTGTTGTTGTTGTTGTTGTTGTTGTTATTGTTGTTGTTATTGTTGTTGTTGTTGTTGATGATGATGATGATGATGATGATGATGATGATGATGATGATGATGATGATGATGATGATGATGATGATGATGATGATGATGATGATGATGATGATGATGATGATGATGATGATGATGATGATGATGATGATGATGATGATGATGATGATGATGATGATGATGATGATGATGATGATGATGATGATGCGGCGGCAGCGGCGGCGGAGGAGGAGGCTGCGGAGATGGTGGTTGATTTCATGCTGTTCTGATCTGAGATGGACGTTTTCCTTTATTCACGCCAATCGCTCAATGTGACTGGCAGCTAACGGACGGACGGACAGATGAATGCAGACGGACGGACGTATGTCTACAAAGTGATATGCAGCCGATCGTTTGATACGGATGCATGATAATGAATAAATCGGGATAACATAATGTACAGTTTCTCAATCTATGAAAAGATTTCAAGAGGACGTTCGAATCATCGACGCAAATAAGAGATTAAAAAAAGTATCTAGCGAAAAGCATTGACCCTGCATTTTGCGCAGTTTGACCTGGGTCCATGCCTTTCGCAGATCTGATTTTGCTTATAAAAGCACGGGAGAGACTAGTTCAAGAAGCATCGATCAAGATTAGACCTTAATAATGATGATTTTGAATGTTGTTGGGATTGGGTCAAAGGTAAGTCAACACTCGCAAACGAACAATATACGGACGTGTCAAAGAGAAGGGGACAAAGTGAGAGGGATAGAGACTATCTACAACCAACCTTTTTTCCACAAAATCCTTATGTTATCTTTTTCGCTTTTGCGAAAATCCTAATAATGCACATTACAACACTTTTCATTTTGCAGGTCAAAGTCTTAAATTCACCAACATATTCCGCACTATATCACAAAGTGTCACTTCGGTGAACA
Organism: Fragum sueziense; assembly: GCA_963680895.1. Taxonomy (NCBI): domain Eukaryota; kingdom Metazoa; phylum Mollusca; class Bivalvia; order Cardiida; family Cardiidae; genus Fragum; species Fragum sueziense. The sequence goes on along the minus strand of OY804601.1, from coordinate 42,748,470 downwards.
AAAAAGATGTCCTAAATTTAAATGAATTGCCACAATTCTGTTTTCTCGTGTATTTTTCTGCATTTTTCTGTCTTTCAAAAATGTATTCCTTCGTCTAGCTATTTTTCTGAATTCAGTGGATCAGTGCGCCAAACTGACCTCGGCCGGTGAAATGCGCGCTTTTCGTGAAATGTGATCAATCTATTCATAGATCAAAAGATTAAAGATCACGTGATTGACTTTTAACCAAGACATTTTAAAGCCCTGGGCACGTTAAAGAAAAGATACCGTTAACATGATATACAAGTATGGTCTAAGTAAAGAGACTGAAAAAAATGTCGATATATAAATCAGACTGCACAGATTTCAAATCGTCACTTTTCAACAAAGACCTCGTATCTGCAGCTTACGTTAAGCTGCAGATACGAGGTTTTCTTTAAAAAGCAGCGAAATTCTACATATTTTGCCTCTTGCGTCAGATATGAACAGTATTATAATTCTTCTGCAACCAATCTGATTAAAATCCAATGTTAACTTTCTAAATCCTAACCTATAATAAGTAAATCATGGTTTTGAAGTTCCTAGAAGAAAAAAGGGAAATATTGAGCCAAAAGTAGAAAAAGACTTATGGTCAGCATTTCCCCTTCCGTCTCAACATTTTCTGTGCCATTCGCACACAAATCATCATCTTTAAGGTAGAATATCCGTAATATGGCCATTTTGAAATTCATCAAACACCGTTACGAATCCGAACCTATTCGGGCACGGTCGTAAGCATTCGGCGTCGGAAAGTTTTCGACCGCGGCGCCCGAATAATTCCGACGTCGCACGAATCTCATTATGGGTGGACTACCTTAAGCGTTTCTAGTTTGTGATTTGCTCCAGCTTTAAACGTTACAGAATCATATGTTTGCTTTTAAAAAGGAATAAGTATGGTACAGCCCCGGTTGCATATTAAACCTTAGCAACACATACATTGGAAAAAAATATTACGGAAAACGAAAGAAAAATGATTTCATCCTTTGATTAAGGAAACTATATACATCGCTGCTTTTATATGAAAACCTCGTAACTGCAGCTTAAAACAAGCTGCAGTTACGAGGTTTTCGTATAAAAGCGACGAAATATTGGTTTGCAGATGAGATATCCTTCCGCAGAAGGACTTCAGAAATAAGTAGTTAGACTCATTAATTTTTCCACTGCACGGAAATCTTTAGTAAAAGGCGAAAGATTTATTCGTGACTGTAGTGAAACCAGAGTTGATTGATGCAAATTAAGCGTATAATTTATTATCTTATTCTTTAACTTTTCTACAGTTGTAACATTAATCTAATAAAGGGGAGTAATTATGCTTTGTTAAATATTTTATCATATTGCGTTGTGATGCGATTTTCGTATATTAAGATTCTACCATCAAAGATATTAAACCTTTAAATGTCAAGTCACTTACACTAATTACGCATCCACATTACGACAGGAGCGCGTCAAAAAACAGGGAACCTGTGCAGTATGATCTTGGACGTGATGTGCCCGTTATATTGATGCGGAATTGTATGTGGCCGGATCTTTACGGAAAAAAATCAGGTTTTTGAATTTTATAAAACAAAAGGCTTTGGAAAACATTGTGGTCAAAAGTTTAAAGAAAATAGTGATAATCAACAGCAGAAAATGTTGTTTATCTACACTTTATTCATTTTTCCGAAATATATTTTAAATAATATGAAAGTAGGCAAAGCCTAGAAACGGGCGAAAAGATGTCGACGTCAACCTTAACATTTCCCAGTAAACTAGATCTATCTCGTCAAAATCCAAAGGGTTTTAGACTAAAAGACGTGCATGTGAAGCACAAATGCCTGTTGAAACCTGGAGAAGAGTCTATAGGTCTATGAGGTTTTGTAATTATGACCTTGAGATGTGTCTTTGACCAAGAACAATGACCTTACAGACTTGTCACGTAGACATCATAACGAATTGTATGAATTTTGAAATCAGCACCATTAACCCATTCCCAAACGTCAAAATTTAAGTTTGGACCAAATACAAAGATGTTGCACACAATAATTTTAAATGAATCAATGGAATATATATACATATTGTTGTTTTTTTTTTGGGTGGAAAGATTACGAGTAATTTGTCTTTAATCAAGGTAGAATACCCGTAATGTGGCCACTTTGAGATTCATAAAACATCTGTTTTTTCCGAGTGTCGTCGTTACGTATCTGAACACATCCGGACGCGATCGTAATCATTCAGCGGTGGAGGGTTCCTCCGCCGACTGATTTCGACCTGACCCGAATAATTGCGACGTCGTGCAAATCTCATTAAGGGATGGACTACCTTAAACCTTTCCCGAACAATACTTGGTAATGAACATTATGGCCAAGTTTTGTCTTGTTTAGTCAATATTTGTAGTTGTTAGATTCGAAAAGGCAATTTTGTCAGATTCAAGGGCACATAACTCTCAACTTTCTGATCCAATGGGAATGATTCGAACCCATGCAAGTTCTTATGGTGTAAACACCAAATTGTTGACAGACGGACGGACAGACATTGAGTGACCACAATAGCTCACATTAAGCACTTTCTGCTCAGGTGAGCTAAAAACCGCTGACAGGCATAGTTGTTTTTCAACATTTTCTCTCATCCAGTCCATGGTTTTCAAAAGTTCCCATATATAGAAGACGCTCAGAAAGTTCACTATCACTAGCATGTTGCGTTTCATCTCAACAGTTTTCAGCATTGCCTTCAAACGACAGTAAGCCGTTTTCCAATACGTTTCGTAATATTTGTTGTGTCGAAGTCTTAGGGAACATCATTCTAGCTCGAGATAACGTGAATTCGACTTATCCCAATTCTTTTCCACTTTGATTAATGATATTTATTCATTTTCGTTGGGCAAGTGCATGTATTATTAAAATATAGCAGGAAAAGGAAAATTGCTCAAAAGGAGCAAATTATCTCCTTTTCCTACCATATTTCAATTGATTTATTCACTGTAAAATAATTAAATTTGTCTAACCTGATTGATACCCTACGGCCATTGATGATGCAAGGACCACATTTTCATTTCGGCTTAAGCAGAAATTTGACATATCAGATGTTGACTTAACGAGTGTAAACTGTATTTACTTTTTTGGTTGAAGGTTTTCTCATGGACCGGTGCACAACTTGAAATAAAGAGGACAGAAGATATGCTGTTGGCAGGCATAACATCCTTGTCATTTATGTCTATCAAATCTCTATACTAGTTATTACTCTGATTTAACCCTTTCCCAAACTCTAAAATTTAGAGGTGGTCCAATAAGAACCATACTGCAAACGTCAAATGAATGTTGATAAAGATAGGGTTTAGGTACAATTTAGCATAGAAAATATTTAGATAAAAGGAGAAAACGCCGGTTATCAGCATTTTCTTCTTTTGTCTCAATGTTTTCTTGAAGAATTTTCTTTCAGGTATGACAAAATCAGGACTTATTTGGGTTAACCTGTATGTTTTCTGATAGCCAGAACAAAAATCAAATAAAACGTTAAAAATTTGTTCTAATTTTCATAAACATGAATGAAACTTTGGCTGGTTTTTACAAGTCACAACATGATATTCTATTGTATTTGGTTATCTGCACTAAATCATTTGTAACCAAATACCAGACGGATTTTTTAAGACTGTCACAAATTGAAAGATGTTGCAGATGACAATTTTAAGAGAATAAAATTTCATATTTTTTATCTAACTGGCTAAAAAACATCGTGGGAAATGATAAAATTGCTTTTCACAAAACCATTTCTTCATTATCCTGAATGTTTTCAAAACCTTTCATCGTGTAGGTTGTCAAAAGACGTCATTATGTTGGAATCGGTTTAAACAGGATGGAGTTTTGTCGGATTTAAAATTTGAACGTTTATACATGGATATTGTACACAAATCACTGTATTGACCAATAAATGTCCACAAATTGTCAATTTGTCTGTTATAACATCGGTAATCACCATTGTCAGCATCATCTTTATTCATCTGTGCACCTGATTTATGAACCTGCAATTATACAAAAATAACAAATGTAACATTTCAGCCTTATACTGACCCCTAAAAATCACAACTCCTGGCATCCTGGCATTTTCTACTTTTCTAACAATATTTGAAGCCTTGTCAAAATGCAACAATACATGCAATGAAAAATATTATCAAAATTTTTAAAGGTGATGCTAATGAGATGACAAAATCAGTCATTAAATCATCAAAAAATGTTCAATGTATTTTTTTACAAAATTTTCTTCAATATGTATTGCAAAAGGAAAAAGGATATGCATATTTTCAAAATCAAAACATTGAATGACAAGTAGAAAATGTTGATTATTGACATATCCTACATTGTTTTTACTGAAGTTGTTCTTTTGGAAAAGTTTGTAATTACTTTAAAAAGCCGTAATTATCCATTTAAATCATCCCTTTTAATGCAGGGTGGGTTTCATTAAGCGGCAGGGGATGTGCCCTTAAATATATACAGAACAGAACATTTTGTTTACAAACTATATATACTGCACCCCTGCTGCTTAATTACCTACCTGGGTAATTCAACATGTAAACTGTGAATTCGAAAGTAAAATTGTCACATTCCAATCAAGCATAGATCTAGACATGTATTTATATATATGTGCAACCTTTTCTAAACAGCAATATTTCAAACTGATCCTTTGCTGAAACAGGTTGTAGACAATTTGTACGTTATGGTTAAGTATAGTTTATTTAGAAAGTAATGTTTTTCATCATACTTTGTTATTCAGGAGAAATCTCGCTTTGTACATGATACACTGAAATCAAGATTGTTTCAGGGATAAAGAATAAATGCATACCATTAAAGGCCTTTCTGAAACACATTCCATTCCACCAGACTTTATACAGCTGTTCAACATACCACTGTTTTCTGATTACACCATGTCTGCAAAATGATTATTGTCAATTTGATATGCATGTATACAATTATTTGCATATTAAATTCATAACATGAAAATGGACAAAATTGTCATATACATATAGTATCTCAACACTTATGATGGTCATAAGGCAAATCGAGGGCTTAGTGCAAAACTGTTGTAACTAAATTTTGTAAAATTTTACAGGAGAGGGAAAAACTAAGAAACTTTCTAAACAAGAGATGTTTGTAAAACATATATGCCCCCTCAAGGGCCTACATTTGATGTAGATAAAAGTCCAAGGTCAAGTTAACAAGGTCCAAGGTCATGGTCAAATATGAAAGGTCTTGGTAGGAGATGTCTATGTGTGAAATATCAAAGCTGTATATGTAAAAGTAAAATGAAACATAGGCCAGGTTAAAGTTTTTAAAAGTAGGCCAAATACCAAGGTCAAGGTCATGGTCAAATGTGAAAGGTCTTGGTTGGAGGTGTCCATGTGTGAAATATCAAGGCTGTAGGTGTAAAAGGACATGATATATATGCCTGGTTTCAGTCTTTTTAAAAGTAGGTCAAACTCCAAGGTCAAGGTTGCAATATTCAAGGTCATGGTCAAATGTGAAAGGTCTTGGTAGGAGGTGTCTATGTGTGAAATATCAAGGCTGTAGGTGTAATAGGACATAAGATAAAGGCTAGGTTGAATATTTCTAAAAGTAGGTCAAACTCCAAGGTCAAGGTCCAAGGTCATAGTCAAAAGTGAAATATCTTGGTTGGAAGTGACCATGTGTGAAATATCAAGGCTGTATATGTACAATGACATGAAATATAGGCCAGGTTAATGTATTATTAAAGTAGGTCAAACACCAAGGTCAAGGTCACAAGGTCCAAGGTCATGGTCAAATGTGAAAGGTCTTGGTCGTAGGTGTCCATGTGTCAAATATCAAGGCTGTATGTGTAAAAGGATGTGATATATCGGCTAGGTTAAAGTTTTTTTTAAAGTAGGTCCAAGGTCAAGGTCACAAGGTCCAAGGTCATGGTCAAATGTGAAAAGTCTTGGTAAGATGTGTCCGTGTGTGAAATACCAAGGCTGTATGTGTAATATAGCACATAAGATATAGGCCCAGTTTATTTTTTTTAAAAGTAGGTCAAACTCCAAGGTCAAGGCCACATGGTCCAAGGTCATAGTCATATGTGATAGGTCTAGGTCTGAGGTTTCCATGTGTCAAATATCAAGGCTGTATGTGTAAATGGACATGATATATTGGCCAGGTTAAAGTTTTTTAAAAGTAGGTCAAACTCCAAGGTCAAGGTCACAAAGTCCAAGGTCATGGTCAATTGTGAAAGGTCTTGGTAAGATGTGTCCATGTGTGAAATATCAAGGCTGTATTTGTAAAAGGTCATGAGATATATGCCAGGTTTAATTTTTTTTAAAGTAGGTCAAACTCCAAGGTCAAGGTCACAAGGTCCAAGGTCATGGTAAAATGTGAACGATGTTGATAGGAGGTATCTATGTGTGAGGTATCAAGGCTGTATGTGTAAAAGGACACGAGATATAGGCAAGGTTAAGAATTAAGTGTAAAAATCAACAAAGGGCAATAACTCCAAGATATTGATTGGCAGAGTTTTGGTTCTTGTGCACTGCACCTCTCCATAATGAAATCTATTCACCTGTATAGTTTCATGATTCTACCTTACATACTTTTTGAGTTGTGCTCCGGACAAGAATCAAGTTATAAAATCAACAAAGGGCAATAACTCAAATAATTTGATCGGCAGTGTTACGGTTCCTGTGCACTGCACCTCTCCATAATGAGATCTATCCAACTGTAAAGTTTCATGATTCTACCTTACATACTTTTTGAGTTATGCACTGGACAATAATCAAGTTTGAAAATCAACAAAGGGCAATAACTCAAAAAATATTATCAGCAGAGTTACGGTTCTTGTGCACTGCACCTCTCCGTAATGAGATCTATCCACCTGTAAAGTTTCATGATTCTACCTAACATAGTTTTTGAGTTATGCTCCGGACAAGAATCAAGTTTGAAAATCAACAAAGGGCAATAACTCAAAAAATTTGATCAGCAGAGTTACGGTTCTTGTGCACTGCACCTCTCCACAATGAGATCTATCCACCTATAAAGTTTCATGATTGTACCTTACATACTTTTTGAGTTATGCTCCGGACAAGAATCAAGTTATAAAATCAACAAAGGGCAATAACTCAAAAAATTTGATCGGCAGAGTTACGGTTCTTGTGCACTGCACCTCTCAATAATGAGATCTATCCACCTATGAAGTTTCATGATTCTACCTTTAATACTTTTTGAGTTATGCTCCGGACAAGGTTTGGTCTACGGACAGACCGACCGACATACGGACCGACCGACCGACCGACCTTCCGACCGACCGACCGACACTTGCAAAACAATATACCCCCATTTTCTTCGAAAGGGGGCATAAATATCTTTGAGTTCTAAATATCTTAATATTTCTGTATAAATACAGAAATGAAACTCATTATTAGAACTCATGACATATTATTATGCCCCCTTTCGAAGAAAATGGGGGTATATTGATTTGCAAGTGTCGGTCGGTCGGTCGGTCGGTCCGTAGGTCGGTCGGTCTGTCCGTAGACCAAACCTTGTCCGGAGCATAACTCGAAAAGTATTAAAGGTAAAATCATGAAACTTCACAGGTGGATAGATCTCATCATGGAGAGGTGCAGTGCACAAGAACTGTAACTCTGCCGATCAAATTTTTGGAGTTATTGCCCTTTGTTGATTTTCAAACTTGATTCTTGTCTGGAGCATAACTCAAAAACTATGTTAGGTAGAATCATGAAACTTTACAGGTGGATAGATCTCATTATGGAGAGGTGCAGTGCACAAGAAAGGTAACTCTGCTGATCATATTTTTGGAGTTATTGCCCTTTGTTGATTTTCAAACTTGATTCTTGTCCGGAGCATAACTCAAAAAGTATGTTTGGAAGAATCTTGAATCTTTACAGGTAGATAGATCTTATTATGGAGAGGTGCAGTGCACAAGAACCGTAACTCTGCCGATCATTTTTTTGGAGTTATTGCCCTTTGTTGATTTTCAAACTTGATTCTTGTCCGGAGCATAACTCAAAAAGTATGTTTGGAAGAATCTTGAATCTTTACAGGTAGATAGATCTTATTATGGAGAGGTGCAGTGCACAAGAACCGTAACTCTGCTGATCATGTTTTTGGAGTTATTGCCCTTTGTTGATTTTCAAACTTGATTCTTGTCCGGAGCATAACTCAAAAAGTATATAAGGTAGAATCATGACACTTTACAGGTTGATAGATCTCATTATGGAGAGGTGCAGTGCACAAAAACCATAACCTTGTCGATCAACTTCTTGGAGTTATTGCCCTTTGTTGATTTTTACACTTAATTCTTAACCTTGCCTATATCTCATGTATTTTTACACATACAGACTTGATATCTCACAAATAGATACCTCCTATCAACATCATTCACATTTGACCATGACCTTGGACCTTGTGACCTTGACCTTGGAGTTTGACCTACTTTAAAAAAATTAAACCGGGCATATATCTCATGACCTATTACACATACAGCCTTGATATTTCACACATGGACACCTCCTACCAAGACCTTTCACAATTGACCATGACCTTGGACTTTGTGACCTTGACATTGGAGTTTGACCTACATTTTAAAAACTTTAACCTGGCCGATATATCATGTCCTTTTACACATACAGCCTTGATATTTGACACATGGAAACCTCCGACTAAGACCTATCACATATGACTATGACCTTGGACCTTGTGACCTTGACCTTGGAGTTTGACCTACTTTTAAAAAAAATAAACTGGGCCTATATCTCATGTGCTATTACACATACAGCCTTGATATTTCACACATGGACACATCCTACCAAGACCTTTCACATTTGACAATGACCCTGGACCTTGTGACCTTGACCTTGGACTTTTACCTACTTTTATAAAATTTTAACCTAGCTGATATATCATGTCCTTTTACACATACAGCCTTGATATTTGACACATGGACACCTACGACCGAGACCTTTCACATTTGACCATGACCTTGGACCTTGTGACCTTGACCTTAGTGTTTGACCTACTTTCATAATACATTAACCTGGCCTATATTTTATGTTATTTTACACATACAGCATTGATATTTCACACATGGTCACTATCAACCAAGACATTTCACATTTGACCATGACCTTGGACCTTGACCTTGAAGTTTGACCTACTTTTAAACAAGAGTGCCATCGTCACAATATACGCCGCCACTTATAAAACTTGAGACAAAAAAATGACATTGACAAGGATTTATAAATATTCACTGAAAAACCTTTAAAAAATTGTGTTCACAAAAAGGTTTTTATAAATATCCAGTGAAAAACCTGGAAGGAATTGCATTCACGAGGCTGAAATATCATTAAGCCCCAGAGACTAAGATTGAAGGGGGCATAATTCTGGCAAAAATCAATGAACCATGAAATCCTTCCTTCATGCACATCTACCAATTGAGGTGATAACATCCACCAAGTTTCATTAAGATCCAGCCAGAAACTTAGGAGGAGTTGTGTTGACAAGGCTGCAATTTCAATAAGCCCCAGAGACTAAGTTTTTAAGGGGCATAACTCAGGCAAAAATCAACGAACCATAAAATCCTTCCTTCATGCACATCTACCAATTGAGGTGATAACATTGACCAAGTTTCATTAAGATCCAGTCAGAAACTTAGGAGGAGTTGTGTTGACAAGCCTGCAATTTCAATAAGCCCTAGAGACTAAGTTTTTAAGGGGCGTAACTCAGGCAAAAATCGACGAACCATAAAATCCTTCCTTCATGCACATCTACCAATTGAGGTGATAACATTGACCAAGTTTCAAGAAGATCCAGCCAGAAACTTAGGAGGAGTTGCGTTGACAAGCCTGCAATTTCAATAAGCCCCAGAGACTAAGTTTTTAAGGGGCGTAACTCAGGCAAAAATCGACGAACCATAAAATCCTTCCTTCATGCACATCTACCAATTGAGGTGATAACATTGACCAAGTTTCAAGAAGATCCAGCCAGAAACTTAGGAGGAGTTGCGTTGACAAGGCTGCAATTTCAATAAGCCCCAGAGACTAAGTTTTTAAGGGGCATAACTCAGGCAAAAATCAACGAACCATAAAATCCTTCCTTCATGCACATCTACCAATTGAGGTGATAACATTGACCAAGTTTCAAGAAGATCCAGCCAGAAACTTAGGAGGAGTTGCGTTGACAAGAAAAGTGGACGTACGTACGGACGGACGGACGGATGGACGGATGGACGGACGGACGGACAGACGGAGAAGATGACGCCAATATACGTCCGCCTCCGGCGGCGTATAAAAACTTAAACTAGGCCTATATCTCATGTCCTGTTACCTATACAGTCTCGATATCTTACACATGGACACCTCCTACCAAGACCTTTCACATTTGACCATGACCTTGGACCTTGTGACCTTGACCTTGGTGTTTGACCTACTTTTATAATACATTAACCTGGCCTATATTTCATGTCATTTTACACATATAGCCTTGATATTTCACACATGGTCACTTCCAACCTTTCACATTTGACCATGACCTTGAATATTGCACCTTGACCTTGGAGTTTGACCTACTTTTAAAAAACTTAAACCAGGCATATATATCATGTCCTTTTACACCTATAGCCTTGATATTTCACACATGGACACCTCCAACCAAAACCTTTCACATTTGACCATGACCTTGACCTTGGCATTTGGCCTACTTTTAAAAACTTTAATCTGGCCTATATTTCATTTTACTTTTACATATACAGCCTTGATATTTCACACATAGACACCTCCTACCAAGACCTTTCATATTTGACCTTGACCTTGGACCTTGTTAACTTGACCTTGGACTTTGACCTACATCAAATGTAGGCACTTGAAGGGGGCATATATGTTTTACAAACATCTCTTGTTTTCTAAAGATTCAGAAATACAAAAAATATGTACAATGTAGTTTTAAATGTGCTAAGCCCTCGAAAGTAAATTTCTATATAAATAGATTCAGCTAAATAAAGTCTTATCTGAAATATGATTATTATATGAGTAAGTATCCACAACTGAAGTGTTCCCTGATCAGCATTTGCAGTGGGTAGCAACAGACCTGTCCATTTAACATAATTGACCAAACGCCAATCGATAAATCGCTCCGCCCAACATAGAATTTTTAAGACAAACAATGGGGATGTGATCGTTATTAGGGAACGATTTTATCCAGTTTACCGTGACGTAAATTCGGACAAACAAAATAGTATTTCATAGGTGTTGTTATAAAATCTCGTAACTACGGCTTGATTTAAGTCATAGTAACGAGATTTTGTAACAACACCGACGGTTTATCAAAACATAACTGTAAACCTAGTCCATTGTTAGCACAAAATTCTTTGCCATTGGCATGTCGATTGTTTTTATTGTCAGTCGATAAATCGATAAAATAACACGTGCAACGAAGAACAATTGGGTCATGGCATTTTTCTGATCGTCCATTGGCTAATCGATGTTTTTGATTGACAGTCAGCGTTTGGTCAATTATGTAACATGATATCTCATTTCAAACACTATTTCCTACTAGGCGTGCAGCGTTACACTCAGCAATTTATTAACAGACAGTTCAGTAACAGTGATTGAACAGACCTAGTGCTATTTTATCATAATTATCAGCATCTGTACATATACAAACTCACTAAAATCATTTAGATAAGGGAGTCTTTTTTCCCATATGATTCTCCTGTGTTTTCTTTTTCCCAATTTGACCAAAATTGCGCTAAATTTCCCAAAATGACTGACCAGGGCCCCTTCCCAATTTCTGGACAAAAAGCCCTGAAGTCACTTGTTAATACACTTCACATTAGTTGATTCACCGTGTCGGATTTCAAGATTATGCTTCAAGAAGAAAATTATTTACAAATATTATTTTACTCTTTATTCATATGCAAGGGAGGCAATTTTGAACATTTTTGTCAAATATTTCCATAAGTAATTAGTATGCATTAATTCAAAATTCTAAACCATACAAATTGCTAATGTTTATATTTGGAATGAAAATGTACCAGTTTAGGAATTACTGGCACTTTTCAAATTTTGCCTCTGGCTCTGCATTTCATTCTCAGTTCGTAAACCTTAAAATGGTAAACAACAAATCAACTCACTTGAAATGTGTCTGGTGCTTGGCCTCACAATTAGGCCTACTCACAATGAGTATTAAACATGAACCCATGTAGATTCTTGTTTTATAGCTGAAATGAATATAGAAATCATTTTAAGTCATGGTAATTCAATACATTTACAAATACAAATGCAATTTCTCATCTGTCCCCAATATATTCTATGCTATTGGCTATAGATTAACATAAGCATCTTGGCATTATGATCATTTGAGCAGAGTTCTAGCAACTTTGCAAGCCAAGGGTGAAATCTACGACATAACGTCGTTTCTGTATCCACCCTTGGCGTATTTAGTCCGATTTTCTTGGTCTCCTGGAAAGCATTTTCATTGGTTCCAGCGAGGTCTTGCTGGAACCAATCAGATTGTCGACTGATACAATTGTTATGAGTAACCAATTCATGACAACGGGCGGGAAAAGCATTGCATTTACAACTGAAAATGCGAAGATGGACGATTTTTCCTAAGAATTTCACTTCAATAGACAGGAATTCCCTATCTTCAATCAACAAATTATTAATACTTTAGACAACTCGACTAAAGAAGCAGCTAACTTTTACCTAATCCAAATGACGTATGACACAAAAGACAACACGCTTATGGACGAAATAACGTAAACAACCAGCAGGACAACCGCTAGGCGGCACTTCCTGATTTCAAGAAAGTCGAAATAAATCCGCTAAGGGTGAATACAAACATAGGTGGGGTCAACCTTGGCTAGGGAAGATAAGTTCTAGATGCTGGATACAAAATTAATGTTTACCAAAGATTTTCAGTTTTGGAACGACAAAACCATGTCGTATTTGGGAAAGAATTAATGACCATTTAATCGGAGTCTTCTCTGATGTAAATACGCTCTTTGATATTTCGCTATTTACAATAGAGCGCATTACGCTTCAAAAACAACAGGAACGTCCGACACAAGTTGTGGCGCTTTGTTTTTGTGTAATATATCCAATCATTCGGCAAAACACTGTAGGGTATAGATCAATTAATCATTTTTTACGTTTTTGACCTTCCGAAACTCAACAACCCCCAATTTTGTTATTGTAGATCACGTGACAAGATCTCGTTTGGAAATATAACAGAAAATAGGTAATCAGTTACTGTAACTTGACCGGCTTTGTTTTCAATTTCTTTCCAGTCACATGACCGCCTTTGTTTAGAAATTATAGAGTATTCTTGTTGCGGAGATCAATTTACGTTGATCTGTTAAGCTGGCCACTTGAAAATGTATTGCTTTTCCTGTGAAATTTTGTTTATTTTGTTCCCCAAGCTCGTTAAGGAATTGACCCAACTTAGAAGCAAACATTATTGGTGCTAATTCTAGCTTGAAACTTTAACCGAACGTTTCTGATATATCATTTATTTATCGATTCATATTATCAGTTTTTTAACTTGTTATATTGTGTTCAAAGGGCTCCTCATTTTGAAAAATAGAATTTCGTTATCCCTCCTTTTTAGCTCACCTGAGCACGAAGTGCTCAAGGTGAGCTATTGTGGTCGCTTTTTGTCCGTCGGCGTCCGTCTGTCCGTCTGTCCGTCCGTCCATCTGTCCGTCCGTCCGTCTGTCCACATTTTGGTGTTACCACTCTAGCAGCCACAAATATTGACCAATCTTAACCAAACTTGGTCAAAACATGTATGACCATAAGTTCTCGGATGAGTTCGATTTTGGGTTAGATCGGACTAGGAAGTCCGGAGTTATCTGCCCTTGAAAGTCAAAAATGGCTAGTTTTGACTTTGTTACCACTCTAGTATCTACAAATATTGACCAATCTTAACCAAACTTGGTCAAAATATGTATGACCATAAGTTCTCGTATGAGTTCAATTTTGAGTCAGATCGGACCAGGAAGTCTGGAGTTACGTGCCCTTGAACATCAAAAATGGCTAGTTTTGACTTTGTTACCACTCTAGTATCTACAAATATTGACCAATCTTAAAGAAACTTGGTCAAAATATGTATGACTATAAGTTCTCAGATGAGTTCGATTTTGAGTCAGATAGAACTAGGAAGTCTGGAGTTATCTGCCCTTGAACATCAAAAACGGCTAGTTTTGACTTTGTTACCACTCTAGCATCTACAAATATTAACCGATCAAAACAAAACCTTGCAACAATGTTGCAACTATAAGTTCTCAGATGAGTTCGATTTTGAGTCAGATCGGACCAGGAAGTCTTGAGTTATTTGCCCTTGAAAGTAAAAAATGGCTAGTTTTAACTTTGTTACCACTCTAGCATCTACAAATATTGACTGATCAAGACAAAACTTTGCCACAATGTTGGTAACCATAAAATCTTGGATGACTTCAATTTTCAGTGTGATTGAAGTAGGAAGTCTGGAGTTATATGCCCTTGAATTTGACAAAATTGCTGTTTTCGACTTTGTTTACACTGTAGCATCTACATTTATTGACTAATCAAGACAAAACTTGGCCACAATGTTGGTGGCCATAAGATCCTGAATGAGTGAAAATTTCAGCTTGATTTGACTAGAAAATCAGAGCTATTGGCCCTTGAATTTCACAAAATTACAGTTTTCGACTTTATTTTCACTCTAACAATATATTGACCAATAAAAAAAAATGGACATAATGTTGATGAGAATATTTTCATCAGAACAGAGTTATGTGCCCTTGACTGTGACAAAATTGTTGGTTTCTTCCATTTTGTTTTTACTGTAACAGTCACAAATATTGATCATTCAAGATTATGAAAGCAGTTTTTAGCTGGATCATAATCTCACATCTTAAATTATGTGCTCTTGAACTTGACTACATTGTGACTTTCTTTCTATCTAGGTTCAGGTGAGCGATTAAGGACCATCATGGTCCTCTTGTTTTTAAATTCCAAACCGTTACGTCATAGTCTAAGGAAAGGGCGTGATTCCGCGTTGATCACAAGGTTTTTAAATGGTAGATCATTGTAAACAAAGGCTGTTAAAGTGAGGGTTGTTGCAAAACATTGCCCATAAACCTTTCTGAAATACTTTTTGGTCTTAAATTTTCACCAGGTATGACAATAAATGGTTCATTGATCTGTATCATTAGGGGTGGGCAATATTACGGGTATACCAGTAAATCACAATTCGGAGGGCCCCGATACAGAATCGCGATACGACTTTGCCATACCGGTGCACTCGAGAAAGATTGCAATTTCCAGATTTTTTCAAATTCATTTGTTGTGGCTTTCAATTTGAATATCTTTATTCACTAATTTTAACCCGTATACAAAAGCAAAGCCGAGAATCTTAACTGAAAAGACTAAATAGTACTTCATTTATTACCTTGCAATTATCTAATATCCATTATCTTAAAGGGGTTACATCGCATTTATGTTTGAAAGGAAAAGCATTCCGCAACCCGCCTATACGACAAACAAAAGGTGTGGCTTGCATTGTCTCCAACACGCAACCAGTGTTAGGCAAATTGTATGCATAATGAGGCATTCACTAGAGGACGTGTTCTACCTTTACACACATATATGTGGAGCAAAATCAACATATCTACTGCGCAATCTATATTGAGTTAAGATATATTGATTTTAAATTGGCCTTTAAAGAAACTGACTGAGTAGAAATTTTTGCTATTTCGATAGAGTTTTTCTTACAAACTTTGGAATATTTATGCGTATTTTAACGTTAAAATAGTCTATATGATTGCAGAGGCATGTTTCTTGTTTAATTAGATATATTGCAAGATTTACTGAACTTCAACATGTTTTCAATTCCATCATAGATCCAGTTATGGTAAAAGAGATCAATCTCATTCCATCACCAGGTAAAGGTAAACATAGTCTATAGAAATACAAAAGTTACCCGCTCTATTTTTGAGTGTAACGCAAACATAATATTGGACAGGAAACTCATCAAACTTGGTAGTACAAAGTATGCGATAATATATATCATGATATCTATCACGATACAACCCGGCATATTGTGATATATCGCGATACACTTTTTTGGAGGCGATACCCACCCCTAGGTATCATACAGTGTTTTAAGGATAGTGTTCAAAATCGGACAGTGAACAAAGCGCCACAACATGCAGAGTTCTCCGCAGAATATTTTGAAGCTGTAGTGGCAAATTATATAAGAATCTGTTAACCTTGAAATGCACAGTGTTCATGCAAATAATTGTGAGTAATAACATTATGGAAAAAGAAGAAATTGCTCATTTTGAGCAATTTCATCTTTTCCCATAATATTTTACTCACAATTATTACTTTTGCAATGATAAAAATGCATTAACCCATGTCACAAGCAATTTCTTCATTTTCCACAATGTTTTCTAACCCAAAATGGAAATATTTTTAAAATTTCATCAACTTGAAATTGTTGTCTGCAACACCCTTCAAATTGGAACAGTCCAAAATTTTGTCGTTTGGGAAAGGCAGAGCTGAATCTAGGTTTTCACAAAAGTGGGCCAACTCCCCCACCATACTTCAAAATGTGGGCCAACAGGATTCAGGCTTGAGCTAAAGTGAATTTAACTTTTTATCGCAAAAATATTAAGTTATAACTTATCTGTAACTAGAGCCATTATATGAAACTGAAGGAACATTATCTTTACTCCATGTAGGTTAGGATTAGCTCTTGTCTAAGCAGTCCTTTAAACAACTGTTGTCCATGTAACAAACTTTATATGTTCAATTTCTTTAATTTATTGGTTGTTTAAAGTTTAGATTATACTATTCATAGAAAATGATTACACTGTCCAAGACTGGTTGAAGCAAATTATTTACACCACAAAATCGTTTTTAATTTTGCTTTAAAACTCTTCTCTCCAGATTTAAATAGTCTCAGGGCTGTAGAAAAAAAGGCTGGACCATTTAACTTCAATCGTAACCCTGGGCAGAATTCACCATACATGATGTGGCTACTGCAGTAGACATCTACGCCGAGGAGGATCACTTAATACGGGCGAAGCCCGCAACTTGTTGCGGGCGAAGCCCGCCTATAGGTCACGGGTAATTATGATGACAGATATTGACATACCCATACAACTTTGTGGCGGCCATTTTGTTTTTATTTTCATGGGGCATTCGTGGACTAACTCTCGACAACTACTTCCGGTTGCCGTTTTCCTCGTCCCTAAATCCACTGTTTGATGACCAGTCAACTTTACGTTGTCTTATGGGAAAATATATAACAAAAGTTAATAAAAACATCACCCACCAAAATTTCTCGTAAAATTCCGTTTCGATAACGGTGAAACGCGTTTGTACATCTAAATAAGATATGGCAAAGAAATATACAAGTTTCGTATCCACGGCGTTTTATGACACAAATGACGTCATCAATATATTTGCGCATAACGTCACGCGCACTCGCGCGGGGGTTTTAATACGACGCAATGGTACATTTCTGTCTACGCGTTTTGTTATTTAATCGACACGGATACGCCGTTTTAACCCTTTCCCAATTGGCGTTAAAAACTACAACACACTTTTCAAGGTGACTCAGAACTCATGATAATTGATGAAAATAAAGGGGAAAGAAGACATTCTAATTAGAATATATCAGCAAAACATTTTCTCTCAAAACATTTCCCTAGTTTTTAGAACCTTGACCACTCGATCATAAAGACATGAAAGCACTGTGACATTGCTCTTATCATTCATCTTTTAACCAAAACATTTGCAATCATAGCCTCTCATTATTTAACCCTTTTCTCTCTTTTACTTGAAGACAGATAAGCGACTGTTCAGAAGTTGCCATTTGACAGTGTAAGAAAGTAGCATAATTAGATCTATGTCATCAAGATAGATTTATGCTTGCTTCGCCCGTGTTTAGGCTTTGCCTATATTCATATTATCAATAAATTCAAACCATTTTGTGATAAAAACAATTTTCAGGCAGAGTTTCTTTGTTTCGTCGGCCATTTTGATTGTGTGCCGCGATGATAGCATATCACTCACAGAGATAAAGACTGACAATTTTAACTTGGGGGCCCAGAATAGCAAAATTTGATTCTTAACATTAAGGGTAAGGGCATTTTCTCTAAATATTCAGGGGCCCAGCCCAAATTCTAGGGGCAATGGGCGACTGGGCCCCTGCTAATCTTTATCCCTGCACTCAGTCCATTTATGTGCTTAAAAACGATTTTAACACAGAGTTTCTTTATTTTGTTTGTTTTGACCGCCATTGGTGTTGTTGTTGTTGCGGTGCACCGTAATAATTACAAATTCTGAAATTTTCACAGCCATTTCCCCCTTCATTCAACTCGTTTGTTTTCTTCCCGTTTTCGGTTTATATCTCGAACATGAATCTATTTCATTTCTAAGACAAATATCTATTTTTGACTGGAGATATAAAACACTTTATAAATATAAAATTGCAGGGCTTTCTCTGCAATCTGTTTTTAGCAACTTTTCAATGATTATGAACCTACGTTATTACGCGACGTATATTGAAAAATGCGCCAATCTGAAACAACGTGCGTGACTTCTCCCGCCCGGCCTATCGTTTTTTGCGCCAAGCAATAAATTACTGCGGGAATCCCGCAATCCCGCGCCCTAGATTCAGCTCTGGAAAGGGTTAAAACATTTTTTGGCATGAAATACCCCAGAGTACCTCTACTTGGCGACAATTTTTAAAGAAATTAGGCTGTGGGGCACTTTTGAAGCTGTAGGGGCATTACACTCATGAAGCTGTAGTGGGGCCGATACAACTTATTGGGCTGGGAAGAACACTGACATGTGTCGAACTTCCTGTTGTTTTTGAAGTGTAATGCGCTCTAATGTAAATTAGTGACATCAACACATATAGATCTACATCACAGTTATGATTATGTAGAATTTGATCTGATAAATACAATTAAAATTGCTAAGGCCATAGAGGCAAAAGCCTATTAATGGCTTTGAGGAACAGGTTTTCGGTTATATTTGTTAATGGTAGGGTGTTTCTCTTGCGTACCACAGTTAATGGCGTCCTAAAAATAAATGATGAATGGAGACATGAAAACATTCCATGTTTTCTTTTTCTACAGCAATCCAATGCAGACAAAATAATGTTAAAAATAATCACCGAAAACTATAGTCACTAAATTTGCTTTTAGTTTTGCTAATGCACGCAGTTGATTGCTGATGCTTCGTTTGCAAATCAACACTTTTTCGAATACCGCGGTCCGTAAAAGACGCGGTATTTCCAAACTGCAACTTAAGCGGTCGAAACTTATTTGGTACGAAACGCCTTTGCCACTGGAAACCAATATAATAGTCTTGAAATATAACTGAGCTATTGAAAATCCATAGATTTGGACACTTACACGTAGTTCACATAGTTCTCGAAGCCGTTCGCACCAATATTTCTACGGCTAAAAAGAAAATTTCTGCAAATTTCTGTTCTAGTATGACTTCCGGAAACACATCATTCCGTTGGTGTCACACCACTTCATATTATCGCGCAGTATGTTACTCCGTGCAATTTTCACCCATAGTGTCCGTGAATGTCGCTAAATTGTAGCTGGACTAGTGCAGACGAAACAAGATGGCCGCTGATCTGTCATTTATAAAATTTTATCGATTGAACCAAGAACGAAAACACGTGAGGTCGACTTCGCTTAGGTCTGTAGTTAAAATTTAGCTTTGTTGTTGTATTTCTTTAATTCACACACAATTCAAGAGCTTTGTTTATATCGATATTGATTGATCCACTGCTTCTGTCAGGTCGTTTTTATAGCGTTTAAGAAGGGGATTATCAGGTAATTGCTGTAAAAATGACGTTAAAAGCCAGGGGCACTCGTGTCCAAAAATGCGAAGTTACCCTTCCCCCCCCCGCCCGAAATTTCACGGAAACCCTCTGATTTTTCCATCCAATTAACATTGAAAAAAACAGAGGGTTTCCGACATTTTTGTTTCCGTTTAAATTTCAATCTATAGACGGACGAAAGGCCACTTCGTGGCTTTTCGCCCGTATTACATAATTATCTTGTCGCTTGCTTCAGCTTTAAGCAGTATTATAATATCGCAAACCAATCTCAGTAAAATTCAATGTTATCTTTCCTTATCCTTATAACCCAAACAAAGCATGGTTTTGAAATTCATTAAAGAATATGCTGATGATCAGCATTTCCCCCCATCTGTCATAATATTTTTGTGCTATATATAATGTGAACAGATTACATCTTTAACCGTTTTAATTTCGCCTTTTGTCCGGGCTTTCAACGAGAATCAAATTTTTGCCGTTTGTAAAAGTTTTTTTCTGTTTTTGCCTCAATATTTAAAGTGCCATAACGTACACATGCCATTATCGGTATGCGTTCAAAGATTGTGTTTTGCCCTAGCTTTCAAGGGTTACAGAATCATATTTTTGTCGTTAAGAAAGAGTAATGTATAGCACAGTCCCGGTTGCATATTAAACCTTAGCAACACATGCATTGGAAAAAAACACTAAGGAAAACGAAAGAAAGATGATTTCATCCTTTGATTCAGGAAACTATATACATCGTTGCTTTTCTATGAAAACCTCGTAACTGCAGCTTAAAACAAGGTGCAGTTACGAGTTTTTCGTATAAAAGCGACGAAATATAGGTTTGTGCAAGAAATAATTATCCTTCCGCAGAAGGACTTCAGAAATAAGTCGTTAGACTCATTGATTGTTCCACTGCACGGAAATCTTTAGTAAAAGGCGAAAGATTTATTCGTGACTGTAGTGAAACCAGAGTTGAAATATTATGACAAAGTGTAGAATTTATTATCTTACTATTAAACTTTTCTACAGTTGTAACTTTAATTCAATAAAGGGAAGTTATTATGCTTTGATGTCAACTGTTTTGTATTTCGTTATTTTTTGTACATTGTGCAGTGATAAACTAATATTACATCTTGAGATTCTGCACAAAGAGATATTTAACCATTACCCAATCAAACACTGTTTTTTGTTTTTTTTTTTTTTTTTTTTTTGTTTTTTTTTTTTTTTCAAATTCTTCATTTTGATTATCAATCTTTCCTCCTTTTGTCTCAATATTTTCTGTCATATAATGTAAACGTGTCATATTTCATTTCAATTTTCTGCTCTGTTCTAGATTTCAATTTGGCAGAATAATAATTTTACCGTCCGATTTGATTCAATTTGATTTGATTCCAATCTATCCCATTCAAATTGATTCAATTCGATTCGTTTTCATTCGATTACATTCCATTAGATTAGGTTCGGTTTGATCCGATTCCATCAATAGATCGATTGTTGGATGGATGGATGGATGGATGGATGGATGGATCGATCGAAAGTAGCTTAACGTTTCTTACAACTGCCGAGGTATAATCGAGTAAGCAAGAGCTCCTAACCATGGATTCCTGTCACTTGTCTCAGTAGTACTACCGCAACATCTTTACTGAGCTTCCAGCAGTTCGCATGTATAGGTAGAAAACAATAAATTATATCTCTTTTAATTGAGGAGAAAATGATTAATAATTTTAGTTAAGATATCCTTCCGCAGAAGGACTTCAGAAATAAGTCGTTAGACTCATTGATTGTTCCACTGCACGGAAATCTTTAGTAAAAGGCGAAAGATTTATTCGTGACTGTAGTGAAACCAGAGTTGATTAAGGTAAATCAAGTGTAGAATTTATTAATTCCTTATTTTACTTTTCTGCAGTTGTGATGTGATATCCAATTATTTTGAAAAAGGGGAAATAATTATTATTTAATGCTCACTTTTTTCTTTCAATATGCGACACAATACGTCGTGATAACATATCTTATATTTAGATTCTACAATCAAACATATTAGACCCTCATGGAAACAAACCATTTTGGAAAACATTGTGGTCAAAGAATAAAATATTGATAATCAACGATTTCTTCATTTTGCCGAAATATGTTTTAGAAACTATCTATTTTGTCTTTTGCACCAGTTTTGAACAGCATTGTGATTCTTCCGCAACCATCTGATTAAAGCCCAGTGTTAACTTTCCTAATTCATACCCCAGCAAAGCATGGTTTGATGTTCATAAAAGCAAAAGGAATAATTAGCTAAAAACAGAAAATGCATGTCCCATTCTCTCTCAGTATGTTCTGTGCTCTAGCGTAAACAGAACATTATCGTTATACTAGTACCATTCGATTCTGTGTTTCGCCTCAGCTTTTCTTAAAGTGACATAATCAATCCATATTTTTTCCTTAAAGGGGCTCATTCTATGTTTTTTATGCTTCCGAACTGTTCGAGAACTCATATTTGTGCATGGAAAAACAATTAGCAATGCATAAAAACCTTAATCTCGGCGAAAAACATCTTTCCTTTGCTATAGATCAATCCTTTACAAGCGTGTTTACACATTCTATTTTTACTTCAAAACAAGACAAGGTCAAGTTCAACGAGACACACCTCCGCGATATTAACACACCGTACAAGCGGCTGTGTCGATGAATGTGACCTTATTTGCGAGGAATACGTGAAAAGGTTTATTTTGTACAAGCACTGAACATTAATACGCGTATTTATCAACTATAGAATACCAAAGATCCTTTCGTTTATTTATAAAAGTAAATTCATTTGGCCTACCATGCACATGACATCAGATGCCGAATCTGTCTTCGCTGACTTTCTACGCAGCCGGTTGTACGGTGTATTAAATCTCGCTGAGCACAGATGACGTATCTCTGACGTAATTGATTTTTGAAGGTTGGGCATATGTAGCCGTTACAAAACAAAAACAAGGACGACCAACATGTTATTAATTGACTTGGATTTTAATACTTAATAAAGCTCGTGGAGTGCTAACAATGGACATAAATGATCTACCCCTTCAGGTTCGTAATTTCATATGTTATTTCTGGTGTGTAATTATTGTGCCATTTGTATTTTCGACAGCCTAGCTCGTCCCCCTTTAAGAAAGGTTGAACTTTGGCACAATTTTTGGTTGCATAAACCTCTAAAACACATGCATGGAGAATCATAGGGGAAGTGATATAACCATGGTTTCACTCTTTCACCCAAAAACCTATATTGGTTTGTACATGAGATATCCTTCCGCAGAAGGACTTCAGAAATAAGTCGTTAGACTCATTGATTGTTCCACTGCACGGAAATCTTTAGTAAAAGGCGAAAGATTTATTCGTGACTGTAGTGAAACCAGAGTTGATTGAGTTAAACAAAGTGTTGAATTTATTATCTTACTATTAAACTTTTCTACAGTTGTAACTTAAATTCAATAAAGGGAAGTTATTATGCTTTAATGTCAACTGTTTTGTATTTCGTTATTTTTTGTACATTGTGTAGTGACAAACTAATATTACATTTTGAGATTCTGCACAAAAAGATATTTAACCATTACTCAATCAAACACTGTTTTTTTTTCAAATTCTTCATTTTGATTATCAATCTTTCCTCCTTTTGTCTCAATATTTTCTGTCATATAATGTAAACGTGTCATATTTCATTTCAATTTTCTGCTCTGTTCTAGATTTCAATTTGGCAGAATAATAATTTTACCATTCGATTTGATTTGATTTGATTTAATTCGATTACATTCCATTTGATTAGGTTCGGTTTAATCCGATTCCATCAATAGATCGATTCTTGGATCGATCGATCGTAAGTAGCTTAACGTCTCTTACAACTGCCGAGGTCTTATCGAGTAAGCAAGAACACCTAACCATGGATTCACTTGTCTAATTAGTACTACCGCAACATCTTTACTGAGCTTTCAGCAGTTCGCATGCATAGGTAGAAAACAACAAATTATATCTCTTTTCAATTGAGGAGACCATGATTAACAAGTAAGAAATTTACTTAAGATATACTTCCGCAGAAGGTCTTCAAAATTAAGTCGTTAGACTCATTGATTGTTCCACTGCACGGAAATCTTTAGTAAAAGGCGAAAGATTTATTCATGACTGTAGTGAAACCAGAGTGAAACCAGAGTTAAACCTGAGTTGAAAAGGATATTTTGAGCGCAGAATTTATTATTTCCTTACATGCTTTTTCTACAGTCATCACCTTGATAAAGGGAGGTAATTCGGTTTTATAAGACTATTATGGTCTTCCTTTTTTTCTTCTTCATGCCTGACCGTGTTAAAAAAAGTCCGCGTTGCTTCTCACCGTATAGAGTTTATATACGTTTGGCACATTACCAGGAAATCGTCAATTTATTTTAGATAACACGTTCACGGTGGATAATCACGTGATACAATATTTTCAGAAAATCTTCAATAATTTTGTTCTTACTGGACCGATTTGAATTCGGTTTGAAGCAGAGAATGTGGACAAACGTCACGCATTAGATGGACGTAGTTGATTTTTGAAAAATCAACTGATAAAAAAGTTATTGAAGATAAACAAAAAATTGGTTTATCTTCAATAACTTTTTTATCAGTTGATTTTTCAAAAATCCAACAGGCACAGCTTATTCCTGGCATTTTCTCACATTCTCTGCTTCAAACCGAATTCAAATTGGTCAAGTATAAAAAAGATATTGAAGATTATCGGAAATTCTGAGTCACATGATTATACACCGTGACTTTACCTATCTGAAATGGATTCGAAGCAGAGATGGCGGAAATATGTAAGGGATTAAGTTGATGGATGCATAGGCACTTGGATTCAGGAATTTGAAGAACTTATGAAAAATATAGTCCTATAGAATACATATAAAGAAAAAGTCGGACAGCGGCCATTGTTTCAAGTAACGGCTGTCAGGCCCGTAGGAACAGGGGGGGGCGGGCTAGGGGGGGCTAAGCCCCCCCCCCCCCCCCAATGTTGGCCAAAAATGCCAAATTTTCTTAATTTTACACTGAAAATTTTGGGAAAATCCAAATTAGCCCCCCCAATATTCAGGACAATGGCTTTAGCCCCCCCCCCAATATGAAATTGTTTCCTACGGGCCTGGTAGTCTGGTTCCCGTACCTGAAATCTACTACGGATTTAAGTACGGTAATAGCTGATATCTGACGGTCACTCAGACGGCCTGGACAGGTGACGCTTTTCATACACCGAGCCGTTTCATTGGTCTATCGATTATATCGATTGACCAATCAAAGGACAGAATGCAGTACCTGTTCCCAGTCGAAAATTCAGTTATTTACACGAATGGGTACCAGTCTACGGGCCTGGCTGTTGTAACAAGCGCCTCTGGTTTCCGTCACATGACAGTTTTATCCCCTATGAACAAGGAACCAGCTACATCCGTTACTTAAAACAATGTCCGCTGTCCGACCTTTTCTTTATTTATATTCTACAGGACTACATTTTTGTAAGGTCTTATCTTTGTAAGTAGTTAAAAAAATCCTGATTCCAAGTGCCTATGGATGGATGTGGTAGATCTTTAGAAATAATCACCTGATAAAAAGTTATTACCGACCAAACAAGATTTAGTGGTATAGCTATGAGCTGATTTTTAAAATATATTTTCATTCAGCAAACTTCTAGCTTTACCGAACCATTTTTATGCGATCATGTCTTTCGTATGAATCTGACAATGCACTGGTTTGACCTTTAATAGAAAATTATAGAGCAGTTAACCCTCTCCCATTCAACAAAATGATAGACTGTTCAGAATTCGAAGGCTGATAAAGCTTTGAGTTTATACAGTAGGTTGAGTAGCACATAAGATGGTTATTCTAACGGAGACATGGCAGATTATCAAATTTTTCTTCTTTTGTCTGAAATGTTTTAAAACATTATTGTATGGGCTCGCCAAAATTATGTCTTGTTTGGGAAAGGGTGAAACTATCATGCAGGACCGGAATTTAAATCAGTTTCTGGATAAACAAATGTCTTTGTTTTCAAGGTTTTTAGTAACATAAACTAGGCTAGATCTAAATGTACTACAAAACTGTTTCGTATTTCATATAAAGCTGCTTTTCAACAAAAAAAACGTAACTGCAGCTTTAAACAAACTGCAGTTACGAGTTTTAGGTTGAAAAACGACGATTTATTACATTGCTAATAAATATAGGAACAAATTCTGTTTTTGATTACAAACGTATAATCGTTTGCTCTCATTATAATAAGCCCCTGTTCTAAGAAAAAAAGGTTATTTACAAATGTCAGACTAATGGAAAATGGCAATGAATTTTGTGCTAAAAATAGACTTGTTTTACGTTATGTTTTGATAAATCGTTTTTTATAAAATCTCGTAACTACGGTAATGAAGCCGTAGGTACGAGATTTTATAATAACGCCAACGAAATACTATTTGTTTGTCCGAAATAACGTCACGGTTAACTGGATAAAATCGTTCCCTATGTCATCCACGCAAGCCAAGGGCGTACTCTACTACGTCACTTTGAATTGTATTCACGATACCTGCGCAGGTGCGGTCAACCTTGACTATACCCTCCAAAGCCGAGGTCTATTGATTAACCATCAAATACGACCTCTGCCGTTTTTGGTACACAAACAGCCTATTTGGTCGTCATAATCTAATTATAGCACATCATTTGAATCATCGAATCAAAATCATTCAGTTTTATCTTGCATGATCATTACGTATACATTACGTCTCTTCTATGTTTGGCTGAAGCCGGTAACATTTGAATTATCGAATCAAAATCATTCAGTTTTATATTGTTTGATAACGTGTACATTACGTCGCTTCTATTTTTGTCTGAAGCCAGTGATTTGAAGCGTCAGCCAGTGAAAGTTTGTATCAGCTTTTTAAATTGTTTTGTTGTGTATAGCCAACGATTGGATACTGAAATCCCGCAAAGGCCCCGAGATTAGACGTGAAATGACCCTGCGAGAACAGAGCTCATTCTATCGAAATGGAATGTAGAGATAATGTGCTCTGTTCTTAAGAGAGTACCTTGACTAGTGAAGATGGGAGAATGTATACCCGCTTTTTCTCCAATGCACTTTTTATGCCATGTGACCCTTCCATAGGTCATAGAATAAGTCTTTGAATTTACATCGACTATTTTCGTTAGCAATGAATTTTGTGCTAAAATTAGACTCGGCTTTCCGTCATGTATTGATAAACCGTCGGTCTTGTTTTAAAATAACGTTACTACGGTTTGACATACTGTTGTTTGTCCGAAATTACGTCACGGTTAGCCGGAGGAAATCGCCCCTAATTCTATTATTTCATGACGATTAAAGGAAAGAAACTACGAAGACTTTTGAAGAAAACAAACATCGTAAGTTTCATCAAAATGTGGCATATCAGCTCAATGTTATAAAACAGTGACAGTTATGTGTATATTCAAAACTTGGTATGTGCATAAGTATTGTAAGCTTTAAACAGTTTTCATGGGACTAAAACGATGCAGTATCACGTCGATGTTATTTCAAGACCTCGTAACTACAGCTTAAATTAAGCTGTAGTTACGAGGTTTTGCAATAACATCGACGATAATCAACTCTTGGCTTCAGATGCTCCTTTAATTATTTTATGCAGTCAGTGTATATATTTTGTCCTAATTTGGATACCAGATGCAAGATTTGATGCGTGTCCTGTTCTGTGGGAGTTGTAATTTGAAATGATTTTCGGTTGATTACGAAACTCCTTCAAACTACAAAACGGATTTCGGTAGCCATAAATTGGTGCGAAATATAGCACAGAAAATGTCAAGGCCAAATGAGAAAATGCAAACATGTATCAGCATTTTCCTCTTTTGCCTTAGTTTTCTCGCAAGCCTTTTTTCTATTAGTGACATCAAAACAGGTCTTGTTTGGGAAAAGGTCTGGTTAAATAATAAAGGATTATGTTGATATTATGGCATCGAAATGATAAATACAATACGGCGTTAAATAACGGAGAAAAATAATTTTTTATTCTCAAATCCCAATCTGAATGAATTCAGATGCATCTTATTTCATCTTATTTCATAATGTTACATCTGAAAATCACCCATTATGGGTCATCTTCTGTGACCTGTGAAAATCCTTTTTTTTTTTTCTATTTTTACACAAATCAATCAAAACTCTCGTTGCAAACGCAGGTCTGTTGTCCTTGACAACAACACCAAAATGACTGGTAGCGTCAAAAATATACCGAAAACTATCTACTTCATAAATGCCATATCTTTGTTCTCAAAATTAACGGACTTTGGTCTTTGTCTTTGTAGTGAAATCACCGCGCTGGAGGCGACCATGGCTACTAATCTTGTTATCCTTAGAAACGGAAGGGTAGTGCGCATGCCCATGCGCATGCCAAATTTCTTTCAAATTTTCCAAAGCTACAATCTGATAGGTCCAAAGAAAGGTCACAGAAGATGACCCCTAACGGGTGGTCCTTAGATGTTACTGACAGATAATATCTAGATTTATTTAGATTGTCTCAAATCAGAACCTTCTATACTCATTATACAATTATTCACAAAACATTGCTTCATATAAACTTTATTAAAGAGGTGTGCTCCTAAAGACTACCATACGAATGCATTCAATATTAGATAAAAGGATTTTATAACAAAATTAATACAAAAACACAATTCAACCCTAATTGTCTTCCGCCTACAATTTAATTTACCCTTTCCCCAAATGAGCCATAGTTCTCACGTCGCTTGTACAGAAAAGGCTTTAGAAAACATTAAGACAAAAGATGGAAATTGTGATTATCAGCAATTTCTCCATTTTGTCTCAATAGTTTAGACACTAAGCCTATTTGCCGTATCCGGCAGCTTTCAAATCAAGCTAAGTTCCTCACATTTAGGGAAAGGGTTAATCCCGTACAATAAGTGCATTCAGATTTTATAACAGATATGTGTTAATAAATAAACCCATATTAAATTCTGTTGTAATTCTTATTTCGGTTCATTAATTAACCCTTTCCCAAACAAGACAAGGTTTTGATGATCCGAATTGGAAGAGTTTTTTAGGGGGGATCATTGGAAAATGCCGATAACAAAAACAATTCTAATATTCCCTAAATATTTTCTGTGCAACATTTCCATAATATGTTGTCTTAAGATACGAATTTTCTGACGTCTGGATCAGTTTTGAAAAAGGAGTAATCTGAAATATCGCTGTTTGGGAAAAAGATTATTTGTGGTGCGTCAAGATGAAATATGGATTATCGAAAGAGCAATAGATATTTTACATGATTTGTATGAATTCGGTTTAATTTTCTCTGGCGAGCTTTAAACATACGGAAACTACAGAGGTAATCCGAGTTTTCTCTAATGAAATTTGATCTTTGATATTGTTAACGGCGCTCATTTACATCAGAGTGCACTACCATTCAAAGACAAAGGAAAGTCCGACACAAGTTATTGCTCTTTATTCACCGTCCGATCTTAAACGATATCCTTAAAACGCTTTATGATACCGATCAATGAACCATTTATTGTCATGCCTGGTGAAAAATTTAAGACCAAAAAGTATTTCTAAAAGGTTTATAGACAATGTTTTGCAACAACCCTCACCTGAGCAGCCATTGTTTACAATGACCTACTTTCCTTTGTTTTTGAATGGTAGTGCGCTCTGATGTAAATGAGCGACATCAACATGCCATAGAGCGAATTTCACCACAGAAAACTCGGATTACTACAGAGGCTCATTCAATGGTTGCACGAAAAGCGTCTGGGGAACATAACGACCACTTATCCATGGGTAAGATTTGGCAAGGTTTCCATTTTCCTTTTGTCATTAAAAGCAAAATAGGGAGAATGTAATGCTCCACTGCGACCATTGATCTGACTGCAAAGTTTTCACATTGTTGTTGCCGACCCAATGAAATTTTGCAAAACTATACTGAAACGCAAAAGAAATCGTGCATGTAGTTACAGGAAAATTGTACAATTATATTCGCAAGATATTTTCATACGAGGTATCAAAATTTACAAAAAAAATAAATATTGGATGATTTATATTTGACTTAATTTTAACAAAAAAAAAGAAAAAAAACATCGAGTTTCTTTATGCAAATAGCAGAGAGTGTGAAAAGTAAAAATTGCAAATTCATAGATTTTTGTTTGATTTCCATTTGTTTTGTTAATTACACAAGGGCCTGAGAAAGATCGTGTACTAGATAGATGCTTTATAATAGGTTCTACTAGAATCTACTATATACATATATATATACATGTAGATACAGACTCTATCTGACCTGGTGTTCGACATACTTTTTGGACCAATGAAATGGCAGAATATTTTGAATTTTCTCTGCAATATTTTACATAAACGAGACTGTCGGCTTGTTTGTGTGACATCTATACATAGCCATGCCCCGTCTCCAATGAACCGCTAGTGAACACTAATTTAGATAAAGTTTGTATAGTAGATTCTATGCGATATAAACATGCAATGCGCTGCGCGTATTTGAATGTTTATTTCGCGTAGAATCTACTATACAGCCTATATCTAATACTTCATTAGAGACTGGGGCATGGCTATGTAGGCCTATAGACTAAAAAATAGCCAGCAAATAAATATAGATCGCGGCTCATTTACATGTGCCTCGTTTTGTGTTTCATGTATGATGAACATACGTACATCATCACGCCTCCTCTTTTCTATAATGAAACAGAGTGGAATAAAGGAATTAAATTGTAATTGTATTGTATTTGGACAATAGCTCCCTATCTAGTTTCTTCACGTTTTTCAGTTATTGTATATAATTCACCCTTTCCCAAACAAGACCTGCTTTTGACGTTCCTAACAGGGTAATTTGCGAAAACATTGAGACCAAAAAGGAAAATGCATCTTTGTGTTACACTGTTCACAAATTCTTTTTGTATGTACACGCATATCCATTTTGTCGTTAGTGGCAGCTTTCAAAATGGACCGCCATAAAATTCTGCTGTCTAAGTATTAGTTAGTATTCGCTAACGGTTCATTGGAGACGGGGGCGTGGCTATGTATAGACGTGACATCAACAAGCCGGCAGTCTCGTTTATGCGAAATAAAGCGGCGAAATTTTAAAATATACAGAAATTTCATTGGTCCAAAAAGTAGGTCGAACACTAAGAAAGGGTCAATACAACGATTCTCTAACTTTTTGAACATAACCATATATGTCCCCGTTTACATGTTTAGATATTTTAGTGTTACGGCTATTTTCTTGTTTGCAAAACATTCAGATTCAACTAAACAAACGTCAAGGAAAGGTTCAATGATAGATTGGTCGCGGGCAAACATGAGAAAATGCTAATTATCAGCATGTTCTTCTTTTCAATCAATGTTTTCCTAAACATGTAAAACACTTTTGTACAATCCCGTTTTTTTATTTACCAACGTGGGGTTGGGGAACGAAAACGCAGGTAAAGGATTTTTTTAAACCTGAGTAGGCCCCGTTTAGTCATGTTGCCATATAACTAATTAGAAATCGATTAAATCTTAGACATCTAGGCATTGATCCCGAAATTAAAATAATAACTAACGGTCATTCTTTGACTCCTGATTTAAGGCTTAACCCGTGTAATTATAGACTTTAGAAATTCCAAATGGTCTGTCCGTTTTTAATGATACATCTATATAAGAGGTAATGATGAAAATCACACTTAAAACATCAAAATAGACACATTTAGAACACAACACATATTTTAAACGAATATATAGATGATTAAAAGATGTTGCATTTCAAATGTTTAATCATTGCTGGTGAGTAAAACTAGGCCTTCTCAAAAACACCTCTCATGTTGCTGACTTTCAACGAAAACTTCGTAACTGCAGCTTAAATCAAGCTGCAATTACGATTTTTTTTGTTGAAAAGCGACGATGTATTGTATCTTTTTAATTCGAAATTCTAACTGGGGCTCGGGTATTATATGTATACGAAAAATCTTTCGAAGAGTGCCTTCAAAAAAGATGTGCATACCACTTGAATACGTATAAGTTGTAAAATTTTAATTGTGTCCTTTTCGGGAAAAGAAGCTATTTATTGTGTTCAGTTTGGTTGGTGGATGCATTTCAAAAACTCTTTGAATTAAAGGTATCTTAAGTTGTCAAAATAAAGTATTTTTCCGGAGACAATTTCAACTGTATTGAGGTAGTCAATCCTTTATGAGATTTACGCAACGTCGGAATTAATCGGGCGACGTTGTTTTCGATGTCCCCGGAAAAGGATCGCATACGTAACGAATGTAACCGACGTCGCATGAATCCCTTTAGGGGTAGACTATCTTAATTATTAATGTCACAATCCTGAACTATGATACAGTATTTACTAATTACTTTATCCTTGATAACCTTCCGCATTGTGCGGTTTGGATTAAGACATTGTTCGTCATGGAACATCCAGCCTTTGTTTTAATGTTCTATATTTCAAATGTTACGCTTGTATCTGTTTCGAACATTAAAATAACGTTTGTCTTACAAATTCGTTTACATTTCAGGATATCTATGTAGTGTATTTTTCATGGTAGAAGCAAATCTAACGAGGACCGTCAACACGTGTGAGGATTGCTCCGCCCACCGACACCATCATCCAATGGGAAGGTTTAAAGCGTGTAAACTGATAACCATCCGTAAAGATATACTTTCGTGTATAGAAAAGGTCAAAAATCTAAAACGACAAATGGTGAGTATAATATTTCATTTTTCAACTTTATTCCTATATCTATAATTAATGCAAATTGTTGTCCCAGTTGTTGTGTTATGTTTCAGTAGGATTGCTTAATTGAATACAAGGAAAGTGCACTCTTGCAGATTAGTCTATTAAGCATGATTCATAATACCGCGGATGCAGTCTTGATTCTTCTTCATTCAACATGAGAATTTGCAAATCAGATTGAAATTAGATTCTATCTTATTTCAAACAGTAACATCTGATAGTCACCAGTTGGAGGTCATCTAGACTTTAATGACCCTGGACAATCCAATATCGGTTAATCATTATAACCAATCACAGTTAGTGTTGTATATAGTTTTCCATGCCAAACACATGAACACACGTGGTTCTTCGCTAGAGTAAGCTGCCATCATGTGGTAGCCTAGTTTTCGGTTTAATCGTTTTCAGAATCTTGTAAGTGTTTTTAATTTGTCAGGGAAAACGGTCATTTAAAATTGACCCTTTCTGGTGTATGTCAGATGCTAATGTCGATAACGATAGCATCGGATTTTAATGAGATTGATGATTTGCCTTTTTCAGATAAACACATTTCCCGGAATAAGAGAAACAGATTTCCTCGTGCAAGAGGAACAAACTGATATCATGCAAGTGGTAAGTTCTTTGTACAAATGATTTCATGCTGCAAATTTTCATCGTTTTCAATTTGGTTTAAGTGACATTTCATAATATTTTTTCATAAATTTTACTTTGATTTTTATCTGAAAGAACATGTTTTTGTATAAATTCTGAAAATTTCAAGCCAAAATATTGCGCCGATTACGAGAAATATATAATTTTGTGCTAAAATTAAACAAGGTGATGTCCACAACAGTTAAGATAATGGCGTATTTGTCGCTTATAAACAACAACTTCAAAAGACTGGTAGAATTTCTACTCATTAGAATAACCAATCTTTGCATCAAGACATACTTTAAAAAAAATGAAATTGGAATGTTATGTCCCTTGAAATGTACAGAAATGGTTGTATGAATCTTTAAATATTCTTAATATATACTGTTATATACATGTAAGTTATTCAAAGTGAATCTTTGATAGGATTGTATAATTATTAAAGTGACATTTCAGAATTTTTTGTCATAAATTGTACTTTTATTTTATCTGAAAGAGCATATTTCCTTATGAAAATTCTGACAATTTCAAGCCAAAATATTGCGCCGTTTACGAGAAATTTATATTTTTGTGATAAAATTGAACAAATTGTTGTGGACAACAGTTCGGATTTATATGCAATTTATCGATTATATCTCAACTTTAAATGCGTGTTTCTCGCTTATCGGCAACAACTTCAAAAAACTAATACTAGTAGTATTTATACTCATAAGAATAACCAATCTTGGCATCAAGACATACTTTGAAAAAATGAAATTGGAATGAAATGTCCCTTTAAACTCCGCTAAAAACAAAACAAAAAAAAATCAAAATCGTCCAACTTGGCAATCAAAATTACTAGATAATATGAGACCCAACAGGCTGAAAGGGGCCATCTTTGAATTGTGAAAAGAAGCGACCTTGTAAATTGCATGTGCGGATTACGCAGACTAACATGATCGAAAAATTTCATTCAAAGATATTTTTATTAGGCCTATATGTCGATTTTCTACATGCAACGTCTGGTTGACCTCTGCTGTATGTGATCTGTTTCTCTTACAATGACTTTACGGACATCCCAGGTGGCACCTTTCATATCTACACCCTCTTTCTCTATTAACGGTTCATATTTCAAATATTGTAATTTCAGGACGATTTCTTAAACACCACTTACACAGTTTTACAGGAACTATACGTTGGACAAACATTTGTGGAACATTTCAACACGTTATACAGCATTGACCTTGATACGTCACATTTGTTACATCATATAAAGAAACTGCTGTGCAATGTTTCACCAGTGTTACGTCACGGGCACTTTATCAGCGGCACACGCGCAGTGAGGTGTGAAATCACGAGAACTATCAGTGATGTAAATAGAACTTCGAGTATTAATGGAATTGTTAACCATATTAGAATATCAAATCACGTTTTCAAGCAAATTGTGGACAATATCAATTATATTCTTGTGCCTAGACAAGACTAAATATCTTATATCCAATTATAGCAATATCCAATGTTCAGTTCAATATGGCTATCCAGTGTTCTCCTTAGCCCAATAAGCTGCATCGGCCCCACTACAGCTTCATGTACGTAAATTAGTGTAATGCCACTACAGCTTCAAAACTACCCAACAGCTTAATTTCTTCAAAATAGTCACCAAAAAGAGGGATTTCAATGTAACTTAAATAAAAAAAACTAATAAATAATACACTCTTTATAGTTATGAATATAATAATTTCGTATAAAACATTATGAGTAAGAAGAAGAAATTGCTCAAAATGAGCAATTTCTTCTTTTCCCAAAATGTTTTTATTCACAATTATTTTTTTAAACACTACATGCATTTCAATGTTTACTTATTTGCCACTACAGCTTCAAATTATTCTGCGGAGAACACTGCTATCAGTATGATATTTCTCCTTCAATCTCTCCACAGAAGTATACTAGAACAAAAAAGATAGCAAACCCCAATTTTTCATAATATTTTCGACAAAATACGTTTTTAAAGGCTATTGGCTACATTTTCAATAAACATTCATCCATACGCATAAATATGGTGTCATTTTCTTCAGATGTCGTAATTTCATCACGTGATACCTAGTGAATTGTTAAAAACTGATTATGTCCTGCCGTGTTTTCTAAATGACTACTATGAAAACAAATGTTCTTCAAACACAAGCTAAATGATAGACAAATAAGAGGCCAATGAGTTCATACACTTCTCACTACCCTATGCATAGCACGGCTACGCCAAGACCAGCGCCAAGCTGCAGTACCGATGTTGTTATGCGGAAAAAGTCACAATGTTGTGACATTGGTGGGGCAACAAATCGACACATTTTAGACTGTATACGCTGTTGGCTCTCAATGGTGCCACAACCAATCGAGCACGGAGCGGACGTGCAAGTGATATGACGTCAATGCAGGACCGTATCATCAAGTTAACCACACCTACAGGATAGGTTTAAGACTGCAACGGAGACCGCTTATAAATCGCATGGACTTCACAACATTCGAATATCGGACCAAACTGAACGAAACAGATTGTGTTTTTCGGCCTACGTTCACTTTTTTTGTCAAATCGTGTTGACGCCCAGTGTAAATTGTGTGTTTTCTTATTAATGGAATTTACTACAAACAAGATTTTGTGAATTTTACAAGGTGAAATGTTATTGCTTAAAATGTATTACATTTTGTTTAAATCTGATTTTATGTCTTTGCGTAAGAAGAAATTGAAAAGAAAGTTTTTTTGCCTAGTACAGAGGAAAAGTGTCGTTTTAACCGCTATGTATATTTTTGGAAATATATTGTGTTCATGCAAATGATTATCTATTGTGAAAACATTTTGGAAAATGATTTTTCCCTTTTGTCCTAATATTTCCATGAAATACTATACACAAATTACTTGTTCATCAGCACCCATTTTGTCACCATGCAGCACCATTGAAATTGAACCATCACGTTTTTTTTATTATTGTTTTTGTTGTTGGTGGTGGTGGTTTTTTTTTTTTTTTTTTTTTTTTTTTTTTTTTTTTTTTTTCGTTTGGGTTAGGGTAACAATTTCTATTTTCATATAAATTAAACGATTGTGCGGTTTCCTAACAACAGGTTAGTAATATTATCTTTCTTTCTTTACATATTCTTGTATAATCCAATTTTATTCACCTTTCAGGGTGTGGCTAAGCAAAGAGGTTATTCGACGAGTTTACTTCTCGATATTTTGGTTGAGATAAGAGAAAAACGTGTGGCACGAGTATGAACACATTTCGAAATTGAAAGAATGTTCAATTGTAAAATGTGTTGCTATAAAACCTCGTAACTACAGCCTGATACACACTGTAGTTATAATGTTTTGCAATAATAACGACGATTTACCGCTAAGCGACAAGGCTGTTTCTCCTCAAGCTAAATGTAATGAACCGTTTATTTTGCTCCGCCCTGTCTCCCGAATAAAAACAGAATATACTGTCGTTGATGCATGCAAGGCTATCTGCCAAATATGACTCTGTCTTGTATAAAGGTCAGTACCATGCCAAATAGAACAATTGCAATTGAAGGGAAGTAACTTGTATCCGAATTGTAACTATTTATCCTTATGGTTCTCGCCCTTTAAAAGATTGTGCCTTTAAATATCTGCGCTGAAGGGTTTAACACCACGTCCATATTACAACAGAGGCACTGGTGGTGAACTCGGCCAAAGCGATGGACGTTTTTCGCTACAACAAGGTACAGATATTTTGAGTTTAAATGTGATTTTAAAGATCTGATTGGATAGTTTTTTTCTAATAACAATGAATTTGTTCTAAAAATAGACCGGGTATGCCGATATGTACATGTATTGACAAACCGTCGGTGTTGTTATAAAATGTCGTAACTATAGATAGACAACGGCCTGTGAATGATCAAAGATCAGCGAGTCTAATTTGACGGGGGAAGAGGGATTTCGAATTATAGAAATATGTGACTCGAACCCGTCTCCCTGTAATAAATCGACGAAGTACTATCTGGACACAGCTACTGAACTCACAGGGCATCGCGGACAGCACGCAATACTTGTTATTGTTCGCTTTTATTCAGTAGAAAATAGGCACTCCTCCATATTTCCATGTATTGGAATATACTGTAACCTTTCGTCACGGCTCACGACTCGATGTCTATTTATACGGCTTTATCGAAGCCGCTGTTACGATATTTTATAACAACACCGACGGAATACTATGATCGCGAAAAAACGTCCCACGCTTTGGCCGAGTTCACCACCACTCCAGTGAGAGGTGGCGGATATGGTGCAGTGGTAACGCGCTTAACTTGAAACATAGGGATCTCTGGTTCGATCCTCCGCTTCTCCAGTCTTTCGGATGAGACTTTAAACCGAGGTCCCGTCTCCATATGACCCTTAGCTGGTGAGTGGGACGTAAAACTCCATACAATCCAATCCATATTACAACAGCAATGAATTTTGAACAAAAAATAAACTTACTTTACCGCTTTGTTTTGATAAACCGTCGGTGTTATCATAAAATCTCGTAACTACGGCTTGAGTCAAGCCGTAGTTACGCGATTTTATAACAACACATACGAAAATACTATTATTTGTCCGATATTACGTCACGGTTAACTTGGTAAACTCGTTCCCTATTGAAAATGGCGTTTTGAAAGTGGCGAAAATTTAAACTTTAATATACTGGAAATATCGCGGAAAAATAAGAACTTGGCAATGTTTCCATTATTGTGTGTCATCCAAGAGAACTAGGTTGCTGACGACACAATGGGTGGTATAGACCTTAAGGTATGGAACCCCTAATTAGCACCTAAGAGCCAGAGGCGAAACTTGAAAAGTACCAGTAATTCCTAAACTGTGTTACATTTTCATCCCAAATATAATCATAAGCATTTTGAACGGTTTACAATTTTTAAATAATGCGTACTTATGGAAATATTTGACAAAAATGTTCAAAATTACATCCCTTGCATATGAATATAAAGAAAAATAACGTTTGTAAATTATTTTCTTCTTGAAGAAAATGTTTGAAATCCGGCACGGTGAATCAACGTGGAATGTTTTTACAAGTGTGTTTAATTTGGTGCATTTTGTATGACTAGAAAGTTGTGTTTTTAGAGAGCATGGCTCTCTTATTTTATCATGCTTTAATGTACTTTTGATGTACTTTACAAACCGCACAACGAAAATAGTTCCTCCCAAACAAGACAAAAAGATCTAAATGACAAATAGAATAGTCTACGTGTCAAATGTGTCATAATATAAAATAGATGGCATGTATGACCTAAGCAAAAAATCAAGTATTAAACAAGTCTTAAATAAAAAAGAGATCTGAGTAGTAATTTGCCATTCACAATTGGGTCATGCAGGTCATGCGGTCAAGTCATGTAGCCTAAATTTTGGACAGTGCAAATGGTCCAAAAATAGAATCACATTCCACAGACAGAAATTCTACTAGTGGGTGTCTATCTGAGTGTATTTATTGTAAAGCTTGTGCTGTTTGGTGATAGTAGGCCTATGTTGTGTCATGGATAAAGGGGGCATTAGAGTAAATTTCCTATTAACTCATCTTCTCACACATTTATGAATGAATTGATTTGAACTTATCCTTTCCCAAACAAAACTTTGTTTTAATGTATCTATAAGAGCAAGCTTTGGAAAATATTGAGGTAAAAGAAGAAAATGGTGATAGGTTTGGTGATACAATATTGCATCACAGAAAAAGAGGCTTCACTTTATTGTCAATACATTTTTAACACATTCCTCCATTTATGGTTGAATTTGTAAGAAACTATGATGGACAGTTCCTCATTATGCAGCCTTTTGAATGAAGTCATGTTTTGGTGACGTTTTGGTGGGCTTTCTTTCAACCCATTACCAGACATGGGGTCGATTACTTGAAAAAGTAATCGATTAAATTAATGATTAATGCACCCTTGGTTATTAATCGATTAAATTACTTTCACTGAAAAATACCTCAGTAATTGATTATTAATTATTAATTTGGGGGTAAGTAATCGATTATTAATCATTAATCACATATAAAGATTTTCGCGTAACAAAAATAAACAGTTGAAAGGGGCAAATAGCATTTCATTATCTTCAAATATATAACCTAAACAGAATCACAAAATATGAACTATCTTTACTATTGAAATTACATGTATTTAAATGTCTTGAAACACACCAGTTTCGTTATATAGATGTTCGATATTTGTAGAAAGACTATTTCAATCAAGATGAATGGCATTCTAAAAAGGTCTTTACCAGATTTTGTGGTAAGGAGAATTGAAGAGTTATTTTTGATAAAGTTAGATGAAAATAGGATGTATGGACTTGTTGGATATTGAGGTTTGTAATTAACATATCGTCGTTGTAAATGCAAAACCTCGTATCTCGTTTTCGGAAAATTTTAAAGGGGATGGAATAAAGTGTAATAACTTTTCCCAAACTAAGATGTTTTACCTGAAATTTGGAAATATTGTTCATAAATAATGTATCATTGATACTGATCGGTAAAAATATCTCAAAAACCTGCAAGAATTGTCTAAATTGGACACACAAGTTTTTACTTTGAAAATCGCTAGAACCGACATACGAGGTTTTGCATTTACACCGACGATATATCTTAGTTATATTTCCTGAATGCTCTTATAAACCATTACAAATGATGATAATGAAAATGGAATTTATGTATACAAATTAGACCATGTTGAAGCCATTGGAACAATGATTAGACCATGGTGACTATTTCATAGAGAAATGCTTGATAAAGGCATTTTCTCCTTTTGCCTTAACCCTTTCCCAAACAAGACCGGGTTTTGACGTCCCTAATAGATAAGGCTTGGGAAAACATTGAAACAAGAGAAGAAACTGCTGATAACCAGCAATATTTTCTATGCCATATTTAACACAAATTCTATCTTTAATAACTTCAATTTTGTCATTTGTGGCAGTTTTTGAAGTGGATCACCCTAAAATGTTGTCGTTTGGGAAAGGGTTAATGTTATCTAGAACATTTCATATTAAGAATTACAAATTTACAAACTTAAAAAGGAAATGGTTGAGAAAGATACAAGTCATCAAAATCATGTATACCCAGTATTAGCAGAATCAAATAACTCAAATTACTAAGTTTGATTCTATTTTTGTCCAAAGTTAGAACTTAACATTGTTTTTTAATGAATTATGCCCATAGATGATAAAAGAAACAAATCTTTTATCAACTCAGTATTTTATTAAAAATGAATCATTATATTATCATAAATTAGTCATATATATTTAGTTTAACATGTTCGTAGTATGATTGCATTTTAAGGAAAAATTTACAAATGAAATAGATTTAGGTTTGTTCAGTATTTTCCAACTAATATTAGTTTTCAGTTTCAAATCCCCAAAATGTGTGAAATTTCAATGACAGGTGTAAGAATAACACTAGGTGGCCTTTGGGCATAGACTGCTTTGTATAGGTGTGAACAGGTAAAAGGTGTAAATTACAGGTGCATCTTTTTTTGTTTTAGATCATTTATACATCCAAAATAATCAAAGAGCAATCATAAAATAATCACGATTAATGCCATTTTTTCATCAGTAATTGGTTAAATTATTAATCAAATAATCAGAAAAAAGCTAATTAATCGATTAATTCATGATTATTGGCATTTGTTAATCGATTAATAATCGATTAAATTACTGATTATGATTACCCCATGTCTGCCCATTACCACACAGTGACTCTTTTTGACACCCACAGGAAAATAGCCTCAGAAAATAATGTGGAAAATGAAGAAACTGCTTATGACAAGCAAATTCTTCATTTCCCACAATGTTTTCTATATAGAAAGACAGAAACATGTAAAATTTCATTCAGTTAAAATTGTCGTCTGCAACATCTTTGGATTCGGGACAGTCTAAAATTTTGCTGTTGGATTAAAATGTTTTGTTAATACAGCTCCACCAATATTCATGGATTGTTTTGCATGAATTATGTTACCATGCAATATTGTCACAAGATTTCATGTTGTGCCAAACATGCTCTCTAACAGTACTTTCAGTACTTTGATTTAATTAGGTGCTGAATACCTTAAGCACAAAAAAGTATTTAGGGAAAGGGATAAATATTTGACGTCAACGTTTTCTTCTTTTCCTTGATATTTTTGCGGTGACCACCAGAGCATTTATTAATTTACAGGTTTCAAAAACCGCCTAGATTCGTTCGTTTAGAATCCGAGGTAGACCAAACTCTTTATTAACTAAAAATAGAATAAAGAAAAACACATGTATACGAAAATTGTCGAATATTTCCAATTGATTATTACCAATTTTAATCATTCTAGATGCCATGTTAATTATGTTTGTATTTTCGACGTTGAACACATTTGTTAAAGTCTATCTCAATACAATTTTGTTCTTGTTCTTGTTCTTTATTATACCTTTGGACTATGCCCAAAATATTTTTTGGAAATCACAAAGGAAGTAAATATCTGAATATCTGGAATTTTATCGCAGATGCTGAGAAATTACATTTTTTTTAAATCCTTTCCCGAAACAAAACTCGATTTGTTGCTTGTAAAATGCTTGGGACAACATTGAGACAAGATAAAAAAAAAATACTGATAATCAGCAGTTCCCCATTTTATCTCAATATTTTCTTTGCCATAACATGTACAAGTTTTAATTTGATTTTATCAGCATCCATTTTGGCGTTGCAGTAGCTTTCAATTTGGATAACCATAGAATTTTGTTTTGGAAAGGGTTAACCCACGCTAAGCGATGAACCAATGAACAATAGAGTTGTTGTTTTTAACCTTTCACAAACAATTTATTGACGATCTCCACTGGTGGTGAACTCGGCCAAAGCGAGGGGCGTTTTTTCTCTGTAACAGGGTATAGATATTTTGCGTTTAAATGTGAGTTTAAAGATCAGTTTTTCTAATGGCAATGAATTTGGTCTAAAAATAGACCTGGTTTACCGGTATGTATTGACAAACCGTCGGTGTTGTTATAAAATCTCGTAACTACGGCTTTATCGAAGCCGTAGTTACGAGATTTTATAACAACACCGACGGAATACATTGTTCGGAAAAGAACGTCCCTCGCTTTGGCCGAGTTCATCACCAGTGATTAGCGATCTTTGGCAGTGAATATTGGTTGTTTGATTGAGGGTTAACGCATCTTTCGACTGATTTGGTCATATCGCGGCGGCTGGCGCACCTTATCGTGGATTCCTTGTATTTCTCTCACCAGTACTAAAACAATATCCTAACCAAGCCTCCAGCTGCTCTCTTATATAGATGATTAATTTAATAGCCATTGGTGGGAGACAAACAACTTTTGTCAAATGTCAGAATGGATACTGGCCGAGCCGTGGATCGAACTTGCGACTCCTTGATCGACAGACTCCGACGTTGCTGACTGAACTATCGGGGTTCAGCTCATTGTTGAAGGTCGAAATTTTGCCATCTTTGCAAGTGAATATTGGTGAAAGAAGAGCACGTGTATATGTACATATATGTACATATATGTACATATATGCCAAGTAAGAACTGATTTGGCATGCCTATATTCTTGCGTAGCAAATATACAACTAAACAACAAACAGACGGACAGAAAGACGGGAGGGTGGACAATATCGAAACAATATCGCCCCCCCCCCCATCATTGGATGCGATGACATAAAAAATGTTATGAAAAATATCGCCGCTTTTCAACAAAAGCCTCGCAACTGCAGCTTAAATCAAGTTGTAGTTGCGAATTTTTATGTTGGAAAAGCAAAGTACCGCTTTTTTTCATCGAAAACCTCGTAATTTCAGCTCAAAACAAGCTGCATTTACAAGCTTTTTGTTGAAAAGCAACACACGTTATCATCATGTCCAAATTCAAAGGAAAACGGGGGTTTCTGAAATGCTAACTTAGGATATCCGGAAGCTCATTTTTTTATTTACTTTATATTTTGTCCTTTCAATCCTTCTCATGCTATTCATATGTCAACTTACTGTT
Source organism: Fragum sueziense (assembly GCA_963680895.1). Classification (NCBI taxonomy): domain Eukaryota; kingdom Metazoa; phylum Mollusca; class Bivalvia; order Cardiida; family Cardiidae; genus Fragum; species Fragum sueziense. The sequence continues at coordinate 42,705,271 of OY804601.1, read as the reverse complement.
GTTACCAAGACTTTGGCAGGCAGTATAGACTAATATCAGCCTGCACAGACGTGCAGTCTGATCTTAGCATATACTGTCTGCTTTTTACTCTGTTATTGTGGCAAAAACTTGACTTGTTCTTATTGAAACTTCTCTTAAATTGGCGGTTTGTTTGAAAAAAGACAATAGTCAGCGGGGCAAAGGTTAACCCTTTCCCAAACGTTAAAATTTTAGAGTGGTTCAATTCGGAAGCCGCTTCAGACAACAAAATAGATGTTGATAAATATTTGAAAAGTGTAAAATATTGCATAGAAAATATTTAGGCAACAGGAGAAAATGCTGATCATCATCATTTTCTTCTTTTGTCTCAATGTTTTCCCAATTTCTTTCAATCAGGGGCGTCAAAACAGTTCTTGTGTGGGAAAGGGTTAATTCAAACCAGATAATAGTCAAAAGAATGTCGATATCAGCATTTTTGATCTCGGAATCTGAACGGAGCACAAAAATTTATTGTTTTTTCGTAATTGTATGCTTGTAAAAAAGTACTTCCGGTTCTGAATTTTGGGCTTAGTATGTGTTATGCAATTTAAAAAATAATGAATAAAAATGTCATGTAAAAAGTTGACTTTTTTTTTTTTTGGTGGAGTGCAAGACAGTTGACGCTTGTTATGTCGACATCGGACAAGTCGAATATTTGTTTATATAGCCTATATAAGGTCCCGTCCTCATCAATGGAAACCAAAAAATGTTAAATGAAATTATTTCGAGATAGATTTAGCCATTTATTATCCTTATAGACTTTATATTCTTCGAATTTAAATGAGAATAGGCTATATCGAACTTCGGACATGTCGATGTAATTTTACAGTATAATCATTTGATTTCGATACATCAAATGTGACTACAGAATCTGATAAAACGTGTTGTTTCGAAGTCGAATGAAACGTCGTTTTACAACGAGATAATCAACATATTCTGTTTTTTTTTCCCACCATGTTTCCTTTCATCAAGGAAACATGGTTTTATATTTCTCATTTCGTTCGTCACATAGTCGTAGGAAGGTTTATAATATCGGAGGTCAAATGTTAAAGTAAATGGAAATATGGTTGTATTATGGGGGCATATGGGGCAGGCCCCTTATCTAAATTATCGGGGGCCTGGCCCCCCTGTCCTCCTCTTCCTAGGCCTATGAGTCTTTCGTTTGTAACTCTTTTGAAATTCTGCATGTTTATTTCTGTCTTTTGAGACAGGGTTTAAAATTATGGATGGCGTTTTTTTTTTTTTTTTTTTTTTTTTTTTTTTTTTTTTTTTTTTTGCATCCGTTCCTAACGTAGTAATTAAAATCATAGAGCGATAAGATGGAACCCATACTTTCCCTTTTCAAAATAAGCCTTCTCCATCCACAAATCTTAAATTTCAATAAAAAAAGGAATTCATTCCTTAACCCGTTTCCAAACGACAAAATTCCAAATTCAAAGATGGTGCAGACGAAAGTTTCAAGTAAATGAAATTTTACACGTTTTTGGTCTTTTGGGCAGAAAGCAATCGTGGAAAATGAAGGAATTGCTTATAACAAGCATTTTTTTCATTTTCCACAATGTTTTCCAAAGCCTTTATTTTGAAAGGCGTCAAATGGTTTGCGAATGGGCTAAATCTTATGTTTGACGATTTTTTGTCATCTTTTGAATGCGTTTTATTTATTCCTTTGTTTTTTTGTGTGTTTTTTTTTTTTTTTTTTTTCAAATAAGCGCCTTTTTTAACTGGCGTAAAAAATATTCTACCAAAAAAATTAATGACCACGGATAGTGGGTGGTTTACTTTTGTAAAAAATGTGAAATATGATATTTATACCATTAACTAAATTCCTGCACCAAAACAATAAAACAATAGGAATTGACAGGGTTGAGGCTGGCCAATTTTGTAAAAAAAATATATCTATTGCATGAACTAAGAAAATATCCAAAGGAATTTTGACCTTTTTGACTATATAAGGTTGCGTCTGCTTTTGATCTATAGAATCGATTTGAACTTTGAAAATTAGGATACCTACAAAAATGAACTTTTATAGCTTACTTTTGGCTATTGGTAAGTGTGAAATAAGATTGATCTGGCCATGTGCGTCTCAGTAAGACGTTCTTTTTTATGTATTTCCTTTTCTTATTAGGATATCATTACTTGAATATTTACATCATTTATACCCCTTCAACGGATCTAAATACAGTTATCACACATTATGTCGACGTCGGTTAAGTCAAATCTCTGCCCAAGTCGAAGGCATTATTTGTTCCCGACATCATTAATGGATATAAAGAATGCTGAACAAAATAATTCTAAACACTGGTGGTGAACTCGGCCAAAGCGAGGAATGTGTTTTCGCGATCATAGTATTCCGTCGGTAATGTTATAAAATCTCGTAACTACGGCTTCGATAAAGCCGTAGTTACAAGATTTTCTAACAACACAGACGGGTTGTCAATACATATCGGTAAACCCGGTTTATTCTTAGAACAAATTCATTGTTATTAGAAGAACTATCCAATCAGATCTTTAAAATCACAAAATATCTGTACCTTGTTGTAGCGAAAAACGTCCCTCGCTTTGGTCGAGTTCACCACCAGTGCTAAAGGAACTGTACATAGCCATTGAAGTATAGTAGGAAACTGAGAGAATTGGCTCGTTCCATTTCCTACCATATCTCAATATGAATGTACTTGATAAGCAACAAACTATGATATCATTTTAATCAAAACTAGACAAAAATCGTAAGACTCGAACTTCTGATGTCTCGAGGTAAAATGCCATCCTCTCTGCGGGGGGGGGGGTGCATTTTACCACGCATTAGCGATTTTTGATGCTTCGGAAACCAAGGATTTTTTTTTGGGGGGGGGGGCGTTTTGGAAACATTTGAGTGATATTCTTTTTCTTTCTTTTTTAGGAATTTGTCTTATTCCACTCGCCGAATCACTTCACCTACACAATGGTCAATGGCGGGTCAACACGTGCGCCCCGTGCGTGGCTTTGAGGGACAACGGCGTACGTACGGACAGATATAAAGCGTGTGATCTGTTCGGTTTGAAAAGGAAACTCAACGAAACTCTTGGAATTGTAAATGATATAATGTCAGAAATGGTGTGTAGAATCTAGGGTTCCATTTTATTGAATTTATGGAGCGGAATCACGTGACACAACATTTTCTATATTTTTCGATAATTCTCTCTTAATTTATGACCGACTTGAAAAGGATTTGAAGCAGAGGAGGTGGGACAATGCTGGGGATGTCTGATGCACATGATCGTTTTCTTAAATCAGCTGATTAAAAAGTTATTGACGAACAACCAAAAGCAAACAATATATGATTTCGACGACCTTTACAAAGTATTTGGAAAAGATCGAAAGAAAAAAAGAAGAGAATATTGATATATTTATTCTTCTTTATAACATTCTATTATTTTCAATAAACTTATTAATATCATAACCTTAGACTATATACAATTATCCCGATGCACATCATTTTAATGTAAGGCCTGGGTAATGCACTTCCGGTATAATCGTTATATTTCGACTTATTCCGTGACGTCCGTAAGTCCGAGCAATTTATAAAGTACCGTTAGATGCAATATCGCCTGTTTTCGTAACAACGGAAATAATTGAGCGTGCTCAGATTTTCGGGGAATATCTAACAATTTTTGAAAAAATGTTTCTTAATTGTATGAAGAGTCGGCAAAAAATCCAACGAAAGTCAAAATTTCAAAATTTGAGAGCAATGAAAATTACTTCCTTTTAAAATCGTCTTAGAATCGTTTAAAATCGTCGATTCGCCCCATACAGATTTCGTTCCATAACTGATTACTCAGGCCTTACCATATTAGAAGAAGACCATCATACATGTGTATAATTTACAAGTAACTTTACTATATTTTTCGACAGACAGTACAATTTCCTGGTGTGACATTTGACACACAGATACATCAAGAGGTGGAAGAAAATTATTCAGTTCAGTCTCTGGTACGTACAGGATATTTGTATTATTATTTCAAACACACCTTTGTTTCTTAAAGTGACATTTCAGAATTTTTTCTCATGAATTTCCCTTTTATTTTTATCTAAAAGAGCATATTTTCTTATGAAAATTCTGAAAATTTCAAGCCAAAATATTGCGCTATTTACGAGAAATATATATTTTTGTGTTAAAATTAAGCAAATTGTTGTACACAACGATTAAGACGTACATTGTATATAGAATTTTTCGTTTCTATCTCAACTTTAAAGGCGTGTTTTTCGCTTATCAACAACATCTTCAAAAAACTGATAACATTTATACCCTTTAGAATAACAAATCTTGGCATGAAGAGATACTTTAAAGAATTGGAATGGGAATGAGATGTCCCTTAACCTTTCCCAAACGACAAAATTTTAGGGTTATCTACTTCTAAAACTGCCTAAAATGACAAAATGAATGTTGTTAAAGATAGGATTTTTGTGAAATATGGCAGAGAAAATATTGAGACAAAAGGAGAAACTGCTGGTTATCAGCAGTTTCTTCTTTTGTTTCAATGTTTTCCCAAGCCTTTTCTATTATGGACGTCAAAACCATTTCTTGTTTGGGAAATGGTTAAATATTACCACACGATTACTCTTTTTCACCTCCAATAAAACAATGGCTTTTGAAAACATTGGAGAAAAATGGAGAAATTGTTTGTGATAAAGCAATTTTTATTTTTTCACAAGTTTTTTCTTCCAAAATTGACGAAAATACATGTATGTCAAATTCCATTTATTTGATAATTGTTGCCTGCAACATCTTTGACTTTGGACCAGTATAAAAAAAAATCCGTTTGGTAATGGGTTATAGTAGTCCATCTCTAATGCGAGTTCTGATTTTTTCTAGCGACGTCGTAAACATTCGTAGTGTAAGCTTCTGTGGGAAAATGATACTATTATTTAAATAAAATAATACCGGGGTCAATGGAATTGACCACGGCTTACGGTATTGTGGGCGTATAGATTTCAGTGCTTGTTATATTGTGTTTTTGGGTTGAGTTGCACGAGTCTCGTTCTGAATTTTTTCCGGTTTTCGGACACCCTCGGTTGTCCTTTTGCCAGGCTTTATCCAAGATACTGAGATTGTGAATTGGTTTAGTGCTAATTACCTCCGTTGTCTGGGGTCCCGTGACATTGAAATATCCGAGTTTAGTGAACCAGTCAGTTTTTGACTTTGTGACGTCATATAACTAGCCGATATGACGTCAACATGGATTTTTCTGCGTTCTCGCGACGTTCCGTTTCCCGCGCGTTATCAGACGTCAAGTAGCGTTGTTTGGAAACGCGCGTCTTTTATCAAATGACTACGACGTTAGAAGTTTTTTAGTCCACATCAATTCTGTCTGCGGGGTGTAGGATTTGTGAATTATTATTCAAACCCGTTTATCTTATATCGGAGCTAGAAGCGCCAGCTAATTTGAAAGGAAAATAGATTTTCCATTTTTTAACCAAAAAATATTTTAGATATAGAGCTAGAAGGAAATATTGGGGGAAAATGAAGGAAAAGATTTATAGATCTAATCATTTTGAGAATTCTTCATTAGGCCTAAAGGCTGTTTCACAGCAAAATATACATAGATCTCAGCATCTCGTGTCAACCCTTTCCCAAGCAAGACCTTCTTGGCGATTATCATGGAGATGGAGAAGGCTTCGGAAACATTTGTACAAAAGGAGAAAATGCTAGATCTCTAGTTATCAGAAATTTCTTCTCTTGTCTCAACGTTTTAGTAACTATAGACATTTTCCGTTAAGCTTTCATACAATATCGCTGAATTGAGTAAGGGTTACGTTTTTTAGGCCAAATAATGGAAGTATATAGATCTACTGGTCCAATTTCACGCTTTCTCAAACGACAATATTTGAGGGTCGTTCAATTTGAAAGTTGCTGCAAACGACGAATTCGCCGTTGATAAAGATAGCATACGATCAATGTACAATTAAAGCGCAGATAATATACAGACAAAATGAGAAATGTTTGATTTTCAACAAGTATATCTGATTTTTTTCGTTTTGTCGTCTCTAAGGGACACCAAAATCATGTCTTGTTTTGAAAGGGTCAAAGAAGTCACCTTGGACGACAAAAATAGTGATTCTACATTATAAATAATGAATCATGAGTGACCGGATTGAACTTTGCAAAGCTAGATTTTTTTCTTCTTCTTCTTCTATTTTTTTTTTTTTTTTTTTTTTTTTTTTTAATTATTATTTCTATTTGAAAGAAAAGAAAATTGAGACCAAACTGAACGTATTCTAATTTTAACTGATATGTCAGGAGTTTGCACGTCAATCATGAACAAACCCTTTCCAATACATCATAGATCTGTCTTTGTCTTCTTCAATTCTGAAGGCTAATGAAAAAGACTAGACAAACGTAGAATGTTGTCTTGAGAACTCAGATTGAAACAAGGTTTTGAGGTTTCTTTTTTTCCCTTGCATTTGGCCAAAAACAATAATAATTAGGCTATGGCTTGGGACCTACACCACTAAACGACTTCTCTTACTAATTCAAAAGCTAAATTTTTTCACGTCACTGAATCTGTCTTTTACTACCAGATTATCATTAAAGAATCACAAATGCATGGGCGGATCTAGAGGTAGGGTCGGGGGGTCTGAACCCCCCCCCCCCACCCCCTGGCATTGGCCAAAAATTAAATTTTGACTATATAAATTCAGTGTAAAGTTACATATTTACTACATTTTAAGCCATAATTTGGGCTTGGACCCCCCTTGAAAAAAATCTTGGGCTTGGACCCGCCTGGGAAAAAATCCTGGATCCGTCCTTGCAAATGCATGAATATGATAGAAAATAACAACTACTAGACCTATATCTTGACCCCGGTTAGAGGCTCTGCCTTATTTTCATATTATTAATCAAGACTGAAACACAATTATTACCTTGTTGTACTTTTTGTACTTTGTATTATTGTTATTGTATGTTATCAAATTATCACTCCAGGGCTTCACAATTCGATCTATTTATGGAACACTGCAGCACGTGAAATTATCCGAGGAAGTGACGTCATATTTGAATCGTCACAATCACTTAAACATCAACATGGGTCAACTTGGTTACAATCTCAATATGGCGCTATGCGAGGTGGAACGGATTTTACGCTCTGGTAGTTTTCACGACAACGCCGCTTCCGGTTCCGGTTTCTATTGTTTAGTCGGAAGCCATTCTCTCGTTAATTGTGCTCGTTCTTACAGTGTTTCAGTCAACTGCATCACCAATTTTCTGACACGATCTCACAGCGACTTGACACAAATAATCAGGAAAATCAATCAAATTCTGGTCACTTTTTAAATTCATGTTACATTTCAATTTTTCAAATTTATCTCTCTTTTCATCGAAAATCTCGTAACTGCTGCTTGTTTTTGAGCTGCAATTACGAGGTTTTCGTAGAAAAGCAACGATATAATTATACATCAAAGGGGCCCATTTTAGCTCCCTTCTCTTTGTATAGGCCTATGTGTCCGATCACGCTAAAAGAGACCTTGTGGACAGATAATAAGATCACCTTTCGACTAGGGTCAATATTTTCACACTTTCAAGAAGATCCCTTTTATCATAACACGTCCCCGTGATGACGTTGATTTTTTGCTGCGTGTTTTCCGAATAAAAGAAGCTTATATATAAATTATATACTAACGGAAAAAGTAACTGTGCATACTTCTTTTCTGGTTTATTTTTTTAAAAAGACGACATATTTGCAAGAAATATCTCTCGCGTGTGTCCTTAAGATACGCTTGTTAACAAAATATTGAATGCCACCAACTGCTCTTGCATGGACGTTCGACGTTAACGTACAAGACGTTTGAGTGTTTTGTTGCACTGCGTTATTCCAAAGTGAGGTTGAAATTTGTTTTTATGGCGAAACCGTTGAAAACGTTCTTGTTGTTAAGAAAAACATGCAAATTTGTTTAAATTGAACAGAAAACAACGTGATACGTTTATTCAAAGATGCGCGTTAATGAGTGCTTTAGACAGTAGCCCTCTAGTACGCAAGAAAAAGGTCGCCAATCGTTTTGGTGTGCGTAGAAACATCGTATAGGCACTTTTGGAACGATTTCAACAATTAAGAAACACCTTCAACTTACAACATTCGAGACGTAGACGCGTGACGTCATTCGGACAAGTCAATCGTAATCCGAACAACCACCAGTGCAATCGATTGTAAACGGCAAAAGCTACGGCTAGGTTGATTCCAGAATTGGGGTCTATCAACAGAAGGCTTGTAAGGGATTGTTTAATGGAGCGCTACACCCGTCTTAGACGTCATGTGATACGTCTAGTCTTGCTATGACGTCGTCGACAACATCGTCTTCAGAGACAAAGGCATCATCTACGCTTTCGTAAGGTCGATTGGAACGAGATACTGCTTATAGGCGTGCCTCTTTTACATCTGTACAGTTCGATAGTCGAGCTCACACCCATAACCGCGTTGGGGAACGTCATATTGGGATTCATGCTTTGTTCAACGTCAGCGCATGGAATTGGCTCCTGTATTAGTCAAGAAAAACCTTTAACCAGCCATTTGTGATAATTTAGTTACATCGTTGCTGCGAAGCATTATCGATACTAACAGTATTTTGACTCGAAAATGGCTTATGAACTTGATTTTTACCCTTCCATACTTTCCGGGCTTGTTAAGGATATAACGAGTGGTCTAGTAAACTGAACATCATTGGAAATTAAAGGTTAAACGTTTGTTATCCAAATTGTAAATTTTGATTCATTTAACTTGTATATTTGAGATTTTATATAGAAAGGAAATGTGCACAGTTACTTTTTTTCCGTTGGTATATTTTGTCGTCTTGAGACGAAGAAGACGCATAGCTCACGACAAATGACCTGACAGAGCATCAAATAGCTAGGGATTGTCTGCCGGGTCATCTATCTGAGCTATAACAATCCGTTAAAACTATTGAAAAATGTCAAAATGCGCAAATGTGATATTTGACTTCAAGTTTGAGATTTTTTATAGCAGATCTCATGCATTAAACCCACTACCGCAAAGTGACTCTTTTTGACTCCTCACAGGATAATGGCTTTGGAAAGCACTGTGAAAAATGAAGAAATTGCTTGAAACAAGCAATTTCTTCATTTTCCACAATGCTCCCAACCGAGAAAGACAAAAATAGCAAAATTCATTTACTTGAAATTGTCGTCTGCAACATCTTTGAATCTGAACAAGTCTAAAATTTTGACGTCTGGTGATGGGCTAAAAATAACCTACCTCTGTTCACCAATGTGGGGAATCACGTGATATAACAGTTTCAGAAAAGTGTTAATAAATACCTTAATAACTGCCCAATTTGGAAGCGGTTTTGGGGGCATAGAAGATGGAGAAACGCCAAGAATTATCCGAATTATGTAGATCTTATAAAGATCAGCTGATAAAAAAGTCATTGTTTTCAAAGACAAACCAAAATCATAACCCTGGCGCTGTCTCGCTTTCTCTGCTTAAAATCGTTTCAAATCGGTAGCGGTCTTTGTGCAGTTGAAAGCGCATCTGCCTTTCATTCGAGAGGTCCCGGGTTCGATACCCGGCCCGCCGCGATATGACCCTGGTAGTTGAAAACGGCGTAAAACCCCAATAAACTCAAACTCGATACCCGGCCGCGGCAAATACTTTTTCTGACAAAAATGTCACCCGTCATTGGTTTGATATCGTGAACCTATGTGGGGAGCAGCTGGAGGCTCGGTGAGGGTGTCGTGGTTGTACTGGTATGAGAAACAACATGAATCCATAGTTAGGTGCTCCAGCCGCCGCGATATGACCATAGTAGTTGAAAACGGCGTAAACCCCAAATAAACTAAACGTTTTCAAATTGGTCAAGTATTGATAAAAATTATTGAATATTTTTTGCAATTATTGTTGTGTCACATGATTCCCCAGTTTGAATAGTCTTGTTTTTGGTTATTTATCCTCGGTTGCCGGTTGCCCATATGACCGAGTAGTAGACTGGGCGTGCCCAGGAAGGAACTCCCTTCTTTTGACCTTTTCCAGCTTTGAATGGTGGAGGAAGACCCCAAGTGAGCACCTGGGTAGAACCACCGACGTTCCGCAAGCCAGCTGGATAGCTTACTCACATGAAAGTTCATACGTCCCTGGCGGGATTCGAACCAACAGAGGTGAGGGGCAGGTGATCCTGAGTCAGCGACTCTAACCACTCGGCCACGGACGCCCCCTTTGAATAGTCTTGCACACAACAGTCACAATTATACAAGCATGCACCTCTCCTCGTTATCTCAAATTCGTTAATAATAAAAAAACACCAAAAAGTGAAATGTTTCTTTCTATTTTCATTTAACGTTAACCATTTCCCTAACGTCAAAATATCTAGACCTAAATGAAATGCATTGTAGACAACATGTTTAATGTCATTAGAAACAAAAATAATGTCAGTTATAGCATACACAGTATATTGAGCGAGAAGCAGCAAATACTGGTTATATACATATTCTTTTCTCGCAAATCCATGTCTCGTTAGGGAAGTCGCAAAATAATCTTTTGTTGTAATTTTGTGTATATAGATCACGATAAACGACCTGGTAGAGCTTCTCTAGCTATTAGCTAGAGATGTTCTGTCAGGTCATTAATTGTGAGCTTTACGTGTGTACGTCCCCACATCCAACGACATCAGGCTAAAGATCGACCGCCAATCGGTGCCGCCAAAAAATGTCGAAATTAACCCATTTACTAAACGACAACATTTTGGACTTGTCCATATATTCAACGATGTCGCGGACGGCAATTTCAACTAATTTGCTTTTTTAAACTTTCTGTGTAGAAAACTTTGTGGGAAAATTTTGAAATTGCTTGCCTTGAATAGTGAACGCCTGTAGCAGGGAGGCCTTTAAAACGTTTTAGAGAAAAAGTCGAAATTGCTAAGAACCAAATCCCTCCCTCAGTGTTTTCCTACGTTTTTTCCTGGTATGAACGACAAAAGCATTTTTGGGGAAATTGTTAATTTTCGTTTTGCCCATGATAGTATATTTTACTTATACAAAAAGAGAGGGAGAAAACAAAAAGATAAAGGCGAATTTCCTTATAAAAATCTTTCGGACCAAATTCGTCGATATGAATGTGAAATTGTCTGTTTGCAAATATTTTACGATGTTCTCAAACGTTTTCAAATTGAATAAGTGGAAACTTGAAAAAAAAACTTGTAAAAATTTAATAAACTTTCTTGGAATAATTTTGTCTTTTTCAAGTCATTTTTATTCAATGTTTTAAAACAAACTTCAAAATGGACGACCATAGATTCGGGAAATTGTTGAAGAATAAAATTCACTTGATATGCCGATCGGTTTGTCACACGTGACTAGTTGTTAATCCTTAATCGACTAATTGACTTAATCAAGATTATAATACAAAGTAATTAACGATTTGATTAATCTTGATTGGTCTTTTCATCCCTTTGATGGATCAATCTTCCATCGGAAACCGCTATATTTCCTGGTTTTTGACAATAGAGAACTTTTTTCACCTTTTTAATGGATGAAATTTTTTAGGCAAACTTTCTTCTAAAGTGTGATTTCCTAGTAAACATGTAAAAAGGTGTTGAAAGCAAATAAAAAGTGTTAAAACATTAAGGAAACGTCCGTTCATTGGATGAGCAAAAACCAAGAAAGCGAATATATACCCCGATTTTTGGAACTTTATATTATTAGTTTATTAAAAGTGCTTTCTCTGTGTGTGTTGGATTGGATTTACTCTTCGAAGAAAATGAGGTAAATGTAGATCTAGTTTATTTATTCTTTATTAACATTAAAACCCTTTCCCAAACAACACATTTTTGGACTTGTTCAATTTGAAAACTGCCACAAATGACAAAATGGGTGTTATTAAAGATATGATTTGTGTAAAATATGGCATAGAAAATATTGAGACAAAAGGAGAAACTGTTGGTTATCAGCAGTTTCTTCTTTTGTTTCAATGTTTTCCAAAGCCATTTCTATTAGGGACGTCCAAACCAGGTCTTGTTTGGGAAAGGGTTAAGCCTGGATCTGGAAAAACGGCCGTTATAGTACTTTGGAAACGAGTCTGTAATTAAATGCAGTCTGAAAATGGACGAAATCTACTAACTTACAATTGCTACTAGTCATAAACAAGCTATTGGAGAACAATATGGATCTGGATCAGACTGTGCGTATGCACAGTCTGATCTGGATCCATGTTGTTCTCAAACGCATTAAAAGACGCTTTTCGGATTCCTGCTCATTTTTATTTTGTCATAGTAATCCCTTTCCAAAATAACAGGAATACACATGTGTGTCGTGGACGACAGAGTTAACCCAACGGAAAATGACTAAAATAATGGTCCAAATTAAGGATTACAGACCCTGAACAAAAGCACTTTCTAGCCATACGAAATGCATGAAATTACACACACTTGTAAATACACTTTACATAAGTTGGTTCCCCTTGTCGGATATCAAGATTATGCTTCAAGAAGAAAATAATTTACAAATATTTTTACTCTATATTTTATTTGCAAGGGAGGTAACTATGAAATATTTCCTACTCCCATTTCGTCTACTGTATTTTTAGGTTTTTAGTGCCTTGAGTCCCAATTCGTCTACTCTCCCAACTCGTCTACTTTCATGTCAAATTATCAATAAACAACATAATTTTTTGTTTTAAGAAAAGAAATTAAGTCATTTTATCCACAAATGAAATAAAAAAGCAAATATTTAAGTAAAAATCATATAATATCATATTGATATACAAAATAGAGAATAGTAGACGAAATGGGACTTATGTCCAAAATAGTAGACGAATTGGGAGTAGACGAATTGGGAGTAGACCAAATGTGATTAAACCATTTCCATAAGTATGCCTTAATTCAAAATTCTAAATCGTACAAAATGCTTATTTGGAATGGAAATGTAACACGCTTTAGGAATTGTTGGCACTATTCAAATTTCACCTCTGGCTCTTTGGTGCTTTTGAGGGTTTGGATACGTTAAATGATGCTGCAGACGGCAATTTCAAGTGAATGAAATTTTACATTTTTTCCTTATTGTGTAGAAAACACTGTGGAGAATAAAGGAATTGCTTGTCAAAAGTAATTTCTTTATTTTCTACAATGATTTCTCATTCCTGGGCGTCAAACCTTTCAAACAAAAATGATCTCTATATCGTCGCTTTTCAGCGAGAACCTCGTAACTGCAGCTTCAAACAAGCTGCACTTTAAGTCTTACATGTTTTTTCGTTGAAATTCGACAATATGATGGATAATATTGAGGGAAATATTAATTCCAAATCTTAACGCTTAAAATGACATTTCACATTTATTTCATTTTTTAAAAGTATGTCTTGATGCAAAGAATGTTTATTCTAATGCGTAGAAATGCTATAAGTTTTTTGAAGTTGTTAATAATAAGCGAAAAATGCGCCTTTGAAGTTGAGACAGAAATGACAAATTCTTTATAAATCTGAACTGTTGTCCACAACAATTTTGTCTAATTTTAGCACAAAAATATTTATTTCTCGTAAACGGCTCAATATTTTGACAGGAAATTTTCAGAATTTCCATAAGAAAAGATGCTCTTTCAGATAGAATAAAAGTAAAATTTATGTAAAAATAATCGTGAAATGTCACTTTAAGGGCGTCAAAAAGCATCAAAAGTTCGGGATAGGGTTAAATTCAGTTCATAAACTGGATAAATGGTCCGTATGGCTTTTGAGAACATCATGGATCAAGATCAGCCTGTGCATACGCACAGTCTGATCGAGATCCATAATTTTCTCTAGTAGCTTCTTCACTGAGTATCGATCCCAGCGGCGGATCCATGATTTCTGTGAGGGGTTGGAAAATACGGTGGAAAATACAAATAGGGGGTTCGTTTTCCAATTAATACACAATTTTGACTGAATTTCAGCATGAAAATGAAATAATCAGGCTTCAGAGGGGTCGTTTGAACTCCTGGACCCCCCTCCCCCCTTAGGATCCACAGCTGTATCCTGATCAGTCGGGGTACGGACAAAACCCCACCAGGACAAAACCCCACCAGGACAAAACCCCCTCGGACAAAACCCCCTCGGACAAAACCCCACCACTAAAGTTGGCAAGGCGGACAAAACCCCACCAGTCTTATATTTTATTCATTTTCAAATCATTCAACAATAAATAATTATTGATACAAATAAATTTGCATTTGATTAAGTATTGTAATAGTTATGTTTTGATAATTTATTTTCTATTTTTCTCATTTTTGATGTTTGATGATTAAAAAATACAGGAAAGAAATGACACTCATAATAGCTATTGTATAATGTAGGACTAATGTTATTTTTTCCATTGTATATATCATCATTGATTTATTTTTATAATATCCTTAGATTTGATTTTTTGAAGTTTTTTTATAAAGCCTACAAACTTGTTTTTGGAACAAAAAACTATTTATTGCTAGATCCTAAATTGATAATGAATGAAGAAGTTATCCCTGAATATCATGAATATGAAATGATTTTTTCCCAAAAAAGTTTCAATTGAATAATGCCTTTGATAAATATTAATAAGCATGATTCATGGGAATAAACTTATTTAAAGAGACATTTCAGAATTTTTTGTCATAAATTTTACTTTTATTTTTATCTGAAAGAGCATATTTCCTTATGAAAATTCTGAAAATTGCAAGCCAAAATATTGCGCCGTTTACGAGAAATTTATACTTTTGTGTTAAAATTGAACAAATTGTTGTGGACAACAGTTCGGATTTATATGCAATTTATCGATTATGTCTCAACTTTAAATGCGTGTTTCTCACTTATTGGCAACAACTTCAAAAAACTAATAGTATTTATACTCATTAGAATAACCAATCTTGGCATCAAGACATACTTTGAAAAATTGACATTGGAATGAAATGTCCCTTTAAAATTGAAAGTGTTACTTTATTCTGAGGTGTTAAATCTTCTGATGTCATCTATTGTCCTGATTATGATATGTGATAATTGATTTCATAGATAAGGAAATGATATAATGCATGCCAAATGACTTATTTAGGTGACAAAAATTTGATGCCAAGATAATATTTGGCTTCATCTTATTCCCAGTAACCTCTCCTTTTCCCACAATTGTTTCCATTTTTAAAGCAAAATTGCCTTATTTGGATATTTCAATAAACACAGAATGGGAAATAAGTATGAAAAACAATGCTTTTAAAATACAATAAATACACAAATACAATTTAGATCTATATCATTTTTGAAGTTTCAAATAAATAATTAAATTATAAAGTAATAAATTGTGAAACATAATCAAATCTCTTATATTTAAAAATATTTTCCTTACCAAATATTTTTTTCTATGTCATAAATTTGTAATACTATATTTTATATACTGGTGGGGTTTTGTCCTGGTGGGGTTTTGTCCTGATGGGGTTTTGTCCTGGTGGGGTTTTGTCCGAGGGGGTTTTGTCCTGGTGGGGTTTTGTCCTGGTGGGGTTTTGTCCTACACTCTGATCAGTCAGCCCGTATCTAATCTTGAACCGAAGACGTCACAATGACTTCTCTTGATTCTGATTCGTATATTTTATTGAAAATCATGGTCCTTATTTGTACACAAGTCCGTCGTTTTTTAAATATCCGTTTTGGCATATAGCTTTCAAATTGAACCTATATAAATTTTAATGTCGTTTGGAAAAGGGTTATTTTGACCTTAAATTGGTGTCTGGGAAGGGGTAAGAAATGACATGCCAATTGCATATCTTGTCGAATGGCATGCAGTAGCGCACAAGTATACAGTCTCCTTTAATATATCACACATCTTCACCTTAACCCTTTACAAAATAAATCTTGGTTTTGATTGTGCATAAAAGATATCAATTGTGAAATCATTAACGTAAAAGAAGAAATTGTTGATCACTCGAATATTTTCAATTACATTGTACTTTAACTATTTGTTTATAAGCAGTATTCATATTGGACTTGCTTGGTAAGGGGTTAATTTTAAATGCTGTAAAAGCGAAGCGAAACCTGTTTTTTGACGTCCATATAATAGAACAGACGGTAAAACATTGCGACAAACGAAGAATATACTGATAATCACCATTTTCTCTTTTTGTCTCAATATTATCTATATCTATTTTAACATATCTTGTCGTCTGCAGTAGCTTTCTCGAATGGGAAAGGATTAAACTTTTCCGATGCAAGTCCTGTCAACAGTTTCTCCTTTTGTCTCAATATTTTCTGAGTTAACTTATGAACACAAAACATTAACTTTTTGTAGTCTCTAGCATATTTAAAACTGTCCTAAATGTCGATGTTTGGGAAGGGTTAAAATTTGTTATCTGGGAAAGTGTTGAAAAAACACTACACTTGTATAGCATGTCAAATGATCAGTAATGCACATGTATACTTCCTTTAATATTTAACCCTTTTCCCAAACAAGACCTGGCTTTGACGGCCGTAATAGAAAAGGATTGGGAAAACATTGAAACAAAAGAAGAAACTGCTGATAACTGCTGGTGTCTCAATATTTTCTGTGTCATGTTTTACACAAATCCTTTGATAACACCCATTTTGTCATTTGTGACAGTTTTTGAATTGGATCACCCTAAAATTCTTCCACTTGGGAAAGGGCTAGCAAAAATTTCTCGTAATACGTATTAATCATTTTCCAATAGAAGAAGTATTGCTTTTCGTGGTGTCTTACGACAGAAGACGATTGGGAAAAATATGGGGGGGAAGCTAAGTGTTGAATTTTCTCAATTTGTCTAGATGCGTTCTGTGTTGTTTTGTATACAAATCCCTTTTTAAAGGGTGTGTAATATCATGAGGTCTTGGAAAGGGTTACGAACAAAAATGGTATCTGTATATCAAATTGCCAAAAAATCAGTAGTGCACAAATATACAGCTTCCTTTGATATGTCACAAAATACCATTATAGCCTAAATGACAATGCTATTAACCTATTACCAGATTTTTTAATGTTCCAAATTCCGAGATGTTACAGAAGACAATTTTAAATGAATACATTAACAAATTCCTAGTCTTTTGTGGTAGAAAACATTTTTGGAGATGAAGAAATTGCTTTTTACAAGCAATTTCTTCATTTTCCACAATATTTTCCAAAGCCAATATCTTTATAGAAGTCGAAAAGAGTCAATGTGATGGGGTTGGTTATACAAAAGGACGTGATTTTGAAGTACCTTTTTAAGCATGGACAAACATTTAGACGAAAGAAGTAAATGGTGATATTTTCTCCCTATCAGAACTCGCAGAAAGCTATAAAGACTGACATCTTTTTAACCCTTCACAAGACTACAAAATTTTAGAAAAAATCTGCAATTGTTGTGTCACGTGATTTCCCAACGTCGTGGTTGGAAAAGTTAGCCTCGTTTGGTGTGTAACCAATTTCAAAGATGTTCCAGACGACAAAATGGATAGTACTTTGGGTATAATATTACAGCACAAAGAAACAATATTTATAGGCCTCAATGGGTTTTCCCCCATCTCTTCTATTATGGACATCAAAACTTGGTTTGGAAAGGGCTGAAACGTTAAAGTACACATAGAGGAAGATGATACCCAGCATGTTCTGCATTTCTTTCAATGTTCAAGGTTTACGACCTGAGATTGAAATGCAGAGCCAGAGGCAAAATTTGAAAAGTGCCATTAATTCCTAAACTGTTACATTTCCATTCAAAATACAAACAAGCATTTTGTATGGTTTAGAATTTTGAATTAATACATCCTTATGGAAATATTTGACAAAAATGTTCAAAATTACCTTCCTTGCATATGAATATAGAGTAAAATGATATTTGTAAATTATTTTCTTCTTGAAGCATAATCTTGAAATCCGGTACGGTGAATCAACCTATGTGAAGTGTATAATTTACAAGCTTACGTAAATTGATGCATTTCGTATGGCTAGAAAGTGGTGTTTCCTTCTCAGTTCGTAAACCTTAACATGATTCATTTCTGCATCACTGATATCTAGTGAGTCAAAATGGTGTCATTTGAAGAGTCAGTATGTGGCTTATTGCTGCCTTTCCACAAAAACTTCGTAACTGCAGCTTGATTTCGATGAAAAGCAGGGACGTTATCATGTCACCAGTAGCGCACCAGCTAGTATACAGCTTCTTAGCGTATATCACCCAATCTCAGTGTTGAAAGCTATTTGTTTATCGCTGCTTTTCAACGAAAACCACGTAACTGCAGCTTAAACCAGCTGCAGTTACGAGGTTTTCGTTGAAAAGCGAGGATATAGACAAATCCGAAACTCTTACACCAGACATTGGCCAATACTTTGTTAATAAGCCCATTATCAATATGATAACGCGTTTTTAATACCAAAACGCAAAAGGATTCCGAAACATTGTGAAAAATGAAGAAATTGCTCTTGACAAGCAATTTCTGGATTTTCCTTAATATTTCTACCTAAAAAGGTTTTTTTTAAATTCCTTCACTTTGAAAATGTCGTCTGAAACTTCTCTCAGTTTGGACCAGTCTAAAAGCTTGTCGTTTGGTAATAGTTTAAATAAAATGAGTCGTTTCCCCAAACTTTTTTTTTTCGATTTCTTCGATTTATTAGCGACTCTCAGTTGGTTTTTGATTATGTATTGGAATACAGGACAGAAAATATTGAGACAAAAGAAGAGCAATTATATTTACCAAATTGTCTTTCTTTGTTTCAAGGTTTTATCTAAACCTTTGCTACAAGGGACAACAAAAAAGGCCTTTTTAGGGAGTGGAACGAATGATAATTTGTGGGAATGCATCAGCATCATTCTTTTCTTAAATTAACCAAGGTTTAATTTCACAATATGTACTTTGAAAGGTTAACCAAACCCTGTCATTCATTCAATGATTGTTTGGAAAAAGGTAACCCGTAACTTGGTAAGCAAATATCACGAAAAGTGACATTTCCGAGGACACGACCAAAAAGGTGTTAAATACACTTAAAACGTGTTGAAATTCTCAGAATCCCTCGCGATTTCATTGGCTGGTTCATTTGACATGAAAGCAAATACAGTTTTATGATTATAATAAATTAGAACAAGACAAAATCCACGCATCAGAATTATTAGTGTTAGTGCTCCGTTAATATCAAACCTGGAATTAACTATCAAAAGCAAAATGAGGTAAAACATATATGTTTGCTGTTATTTTTGTTTAACCCATTTCCAAACGACAAAATTTTAGACTTGTTCAAATTCAAAGATGTTGCAGACGACAATTTCAAGTTAATCAAAGTTTGAATTTAATGATCATTTGGTGAAGAAAACATTGTGGGAAATGCAGAAATTAAAAAAAGTATTTAAGATGGCGAAATGAATGTTGATTTTGTGCTTACAACGTGGAAAACTATGATGGAAGAGGAGAAATGATGGTACATGTTATCATTTTCCTCTTTTCCCTCAATGTTTCCAAAAGCCCCTTTTCAGTAAGTAAAATGATTCATATATTTGGGAAACAAAAACACAGTTCTATGCTTACAATTTTAAGCTGCTTCCATTTTCAGAATCCCCGTTTGGGATACATTTTTCAACATTTGTTCAAGGTAGTGTTTCGAATTGCTATTACAAACCTACGATATCAGGATCCTGGACTAAAAAGACAATTTTCGGTACATTCCTTGGCTAAAAGAATATTTGAAATAAGAAACAAACAACATTTTTAACTGTTGAGATTTAAAAAATCACGTTTTTTCTCAAATATGTCCTTAATGCATTCCCATGAGAAATACTTTAAAAACCATTGCGCGAAAATGAGTAAACCGGTGGTAGCAATCAATTCCTGCATTTTCCACAAAACCACGGTATATTTACAAGCTTTCGAGCCGTAAGTTGGCAATTTGGCTTTAATTTAGAGACAGAAAAAAATTCGGGACATCTTCAATAAATTTGTATCCGAATCTTGTAATGTTATTGCTTTTCTACGATGACAACTTGTGGACTTTCCCAGTGGCGGATCCAGAGGGGGTTCGCGGGGTTCAAACGAACCCCCCATCCCCCTATGCAGCCAGATTATTTCATTTTCATGCAGAAATTCAATCAAAACTGTGCAATCCTTGTAAAACGACCCCCCCCTTTCTGTAAAAATGAACCCTCCCTAACAGAAATCCTGGATCCGCCGCTGCTTTCCTCAAGGGAAAATAACGTGAAAAACGAAATTGCTCACAAATTGTAAATATAAAAAGTTGCATTCTATCAACTTCGAATATAATAGCTTTTCATTTGTGAAAGGGTTAGTTGCTTATTCTAGTAAGCCACGATCAGAATTTTCCTTTCTTCATTAATTTTCCTTGTAAAATATCAATATTGTGTAACGGAAAAGCAAAAACATTGAAGGAAAACGAGAAAATGCCGTTCATCAGCATTTCTTCTTTTCTTGCAATGTTTTCTTATACACTCTTCTCAGCGACGGTTAACCCTTTCCAAAACAAGACCTGGTTTTGACGTCCCTATTAGAATAGGCTTGGGAAACCATTGAGACAAAAAAAAGAAACTGCTGATAACCAGCAGTTTCTCCTTTTGTCTCAATATTTACTATATTACACATAAATTTCATCCTCAACAGCATTTGTTTTGTCGTCTGCAACAACTATTAACCCTTTCCCAAACAAGACCTGGTTTTGACGTCCCTAATAGAAATAGTTTGGGAAAATATTGAAACAAAAGAAGAAACTACTGATAACCAGCAGTTTCTCCTTTTGTCTCAATATTTTCTGTACCATATTTTACACAAATCCTATCTTTAATAACACCCATTTTGTCATTTGTTTCAGTTTTTGAAGTGGATCACCTTAAAATTTTGCCGTTTGGGAAAGGGTTAAATTGGACCACCCTAAAATGGGAAAGGGTTAGACCAGGTCTTGTTTGAGAAAGGGTGAAAGAAGTACAATGTAATTGTATATTGACGAATGGACCAAGATTAGGAATGAGATGCCATAGTGCCAATCCAATAGGGAACCCAGATAACCGTGACGTAATTTCGGACAAACAATAATAATTCGTAGGTGTTGTTATAAAATCTAATAACTACGGCTTGAGTCAAACCGTAGTTATGACATTTTATAACAACACCGACGGTTTATCAAAACATACCGGTATACCCAATCTAATTTTAGCACAAAAATCATTGCTATTCTAGCAAATCACAGTACGATCGTGCCATACATGACTCAGTGGCGGATCCAGATGGGGTTCGGGGGTTCAAACGAACACCCTCTGTAGCCAGATTATTTAATTTTCATGCAGAAATTCAGTCACAATTGTGTGAAACTAGGAAAACGACCCCCCCCCTATTTGTATATTCGAACCCCCCTAACAGAAATCCTGGATCCGCCGCTGTATGTTACTTCGCTTCTGTGGCAAATTGAAAAATACGTCATTTCAGCGGATGAGATATGACCAATTGCACGGTGTATAATCACGTGACTCAGAATTTCCGATAATCTTCAATATCTTTTTTATTACTAGACCAATTTGAATTCGGTTTGAAGCAGTGAAGGTGGGAAAATGCCAGGAATAAGCTGGACCTGTTGGATTTTTTAAAAAAATCATCTGGTAAAAAAGTTATTGAAGATAAACCAAAACTTTTTTATCAGTTGATTTTTCAAAAATTAACCACGTCCATCTAGTGCGTGTTGTCTGCCCACATTCTCTGCTGTAACAGAATTCAAATCGGTCCAGTATTTACAAAATTATTGAAGATTTTCTGAAAATATTGTATCACGTGATTATCCACCGTGGTCATGTCATCGTCGGTGGGAGGTGGGAGGTCAATACCTCGTACCTCCAGCTTTTTCAAGATGTGGTTACGAGGTTTTAACCTACCACCGACAATATGCATCTTGGCTAGCCGAGGTGGAAGTCATCTACATTTGGGTCGCTGTCTCGAAAAGCAGTGGCGGATCCAGGGGGTTCGGGGGGTTCAAACGAACCCACCTCTGTAGCCCGATTATTTCATTTTCACGCAGAAAGTCAGTCAAAATTGTGTAATACTTAAAAAACGAACGAAAGGTAAAATGAGTGTGCAAAATATCGCAGAAAATATTGTGGCAAATTGAGAAAATGCTGATTATCAACATTTTCTTCTTTTGTCTCAATGTTTTTCTTCTTTTGTCTCAATGTTTTCCCAGTCCTTTTCCACCATGGACGTCAAAACCAGGTTTTGTTTGGGAAAGGATTTTTAAAAGGGTTAAATGAATGGCATATTCATTTTGTCCCAAAACAAACGCTGAATTTTTCTACCCATTATGACAAAAGAGGAAATTTCTGATGATTAGCTTTTTATCTCTTGTCTGATTATGTTTTCATCATATTGTATATCGTCGCTTTTCTACGAAAACCTCGTATCTGCAGCTTAAAACAAGCTGCAGATACGAGGTTTTCGAAGAAAAGCGACGACATGAAATTATAAGAATCCCATGTTTTCAACATGTACCCAGTTGTCTACAGCAGTTTTCAAATTTGAGCAGCCTATAACCTTTGCCGTTTCGGGAAGGTCTAAAGATTCGAGATTCTATGTTTGGAATACGTTAACAGATTCTTTGAAAAAAATGAGTTAAAATTGTCATAACAACATGAAAACTTCTGTACATATATATAAGCAACAAACTAAGGTTTCTTTCTATAGACAGTG
Organism: Fragum sueziense; assembly: GCA_963680895.1. Lineage (NCBI taxonomy): Eukaryota > Metazoa > Mollusca > Bivalvia > Cardiida > Cardiidae > Fragum > Fragum sueziense. Next base: position 42,682,643 of record OY804601.1, on the reverse strand, counting down.
CTTATACCACTAGCCAGATATCATTTACTAGCCAAAATGCAAAAGATGATCGCTAAAGTCTCCAGAAAAAATACCCTGATTTATTTTAAATATAATTTTGTTCAGGAAATACTAACTTATTATGTAGAAATAAAAAAAAAATCACCTCGTAAAAAATAAGAAAAGAGTCAAATGACGATTTGTTCGTTATTAGGATTTCCCATCTATTCTAATAAATTAATATTCTTATCTTTGAAACCTGTTGACACTGAACAAATCATTTCCTGCAATCTTCGTTAATTTGTAACTTTAATGACATAATGTCAAGTACAAATCGAGATATCGTTGAGTTTAGTGCAAAATTGTTGTAAAATGATATGTATTTCATTCGCACTTACGACATTATTGAAACTGTCGTAAGAAATAGGAAAGAACACCATCTCTTCTTACTCGTAATTAATGAAATGATCGTAATTAATATTGGTACAAATTTGATAATTGTTAATTTAGTTTCTTCTGGCGATTTTCTATACGGACTCGATTACTTTGCAATATATAAGGCACAAATTTTCAATACGAAATCACTTTTCAACGACAATCAAACCTAAACACACTTGTAAAATTATAAAAGCTTCATATCAATTTTATGCACATTCATGAAACAATTTTAAGAGAAATTATTGATACAGTTTGAAAATTTCGCTACTACAGACAAGAAAAATAGATAACTTAACAGACAGAAAATTAAACGAAGCTACCGGTAATCATTTTAATTTATCATTATTTATAAATATTTAAACATTTGCAACATCTAATTCTTGGAATTTCATTTCTTATTCGCGATGTAATGATAGTCCATCGTGATATCATTGTGTTTAACCCTTTTCCAAAGAAGAACTGGTTTTGACGTTAATAACATCCATTTTGTCATTTGTGGCAGTTTTTGAAGTGGATCACCCTAAAATTTTTCCGTTTTGGGAAAGGGTTAAAATTGCGAACATTTTCTCATGGACGTAAATTTTGTAAACATGTGCCATAGTGTGATATTCGGACTATAGCGGTAGGTCTATCAGGGGTGATAACCTGCCCATGCTGGTTAGCAATTCAATGGCAAAGAATTTTGTGCTAACAATAGACTTGGTTTACGGTTATGTTATGATAAGCCGTCAGTGTTGTTACAAAATCTCGTAACTACGGCTTGAATCAAGCCGTAGTTACGAGATTTTATAACAGCACATACGAAATACTATTTGTTTGTCCGAACTTACGTCAATGTTACCTGGAGAAAATCGTTCCCTATTCAATTTTCTTTATTTGGCAAGTCGGCAATACAAATTGCCATTGACCATTTACAATAATGAAAAAATATGGCGCAATGGTGCATATAAAATCATAATTACAAAAACATTCAAAACGTTTATATTATATAGAAATGATAGAAAGGATAACGGTTAGCAAGGAATAATCTGGCCGATCCTGTCTGCACAGACTGCAAATTGAATCTTTCCAAAATACGAATAAAGTAGTGAAATTAAGGAACTGACACACACTCGCAGACAGGGCATAATTTTGCCATACTCTTTAAGAATACTTTTCATGAATACATATTTTTTGTGCATCTTTTTCTGACGAAAAATTATAAGTTACATACAAAGAAAAAATGGAATTCGTCCTCAAGATAACCATAAGTGCATACCACATAATATTATTGCATTTTCTTACAAGCCTACCATGTCGCTTTTTTATTTTAATGTTTTGTGTGAAAATGAACACGTATTGTTTCGTATGTTAATACTTTTATTATAACAAGTTAGTTCACTGTGTTGACATATTGAGCTGTTTTATAGAACACAAAAGTTGTAAATGAAAAGAAATTAATGCAATAATTTGAACAATGAAATGAAAATACATGTAATGTATAGTGTGAAAAATCAATCGTTTATTGAGAACTCAAACCCTTGAATGGCTAAAGCTCGAATTAAATTTTATTTAATAAAATTAATTTTTTTTCAGTGGATTCCGTATTTCCGAAACTCTGGGTTTCAGATTATATGCGTTAGTTTTGATTTCATTTATTTATCTAGTTTTTGTTTTATTTTTATCTGGAAGGTGTGGGGCGGAATTTACATCTCAGACATCTTTAGAAAAAGGTTGAATTTAAAAAAAAGTTAAAAATAATAAAAATAAATGCTACGAACAAACAATGCTGATATTTTGCCTATGTTTCCTTCATTTCGTGATTAGCTATCCTTTAGTTATTTTCGACCAACTTTTCGTGTAATATTTCCTCTGCGATTCGTTGCCGTTACTGTACGTTGCTTTTCTTTCTTTCTTTTTTCTTAAGGTCAGTTCGTTAAGCTGAACCTAGCATATTATGTATTTTCATACTAGGTTTACGTTTCTATTGTATGGAAAGGAATACGGCGTGTAGTTGAAATGGTCAAATGAAAAAATCTGAAATGTATTTGTTATTGGGTGAAAAAAAGAGAAAAAGAAACACCAAAACAAACAATTATTTGAAATGTATTTGAAATGTATGAAAGGGTGTCCATTACCAAAAAACGCGCCGTTGTAAAAACCAGACGTTAAGCCACAAAAGAGCACATTTGAGCACTTCTGCTCCCTTCTCAATTGTTGTTTATTAACTACATTACCAATCGACTTTATGATTGTTGTGCAAACAAAATATCGTAACTACAGCTTTTTACAGCTGTAGTTACGATGTTTTGTTCGCTCAACAATTTCATATTGTAGACAAAGCATAAGCCCCGCTTTTTACCATCAATGTATCATCATTTTATAATACGTATCTGATTTTATCAGCTTTCCTCTAAAAACATGTCTAAAAAACGAGAAAATTCTATTATCATCTATTATTTAGTTTCATTTCTGTTACGTTGCCTTTTGGATATACACGGATCGTAAGTTATCATTTTCATTTATATATATTTATTTTAATCTTTAAATTTAACCTTTTTTCTTTAAACCAGAGACAATATCTCCGTCTCTGACTATTTTAAGCTTGAAACGGAAATGGACATCTTTTTTTAATTTCCAAATAGGCTACAACATCAAAATATCTTAAACATTAAAAATTGAATAAAAAAAGGTAGGCCTACCCGTATTCGCAATGTTTTATTCTATGTTGATTTCATTTTGCAAATGTACTATTTAGTTCATTTTAAAATACATGAACATAATAAAAAATGATTCCGTAAGATTTATTGTTGTCAAAATTGATTATTAAGGGTTATGAATAAAGGAGAAAAGACTTATCAGACACTGTCTATGTCTAAGAACCTTACAGTTTTTAACGACCATGTGTTATATGAAGTCGCATACTGGTCGAGCGCATCAGTAGGTCTTTGATGTCGTTCGATATGCCGCTTTAATCGGTACTTTAATTGATTTGTTTATTTCACTATCTATTATTAGCACCAAGCTCGTGCGCATATTGCCACACTAATTATGCAAATGTGGTTTATTGCACTTGTTGATTTCAGTCACGTGGTTTTGACAGTAAAGTGCGGAACAATCTGCTAATATGTCATTTCTTTCTTTCAGGTTAGAGTTGGAAGTTCCAGAAATTGTAAGTCTAAATTTCTTTATCTTTTCTCTTTTTTTCATTAATTGGAATTTAATTCTGCAACCTACCAATGTGTTAGCACAATGTCACTGTACAGACTCGATTTATACAGAGACATATACATATACTGAGCAAAAGTGAAAAGGCTACACCTACTTTGCTTTCCATATTTCTTCTAAATACAAAAAGTAAAAACATCAAATGAAAGTGATTCACTTTGTTTATTGACTTGATTGTGCCAAGCATTAAACGTTTTGTGGATCTTAATTACGGGGATGAAAAACGGTCCCTTTTAATGTGACAGGGGTCCATTTTTCAGGTGTGCAATTTGAACGGAAATTTTACACAATTTAAACCTTCAGAAATCCAAACAGAAAAATGCAAACATTGCCGGACTTCACGGAATGGTAGTCTGATAAGTTACCAGTCACGAAATGTAAAGAAGCCTGCATAACATTGTTTCAGCGTAAAGAAAATGATGTTTGAAATTCAGAATTTTCATTATGTTCCAAAGCTTGAAAATTTTACAATGTAATCTCCATAGGAAATTGAAATCGCTATTGCATGAACATCTGGGAACAATTCTAGTCGAAGAAAAGTTTCAAAAATCCCCCGTAAGGCCTGGATGATGTTGCAAAAAAGACCAATCGAAAATCGTGATAAATTTGTGAATACCAAACAATTTAAATTTCCTATTTGTTTATGTCAAAGGGAGGTAATTCGCAAAATTGGCAAATTAGACATTGCTTTTAGAGCTTGCTACTAGAGATAAGTGAGATTTTAAGTGTTTTTTTTGGCATTCCGGATATGACCAATTCCGAAAAAATAAGGAATCGTTTTCTGCGCATGCGCATATGTGGCTTTAGATGAAATTAGCTCTTAACGCATAAAGGGCTGTAACTCTGGCATTAATTGAGACAATACAATGAAATTTCAATAAAAGGATTGCTGAAAGCCTGGGAAATAAAGTCAAAATATATTTCATGCTATTAGTTCGATACTTTTCCAGAAATAAGAAATCTTGCAGTGTAGCGTTTTCACTTTTGTTCAGTATATTTATCTATGTCTCTGATTTATACGACTTTTCAAATTGAAAATTAATGAAATAAATAAATAAATAAATAAAAAGCACAGATGACAGAAAAAATCCGATAGAAATGGAACAGGATCATTATTGAGCATTTTTATTTTGGTCAAGCATAAAACATTCAACGTATTTAGGAAAGGCAAGTCTTTGACCACATTCATTTTTCTGTTTTAGTTGAATTTTTCCATACAAATAACTTTTGTCGTATATAATATGAGCTCATTAGATCAAAAGAAGAAAATGACCGACATTTTTCTTATCTTTTTCTGTGCTGTATTATACATCCATTGTTTTGTATGCACCGGCTGTCAAATTGGAATAATCCAAATTTTTGCGATATGGGAAAATGTTCAATTAAATGCATTAATATGATCAGAAAGCGTTATGGATTCAGCAGTCTGATTTATATTTTTGTCATGAACCATTTTTCTTATTATTGACAGGCAACATTCTTATTCTTATTTTTTATTCCTTCTAGAGCTACAAGATGTTCAAGTTCACGCCAGCCAAGAGTCCCGCCGTAAGCAGTAGCAGCCCGGACGAGTTCAACTTTAACGTGATGATAACCCCGCCCAGCTTCGACAACACGTCATCAGACAGTTCGGAGAGTTCGACAGATACCCCAGTCACTTCAACCATGAACGGATCTTTTACCGAGGTATGTCCTTTTATTTATAAAAAAAAAAATAAAAAAAAAATAAAAAAATAAAAAAAATTTCGACTCCCAATTTGAAAGGTCTTCTACTTGGTGAAATTATGAAATTCCTTATAATTTGGGTTAGAAAACATTCTGGGTAATGAAGAAATTGCTTTTTACAAGCAATTTCTTCATTATCCACAGTGTTTTCCCAAGACATTTTCTGGTGGGAATGGGTTAAGCCATTATAAGACGGCAAAATTTTCGACTGTTCCAATTTGAAACGAGATGCAGACGACAATATTCATATTGACAAAGAAAGGAATTATGTAAAAATGGGCTACAGAAATAAACTGAGACTTAAGGAGAAATTGCTGATGATCAGCATGTTCTTCTATTGCCTTAATATTTCTCACATCCTTTTGTAATATGCAAGCGCGGATCTAGGTATTTTTCCCAGGGGGGGGGGGTGTTCTTCCGATCCGATCCCTTTTTTTGCCAAATTGCAGGGGGGTCAGGCCCCCTGACCCCCTGGATCCATGCAGATACATGTCATACCATGAAAAACTAAATATAACAACGGTTTGTCGTGGCACATAGGGACGAATGACGCTGCTTGTATGGGACATAGCCAGTAATCTTTTTTTATAACCCTTTTTTTGCCAAATTTCAGGGGGGGTCATGACCCCCTGACCCCCCCCCCCCCCTTCTGGATCCGCGCATGATATGGACGCCCAAACCTGGGACCCGTATTACTAACGATCGTACGTTTGATTTTTGCATAATAAATAATAAATAAAACATTGGTAGGAAAAGTAGGAAATGCTGGTAACCAGAATTTTCTTCTTTTCCCACAAAGCTTTCTATATTGGAGACATCAAAGGGACTAGCTGTACAGAAAGTTCCGTAACCCATTACCAATTTACCAGACGACAATATTCATTTTTTTAGTAGTTCCAATTCAAACATAAAATCGAGAGAATGAAATTTAATTATCAACTATAGGAATATCCATTGAAATGAAATAGGGAAAGGAGAGGAATTGCTCGTTTCGAGCAATTTCTTTCCAGTTCCTACCATATTTCAATCATAAACACACTCGATGTCAATTAAAAATGAATAGATATCATTTTTGATAGAAACTAAACAAAAATCGGATAAGTAGAATCCCGGATATCTCGCATTATGACATTCCCTAGGACTTGAACTTCGATATGATTCGTTAAAGGGACATTTCATTCCAATTTCAATTTTTTAAAGTATGTCTTGATGCCAAGATTGGTTATTGTAATGAGTATAAATACAATTAGTTTTTTGAAGTTGTTGCCAATAAGCGAGAAACACGCATTTAAAGTTTAGGCATAATCGATAAATTGCATATAAATCCGAACTGTTGTCCACAACAATTTGTTCAATTGTAAAACAAAAATATAAATTTCTCGTAAACGGCGCAATACTTTGGCTTGAAATTTTCAGAATTTTCATAAGGAAATATGCTCTTTCAGATAAGAATAAAAGTAAAATTTGTGACAAAAAATTCTGAAATGTCACTTTAATGAAACTGAACAAAAATCGGATAGGTAGAACTCTGGATATCTCGAACTACAAAGTCAATTATGACGTCGACAAAATGAGCTTCGACTGTTTAATTATTGTGTTTAATACCCATTATAACACAGTGACGCCTATTGACACAATGCCTTTGGAAAACATTGTGGAAAATGAAGAAATTGCTTATGACAAGCAATTTCTTCATTTCCCACAATATTTTCTACAAAAAAGACCAAAACATTTCACATTTCATTGATTTAAAAATGTCGTCTAACCTCTTTGAATTTGAAGTAGTCCAACATTTTGACGTCTGGTGATTGGTTAAACACCATTTATTTTATCCACAGGGAAGAAAGCGACCACTAGGACGATTCCACTCGTTCGACGTGAAGAGAAGCTTGTTCTCATCCAAACGATTCGCGGAAGACAAAGCCGACAGCCATATAGAGTCCACGGCGTCCAAGAGGTTGAGAGAAGCTGAGTCGGCATTGGAAGAGTTCACTTTGGAGGTTAGCATTAAATTATTATTATAATTCCATTAAGGTGGTTCAGCCCAAATGAGATTCACGCGACTCCTGAATCATTCGGGCAACGTCGTAAACATTCGACGGTGGAACGTTCCGTCGCCGAATGTTTATGACATCGTCCGAATAGCTTTGGATGCATAGGCCTATAACAAATTAAGCGGCGTCTCACGAATACTTTGGACGTTGCGCGATTCTTATTAGGGGTGGACTACCTTAACCCTTTCCCATACGGCAATTTTTTTACTTTTCCACTTAGAAAGCTGCTACAGACATCAAATTGGTTGTTGAAAAAGGTTGAATTTCAGCAAATTGTAGCACAGAAAACATTGAGACAAAAGGAGACACCGCTGGTTATCAGCAGTTTCTTTTGTTTCAGTGTTTTCCCAAGCATTTTCTTTTAGGGACGTCAAAACAAGGTTTTGTTGGGAAAGGGTTAACCTATTCCCTAATAGTGACGCTTTTGACGTACATTTAGAAGTGTTAACCCATCACAACACAGCAATATTCTGGTAAAAAATGTCATTGTCTTTCTTTGAAGATAATATTGTGAGAAATAAAGAAATTGATTGTGACGAGCAATTTCTTTTTTCCCACAATGTTTTCCAGAGCCATTTTCTTGTGGGGAGTCAAAAAGAGTCACTGCATGGTAATGTGTAAATATAGGAAAATATTGAAGGAAAAAAAGAGAGAGAATGCTGATTACCAGCCCGTGCTGATTTAGCTCCATTTTCCTCAATATTTTAGGCCTTCTGATTTTTGATGTCTGGAACATCTTTGATTTTATAAGGTCAGAAAGTTGCCATTGTGGAAAAGATTAAGGCTCGATATTCGCGACCGCGATTGATTAGGAACATTGTGTTTTTGACGTCTTAAAAGAAATGATTGAGAAAACATTTAGACAAAAGAGAAAAATGGTGATTACCAGCATTTTCTCCTTTTGCCGCAATATTTACTGCGTTATATATCACACACACACTTTATAAAGTTTATATATGATTTATCTACACCCGTTTTGCCGTCTGTAGCAGCTTCCATATGGCTTGTGACAAACAATTTCTGCATTTCCCACAATGTTTTCTACACAGAAAGACCGAAAAATGTAAAATTGTATACACTTCCAAATGTCGTCTGCAACACTTGTGAAAAGCAATTTCTTACAGTGTTCTATACAGAAAGACAAATAATGTAAAATTTCACACATTTCCAAATCCCAATTGTCGTCTGCAACAACTTTGAGTTTGGACAAGCCTTAACCCATTCCCAAACATTGACGCCCTACAAATTAAAGGTTTTGGAAAACATTGTGGAAAATGCAGAAATTGCTTGTGACAAGCAATTTTTTCATTTCCCACAATATTTTCCATACAAAAGGACCCAAAAAATGTACTATTTTATTCACTTGAAATTGTCATCTGCATCACCCTTGAACTTGGAACAGTCCATTTTTTTTTTCGTTTCGGAAAGGGTTAGTTTTGACCGTCTGGTAATGGAATAATTAAAATTATTTTTTATACGATTTCAGAGTCCAACCACCACCGCCACCACAGCGACTAACGCGGATTGCCAAGTGAAGACCGCGCTGAACCTTCTATCTACCAACGAGGATTTGATCGCTGATAGTTCTAGACCGTACACTCTCCCAACTATCCCGGGAAAACATCAAGACCTCAAGTCTATATCACCACAGACGGTAAGCTAGTTTTTATGTGTCTGTCCATTTTGTCTGTCTGTCCATCTTTCTCCCCGTCCGTCTCTCTGACTGATTTGATCGCCGACAGTTCTAGACCGTACATCCTCCCAACTATCCCAGGAAAACATCAGTCATCAAACCCCAAGTCTATATCATCAGAAACGGTAAGCTGGTTTTTATATGTCTGTCTGTCTTTCCATCTTTCTCCCCGTCCGACTGTCTGATTTGATAGCCGTAAGTTCTGGACCGTATACCCTACCAACCATCCCGGGAAAACATCAGGATCTCATCTCAAACGGTAAGCTGGTTTAAGGTAGTCGAGCGATGTCGAATTATTAGGGCGACGTCTTTAAGGGGGAATGCTCCAGTTTTTCGGAACACTCGGTCATTACTGTAGTAAATTAAATGTTTCGTACCAATATGTTTCGCTACCATATTTTCAATAATATAACACATCATTACAATTTACCATTTTCGACGGTAAAATTGCATTTATTATGCGAAACTGATTTCCTCAAGATGGAAATCGATTATTAAGAGCAAGACTGTCGTAAGTGTGTATGCAGTTACCACTGTTTTGCGTCATTTTATTCATGTGTAGCTGATAAAATTGCTGTAATTCACTAATAAGTGCGCTGACCTATACATTTTCTTTTTGAATTATTACCAGGACATGTTGCTCAATACAATGAGGGAGTTTTATCAAATTCTATTACGTAGAACTTGAAATATTTTTAAAAAAAATATGCAAATTTAGACATAAAAAACTCCAGCTTCGTTGATCTAACCGAACACGTGAGCATGCTGTTTTACACATTTACGCGTTTATAATAACACATATTTTGGGGTTTCTGTTCTTATCAAATGTAAGACGTTACTTTAAATCCATTTTCGGGACTAAACGATGAATATACAGCATTTTATTAGCATTTTAGTGACCTTGGACAGGTGCAAGAAATTGTGCATTTTTCCGATGTAGGGGTATGTGATACGAATGCCTATAAAATTCAAACAAGATCGCTGACCATCCATTTTTATTTTATTTTTCAATTAGTAATAACATGTAATTTCAACATACAATATATAAATGAATTCTATTATTGGGAAAAAAATTAGGAAACTGGAGCATTCCCCCTTAAAACATTCGGCGGTGGGTAGAAAACATTGTAGGAATTTAATAAATTGGTTTTCACAAGGAATTTCACAAGTTTCCAAAAGCTTTTATCCTTTAGGCAGTCAAAAAGCTCTTTATGGTCTTGTGAAATGGTTTTAATTTGGAAAAGGATTGGTGCTATCTGCACGCAACAGGGTTCTCCTCAGAATAATTAGAAGCTGTAGTGGCATATAACCTTACAACGCAGTGTTTATGCAAATGATTGTGTATAGAAACATAATGGGAAAAGAAGAAATTGCTCATTTTGTTTTTATGCAGAATTATGGTATTAAATGCTTTATTCATCAGTTTTAACATGAAACAACTCAAAATTCCTCTATTTGGGGACCATTTTAAAGAAATTAAGCTGTTGATTACTTTTGAAGGTGTAGGGGCATTACACTGATTTATATGAAGCTGTAGTGGGGCTGATACAGCTTATTGGCTTAGGGAGAACACTGCGCAAGCAATACTTTGTACTACAGGCGATCAATGTATGAACACATGTATCTTATGTTACAATCATTTTTGTATTTCCAGTTGAAGGACGTGATGTCTGGTAACTATGGTAACAGTTTCGACAAGGTGACCATCATTGACTGTAGATATCCCTACGAGTTTGAAGGAGGACATATTCAGGTAAACTTTCCTTTTATCATAATGTTTCTCTGAGAGAACACGACGTGCCTTGTGGTGTTGCGTATCAATGCATACGATGGCAATAAAAACTGTTCGGTCTCGCGAAACTCGGACGTGAAAACTAGGGCTTGATAGGAACAGAACAGAACATACATTTTATTCTGACAAGTACAAAGTGCATAGTCAATGAATATATAACACATTACATTGTATAGGCAGGGCTTTTTTTAGGATTGGGGGAAGACACAGGACGCTGGTAGAAAGGGGGAAAATCACATGCGGCATCATAGTTTTGGGGAAAATTGTATGATAGAAAAAGTACACTTGATAGGCTAAAACCCTCTTATACCCACTTCTTTAGACTTGAGAATCAGCAGGGATAGTTTATAAAGCTGCAGCAATTGTGGAAAAGGTTTCCTTGTTATTTTATTTGGGTTTTTAGTATGATTTTTGAAAATATGTCTTGGGGAAAATATATTTTTTGGGGAAAAAGTGCATTATTTCTGTAGGGGAAGACGCTGGTAACCAGTGTCAATTTCTTAAGGGGAAAAACCCCTGATAGGAAAAGTATCTGATCAGCTTTGTAAAAGTCGCGCATGAGATTCATCAAATTTCAGGGGTTTTTTTTGTTGTTGTTGTTGTTTTTTTTTTTGTAAAAGTTTTTTTTAAATAAAGTTGCTCAAAAATATGAGATGAACAATTTTTGGAAGCTTGGAAGCCTGTTTCAGATTTTTTTAAGAAAAGTTGTCCACAACTAAACTAAAATTTATTTGGATGTCGTAGAAAGAGCATTTGGTGCCGCAGAATAAACAAAAAATCTGCAAAGCATGTGACCACTTGGCAAAATTTTGGACTGTTCAAAATTCAAAGATGATGCAGACGACAATTTTAAGTGAATAAAATTATGTATTGTTTTGGTCTTTTGGGTAGAAAACATTGTGGAAAATGAAGAAATTGCACAAATGCACAAGCAATTTCTTCATTTTCCACGATGTTTTCCAAAGCCTTTATCTTGAAGGGCGTCAAATAGCGTCAATGTTTGGAAATAGGTTAAAACTTATATTTTTAATTTTGTTTCTCTTTTAGGGAGCTTTGAACCTGTACACACGAGACGCAGTCCAGCAGTTTTTGTTACAACAGAGCTGTTCGTCCACGGACCAGAAGCATGTGCTAGTCTTCCATTGTGAATTCTCGTCGGAAAGAGGGCCAAGAATGTAAGTTGCATTATAACTCATTGGCTATAACTGTAGACTTGTATACAAACACTTTACTTCTTGTTGTTGATAAATGGCCCAACACAAACACTTTCTCTTTTGAGAATAAACGAGTAGGACATTACTTCTCTCGTATACCTCACGATAAATACTAAGTATTTGTTTTTTAGTGTTTGTATACAAGTCTACAGTTATAACCGATAGACTATACATTGAATTTTCGTCATTGTTTTTGCAAAACCTCGTCGGTGTTATTGCAAAACCTGGTAACTTAAGCTTGATTAGATCTGTAGTTATGAGGTTTTGCGATAACATTAGTTCCACGACACTGCTTTTCGTCAGTGTTATTGCAAAACTTCATAACGCCAGCTTGATTAAAGATGGAGTTACGAGATTTTGCAATAATAATCCAAAATCTATATTGTGCAATAAGATTTCATATTGATCCCATTTCCAACTGACGTCCTTACGTAATCAAGGAAACTTTGGCAAGCACTGGGCGAAAAGATGAAAATGCTGATTACCAGCATTTTCTTCTTTTCGCCCAATACAAATTCGTGCATTCATTTCGCACATAAATTACTAAATAGATTTAGTTCTCTGCACTGCCTTCAAGTTTCTTAATGGATACAACCTTTTCCGAAACAGTACCAGCTTTTGACGCAACTGCATTGTAATAATTAAAGGTCTCGAGGAAAAGAAGAAAATGATGATAATCAAGAAAACGGTGTAGGAAATGAAGAAATTGCTTATCACACAATGTTTTCCAAAGCTTTTATCTTTTGGGGGACCCAAGAAGAGTCAATGTATGGGGAAAAAAATAAACGATTTTTGAAATAACTTGTATCCGAGCATCTTTTCTTTAAAAAGTTAGTAACCTAATTTTCATTTTCTCACATTGTTTTCCAGGTACCGTTATCTACGGAGCCAAGACCGAGCCATGAACAAAGACAACTATCCCAGACTGAACTTCCCAGAGATCTATCTGTTAGACGGCGGTTACAAGGCTTTCTACTACAGTCAACAGGTAATTTGGCGCTTAGTCCATCTACCTATTTTTTCTTCCATTCGATATATCTCAGACTGAATTTCCCAGAGAATTTAAGCCATTCCCACACATTCAATATTTTGACTCCTCAAAAGATAAAGAGTTTGGAAAACATTGAGGAAAATGTAGAAATTGCTTGTGACAGACAATTTCCCCATTTTCCACAATGCTTTCTACCCTAAAATACTACTTGCAATTGCCGTCAGCAACACCTAAAATTTTGCCGTTTGGTAACTAGTATAGTGGCGCTCAGTGCTTCTACCCATTGATAATATTCATCACTGTTATACCTATTCCGGATTATTCTAAACGATTTGGCATGCAGCATATCGATGGCTCAGCGCGAAACAGTTGTAACTGCCTATAAACATAGGCAGTTACAACTGTTTCGCGCTAAGCCATCGATATGTGCAGTCAAACCTTATTCTACACTGATTGTTTGTCAGAATCCAAACTTTTAAACTTCCAAGAAATCTATTCTTTCTTCAACAGTCAACGGGTAATTTGGCGCGTAGTGCATCTACCCATATTGTTACTAAATATTTTAACCTTTTCCCTTACGGCAAAACTTGGAATAATCCAAAAGCAAAAGCTGCTACAGACAACAAAATGGATGATGAGATTTGTGAATGGCGTTCAAATTCTACCACTCTAAAGTTTTGCTGTTCTGGGAAGGGTCGTTTTACCATATGCCCTACAAGCTAATTCTTTTTCCCGTACTATATTGAATTTATCCTCTCTTGCAGGAGTTTTGTGAGCCACAGACCTATCTTCCTATGTTACACAAAGACTATGCGGCTGATCTTCGTCGATTCAGGGCCAAATCCAAGTCGTGGACCGCTGGTGAGAAGGTTAGAACATCCTCGAGATTGACACTCAGGTTCTGAGGTGTGGCACTAATAAAGCCGAGAGGGTGATCTTCGAGAATTCAGATTCAGATCCGATCCAAAATTGGACAAGCCAAGAAAAATCACCCTTAAAAAAGGATAAATTAGCTATGAAATATAGTGCTTTTAGGAACACTGAAAGATTGACTGATTTTCGAATGAAATCGTTCTGATTTTCGAGTGAAATCGTTTTCATTGTCAAGTGAAATCGTTCTGATCTTCGATTCAAATCGTTCTTTACTTGACCCATCGGTCAATTGATTGGGACTTTAGCAAGGCTTGACTAGTGCTTTTAAATACTTGCTTTTACGGGCAATGTGCAATATTGATAAACCCGCTTAACCCTTCACCACAATTTTCTGAAACATATCTATATTGTCGTCGTTTTTCGTCACAAACTTCGTAACTGCAGCTTTAAACAAGCTGCAGTTACGAGGTTTTTTCAAAAAATCGGAAAAAGTTGTTTTTCTAAAAACCTTGTAACTACAGCTTTAAACAAGCTGCAGTTACGAGGTTTTGAAGAAAAATGTTGTTATGTTTATACAACAAATTCAACAATTCCAAATAATAAAACCATTAACAATAGAAGTTGCACCTTCAACAAAATAGATTTTGGTTATATACGAAAGAAGCAAAAAGCAAAATTTCTTCCAGATATGTGTGGTGAAGGTTTAAGTGGCGAAATGTAAATACCTGTACATAATATCTCTTATTTATATCTAATTCTTGAAACTTTCTTTCCATCTCATCTTTCCATGTTTTTTCTTACTCTCATATCGTAACTTTTCTCCCAAACCTAGTAACTACAGCTTATTTTAAGCAGTATTTACGAGCTTTTTGAAGTAAATCAGCGATATTCTTTTTCTACAATCTTTTGTTTTTCTATTTCTTCATTCTTTCTATTCCTATAACTATGTAAATATGTATATAATGCTTGTAAAAATATAGGTCTGGAAAAGTGTCCTTATGGAATTTTGAGACCAACATACATGTAGTATCGGACTGCAACATAAACGAGCAATATCTATTTCACAGACCTTGCTTGTTTAACCGTTTCCCAAACAAGACCTTATTTTGACATCCCTAATAGAAAATGTTTGAGAAAACATTGAGACAAAAGAAGATAATGCTGATAATCAGCATTTCCTCCTTTTGCTTCAATATTTTCTTTACTTTCTTTACACTCAACTCCAATATTTTTCAACATCAATTTTATCGTCGGCAACAGATTTTGAATTGAACCACCCTAAGATTTTGTGTTTTGGAAAGGGTTAACCCATTACCAGACCGCAGTTGTGAGACTTGTCCAGATTCAAAGAAGTTTCACTCTACAATTTCAAGTGAATGAAATGAATTTTTTAAATTTTCAATCTTATGGGATAGAAAACATTCTGGAAAATGAAAAAATTGCTTGTGACAAGCAATTTTTTCATTTTCCACAATGTTTTCCACAGCCGTTATCTTGTTGGGTGTCAAAGGGTCTCGTTGTGTTGTAATGGGTTTTAAACCTGAGTGCAGTCTGATCTTTATCCAAAATGTGTTCTGATTGCTGCTTCTGTTTTGACTATTTCACTGTATCTTTCCCTTTTTAGCAATCTTTCTTTCATTCCCATTCTCCTATTTTGTCCCTTTTTCTTTCTTTCTTTCTTTCTCTTGCTCACTCTCTGCCTTTATTTGAAGCTTTTGTGAATATTTTCTATTTATTTCAAATAAAAATGACAAACAAATAAAACAGTAAATAAATTCATATCTGTTATTTGCGCTTTAGTTTTAATCCTTTCCCAAACAAGACCTCGTTTTAAAGTGAAAAAGGCTTAGGAAAATAAAGAGGCAAAAGAATGCACAACATGTTCTCCTTTTGCTTCTTAATTTTCTGTGCTATTTAATCTTCATACATCATAATGCCATGTTGTCATCTGCATTTTTTAAATTCCTTATACATTTGTGTATAATCACGTGATACAATATTTTCAGAAAATCTTCAATAATTTTGTAAATACTGAACCGAATTGAATTCGGTTTGAAGCAGAGAATGTGGACAAACGCTACACATTAGATGGATGGGGTTGATTTTTAAAAAATCAACTGATAAAAAAGTTATTGAAGATAACTTTTTCATCAATTGATTTTTTAAAAATCCAACAAATACAGCTTATTCCTGGCATTTTCCCACCTTCTCTGCTTTAAACCGAATTCAAATTGGTAAAGTATTAAAAAAGATATTGAAGATTATCGGAAATTCTGAGTCATGTGATTATACACCGTGTTATAGCCATAAAACATGTGTTTGAAATGGTACAAAAACACAGCAGCATAAATTGTGTTTAACCTTTTCCCATACGAAAATATTAGGGTGGAACCATTCGAAAGCTGCTGTGGACTACAAAAATGGTTTTGAAAAATATGTAAAATATAGCATTGAAAATATTGAAGCAAAAGGAGAAGATGCATTTTCTTCTTCTGTCCCAATGTTTTCCCATCAGGGACGTCAAAATTGGGAAAGGCTTGGTATTACGCTTTGGGAAACATTAAGGCAAAAGGAGACAATGCTAATAACCAGCATTTTCTCCTTTAGCCTCAATATTTTCTGTGCTATAATATGCATAAATTCCAATTCGATCTACTTCAATGTTGTCATCTGTAGACGGACCACCCCAAAATTTTGTTGTTAAGGGGGTTAATGCAATTTCAACATATTGCGACAGCTGGTGCATCTAACCATGTGTTAGTTCTTGCACCAGTACAAAATACCCAATCTGATCCACCAGCTCTAAATCATCCCATTTAGATTATGAAGATTAATTTATAACCCTTTTGCAAACACCTGGTTTAGACATCCTTGATTTTAATGACTTGGGATAACATCGATACAAAAGAAACTGCTGATGACCAGCAGTTTCTTCTTTTGCCTCAATGTTTTCCTTGTGACAAGCAATTTCTTCATTTCCAACAATGTTTTCTAACCACAGGAAGACCATAAATGTATAATTCTGTCCACTTGAAAATGTCATCGGCAACATCTTTGGAATTGGACGGGTCTAAAAATTTGCTGTCTGGTAATGAGTTAATGCAATGATTTTACATTGTATTGCAACAGCTGCTACATCTGACCAGTTCTCGCACCAGTACAAAATACCCAATTTGATCCACACAAGCTATACACCCCATTTAGATACGGTAATTCAAAAACATGTCATCCAATGGCGAGAGACAAATAACTTTGGTCAGAATTAAGCCTTTCCCAGACAAAACCTGCTTTTGATGTTCCTAGCACAAATAGAATGAGAAAACATTGAAACAAAAGAAGAAACTACTGATACTCAGCAATTTCCCCTTTTGGTTCAATATTTTCAATGTTATGTAACATAGACATTTTTCATCACTGAAACTACTCTCAAATTGGACTTGAATAGTCTTGTCATTTGGGAAAGGGTACTGATATGGGTTCGAACATACAACCTGTGAATTGAAAGACTCCAAAGTAACCAAGTTACTATTAGCTTTCTAGACTGGGCTTGATGGTAGAAAAAGCAAGGAACATGAATGCAAATTGAGATGAGTATCATTTCAATTCATTATCATTATCATTTCAATTCATTATCAAAATTTAAAATGAAATTCACATTTCATTCAAATGACAAGATAGACAGAATTGATCTACAAATATAAAAAAATCATACAATAAATAAATGGTTAAAATAACAAGAGGCCCAAGAGGGCCTGTATTGTATTGCTCCACAGGCTGTATTCTAATAAATGAGAAGAAAACATACAAGATTTTTCTAAAATTTGACCCCATGACCAAGCTTTAACCTGAGTTGACACAATTTCGAACTCATTCACAATTTTAAGACAATCATTCTGACCAATTTTCCGATTGATCAGGCAAAAATGTGGTTCATACAAGATTTAATCCACTGATCTAGTTTTTGACCCAAATTTGTTCAAGGTTTTATCGAGAAAATCATTCTGATCAAATTTCAGGTTGATTGGGCAAAAAGTATGGCCTCTAGAGTGCACACAAGGTTTTTCTTAGATTTGACCTTGTGACCTAGTTTTTTATCCTAGTTGACCAAATATCAAACTTGAATGAGATTTTATCAAGACAATCATTCTGACAAATTTTCAGGTTGATCAAACAAAAAATGTGGCTTCCAGAGTGCATGACCTAGTTTTAACCTGAGATGACCCAATTTTCGAAGATTTTATCAGCAATAATTCTGACCAAATTTCAGGTTGAAAATGTGGCCTCTAGAGTACATGCAAGGAAAAGTTAACGGATTGGACGCACGCACACACTGCAGACACAACACCATGACAATAGCTCTCCTGGCCTTCAGCCAGTGGAGCTAAAAACCAAACCAGTTCTTGTATTGCATTTTGTTAAATAACTGATAAACCCTTTCCAACCAACCAAATTTTTTACTGCTCCAGTTAGAAAGTTGCTGCAGATGACAAATTTGATGTTTTGAAATTTGATGACTTGAAATTTGAAGTAAAGAAAGGATTTGTCTTCAATAAGACAAAAAATATCAAGGCAAAAGGAGTAAATGCTGCATGTCAGCATTTTCTTCTTTTGCATAAATATTTTCACAAGCCTGTTTTAAGACAGGTTCTGGCAGATGATCAAACTCATGGTATAAGTACTAGGCCTGGGGTAATGTGTAATTGTAAATCGTCGGTGTAAATGCAACACCTTGTATGTCGATTTTTGCGATTTTTCAAAGTAAAACCTTGTGAGCCCAGTTAAGACAATTCTTGCTGGTTTTCAGATATTTTTACGGATCAGTATTAATGACACATTATCTGTGAACAGTTCAAATTTTAAGTAAAACCTTTCAGTTTGGGAAACGTTATTACACTTTTTTCCTTCCCCTTTAAAATCTTCCAAAATTGAGATACAAGGTTTTGCATTTTCAACGACAAAATAGTTTCTATCCAGAGAAAAGGAAATAAAGCTGATTACCAGCAATTTCCCATATTTTCTTTATTGTTTAAAATACTGTATCTTCTCCATGATCTTTGGTCAAGTTTCGAGTTTCGTCAATAACTCAGCATCTGACATAGCCTCATAAGCGCCCTCACAACATCGACACCATGCAGATGGAATGCTCTCGACACCGTAATACGCGCCCGCGATGGCGCCCGCCATCGTCGCTATAGTGTCTGTATCACCACCCAATGTGATGGCGTATATCACAGTTCTTTCAAATGGGTTACGGTCCTGAAATGCAGATCGAACTGATGTTAATGCTTTCCAAACAAAACCTTATTTTGATGTTCCTGATAGATTAAATTTATTAGAGTTTTCCCACTCAACAAGGTCATATGGAAACATGACCTCAGTTTAACCCATTACCACACAGAGACTCCTTTTGACTCCCCACAATATAACAGCTTTGGAAAACATTGTGGAAAATGAAGAAATTGCTTGTGACAAGCAATTTCTTCATTTCCCACAATGTTTTCAACCAAGAAAGACCAAAAGATGTTAAATTTTGTTCAAAGGAAATTGTCATCCGCAACACCTTTGGACTAGGCTAAAATTTTGTTATTTGGTAATAGGTTAAGTTGTAACCTCTTTCGAAACAAAGCCTGCTATTGACATTCCTGATATAAACAAATTTGTAATATATTGATGCAAAACAAGAAAATTCATCATAGATGTAACTTTTCATTGGAATCTGTAAGCCTTTACTAAGGTCATTTGAGAGGAGTTGGTCTTATGAGACTTCTCAAAGAAAATATCTAAGACAAACTACATAATATGTACAAATATCTTCCTTAGATGGTGCAATAGAGCCAAGAAATTCAACCCTTTCCCAAACTGACCTGGTTTTGATGTCTGTAATTGAAATAACTTTGGAAACCATTGACATGAAAGGAGTAAATGCTGATAACCAGCAATTTTTGTTTATTTTGCGTCATTATTTTCTGTCAGTGTGCTATATTGCACACAAATATAATTATTATCAACATACATCTTGCCGTTTGGTACTCTCTTACGAACAGAGCGCATTCTCCCTACATTCCATTTCGATAGAATGAGCTCTGTTCTCGCGGGGTCGTTTCACGTCTAATCTCGGGGCCTTGGTGGGATTTCGGTATCCAATCGTCGCCAATATACTCATAAACAATCGAAATTTCTGATACAAGAAATGATTGGCTGACGCTTCAAATTACCAGCTTCCGCCAAAAATAGAAACGACGTAATGTATACGTAATCAAACAAGATCAAACTGAATGATTTTGATTCGATAATTCAAATGTTACCGGCTTCAGCCAAAAATAGAAGCGACGCAATGTATACGTAATGATCATGCAAGATAAAACTGATTGATTTTGATTCGATAATTCAAACGATGTGCTATAATTAGATTATGACGACCAAATAGGCTGTTGGCGTACCGAAAACTGCAGAGGTCATATTTGATGGTTTAATCAATATAGAACTCGGCTTTGGAGAGTAGCCGTTTGGGAGATTGATTGGGGTTTAATGTGCTTTTCTTGCACCAGTACTACAAAAACATCCTTACCTAGCCTCAAGGGGCCCATATTACAAACAATCTTACGACCACGTTTCTTTGTTAACTGTGTAAGAAGACATCTGATTGCACGAGAAATCCGATTGGGCCAATCAGGTTTGTTGATACAAGTGATTGCGCAACAAATAATCATATGATCGTTGATAATACGGGTCCCAGGTGCTCATCCACATAATCATACAATTATCAAACCATTGGTGGGCTACAGTTTTGTAGGAAAGGATATTTGCCAAGGTCAGGGATCGAAACAGTGACCTCTTCAGTGAGAGTCTGATGCGCTTCTAAATGTGCCATGGCCCCAACCTTACAGTTTGGGAGAGGGATAAAGATAATTATAACACTTTTCCGTAAAATCCATATATAGCGAAAGAAGAACTACATCGGGTTTTATTTACAATAAAAACCCTATGTAATTATGCGCCAAAACGTCACGTGGCGTCAAGGTAACGTCAAATGACGTCACTTGAATGACAATGCGTTTCCTACGCCGAACACTAGTTCATGGCAGAATTTTCACAAAATAACACATTTCTAATGTGCGTTTTTGTTATTTAGAGTGTTATAATGGAGATAATAACAAGTTTAGCGGTCTTTATTGCGCAATAAAACCCTCTGTGCTCTGGACTGCATGTTAAGGCAAATACCTCGGCGCTGTGCGCCTCGGTTTTTACCTACACATGTAGTCCGTAGCACATCGGGTTTTATTGGCAATAAAGACCGCTAAACTTGTTATTATTTCATAAATATATCCCATTCCCACACAATGACACCTTTTGACACCTACAAGATAAAGACTTTGAAAATCATCATGGAAAATGAAGAAATTGCTTGTTACAAGCGATTTCTTCATTTCCCACAATATTTTCAAACACACAAAGACCAACAAGATGGGTTTGTGAAACACAAGTGCCCCCGAAATGGCCATTTTTCTAAAATGTTAAGTTTTCGTAGAGTAAAGGGTTGATAAGGGTTAAAGAATGACCTTGACGAAGGTCATATTGTATGGAACAGATAGATATCATTGAAAGGAACATACCAAATTTCAGCTTTGTATGTTGAATACTTTTGGAGAAAAGGCAACTGTTAAGTCTTCGGACAGACAGACAGACTGGAGTAAAACAATATGCCCCCGATCTCTCGATACAGGGGCATAAAAATACATGTATAGAATTTCATCCACTTGACATTGTTGCCTACAACATTTTTGTATTTGGAGCAGTCTAAAATTTTGTCATCAGGTAATGGGTTAACCCTTTCTCACTCAACTTCATAATCTGGATTTGAAGTCCCTCGTAGGAAAAGACTTGAGAAAATATTGAGTCAAAAGAAGAAAATGCTGATAATCAGCATTTTCTCATTTTGCCTCAATATTTTCTAGGCTATGTTGTACACAAATTATCTTTTTTTACTTTACTGTTTACATCCCATTTTGTCAACCACAATAGCTTTCAAATGGAAAGACCCCTAAATTTGTAGTATGGGAAAGGATTAAAGTAGGTGTTATGCATACCTCAATACCCTTTATATCTTTCATTGCTCTGAGAAAGCTGTATATAGCTACGGAAACTGCTTCAAAAGCTGAAACCCTCAACCTAACGAGTGAGCGTCTGATTTGCTACTAACTGCGCTATGGTCTTTGCCTCACAGAGCCGAGAAATTTACACTTAAATACAAAGTAGGTGTTTTGCATACCTCAATACCCTTTATATCTTTCGTTGCTCTGAGGAAGCTATATATAGCTGCAGGAACTGCTTCAAAAGCTGCTATGCCCGTACCTACAGATATAGATTGATAGGTTTAACCTAAATTGCATGGTTATTTCACTTTCATGCAGAAATTCAGTAAAAAGTGTGTGATATACATAAAACGTACCCCCCTTTTTGTAAAAACAAACCCCCTTCACTGAAATCTTGGATCCGCAGCAGATCTGGAAAAAGGTCCCTTAACCCTTTCCCAAACAAGACCTGGTTTTGACGTCCCTAATAGAAAAGGCTTGGGAAAATATTGAGACAAAAGAAGAAACTGCTGATAACCAGCAGTTTCTCCTTTTGTCTCAATATTTTCTTTGCTATATTGTATACAAACCCTTCCTTTTAAGCATCTTTCATGTCG
Organism: Fragum sueziense; assembly: GCA_963680895.1. Classification (NCBI taxonomy): domain Eukaryota; kingdom Metazoa; phylum Mollusca; class Bivalvia; order Cardiida; family Cardiidae; genus Fragum; species Fragum sueziense. Next base: position 42,659,988 of record OY804601.1, on the reverse strand, counting down.
TCTGCAGCAACTTTCAAATTGGACGACCCTAAAATTTTGTCGTTTGGGAAAGGGTTAAAGTATTTGAGACAACCCTTGTCACAAGACCACCCTGTGCACAAGTGGAGTCTGACCAGGAGCCATGCTGCTCTCTTGTGTTTGCTATACTAGGTCAAAGTGAAACGGAACAACATGGTTCTTGATCACACTGCGTGTACACCAAAAAGGCTGATCTGGAACCATATTGGGCTCAAAAGCCTTCAGGAACCTTTTCCTTATCCTTCTTCAAATTGATTCAAAGGGTTTAACCCTTTCCTAAACATGGCCTGGTTTTGATATCTCCAGACGAAAAGGCATGAGAAAACAGACAAAAGAAGAAAATGCTGATAACAGGGGTAAAAGTTGAAAATTTTGAAAAACCTGAAAACCTGGAAAAGTCTGTATTTATATAGTAAAAATCGAGAAAATGGGGCATTTTGGAATACTCAAAAACCTGAACTTCAGGCATATGCCTGAAAACTTTTACCCCTGTGATAACCAACATTTTCTCATTGTGCCTTAATATTTTCTGTGCTATGTTGTACACCAACATTTGCCATGTAGGGAATTATTTATTATGCCACCTAACTCAGAACCATTGTTTAACCCTTTCCCAAACAAGGCTTGGTTTTGATGTCCCTGGTAGAAAAGGCTTGCTAAAATAAAGGCTTGCTAAAATATTGAGGCAAAAGTAGAAAATGCTGATAATCAGCATTTTCTCCTTTTGACTCAATATTTTCTGTGCTATTTTGTACACAAATCATATTGGTATTAACGGCAATTGTGTCGTCTGCAGCAGCTTTCAAATTGAATTACTCTGATATTTCGTTGTTTCGTAATGGTTTCATGAACAATAAACCACAGTAAAGCATAAATTATTTCTGATTATACCGGTACCTAACTGCTCCTCTATAAGTTTAGGCGGAGGTTCCTTATCTTGTAGCACAAACTTTTTAACCCATTACCATAGTTAAATTTACAATAAACCACAGTAAATCATGAATTATTTCTAATTTTACCTAATTGCTCCTCTATAAATTTAGGCGGAGGTTCCTTATCTCGTAGCACAAACTTTTTAACCCATTACCATAGTTGAATTTACAATAAACCACAGTTGAACCCATTACCATAGTTAAATTTACAATAAACCACAGTAAATCATGAATTATTTCTGATTTTACCTAATTGCTCCTCTATAAGTTCAGGCGGTGGTTCCTCGTCTTATTACACAAACTTTTTAACCCATTACCATAGTTAAATTTACAATTAACCACAGTAAAACATGAATTATTTCTGATTATACCTAATTGCTCCTCTATAAGTTTAGGCGGAGGTTCCTTATCTTGTAGCACAAACTTTTGAACCCATTACCATAATTAAATTTACAATAAACCACAGTAAACCATGAATTATTTCTGATTATACCTAATTGCTCCTCTATAAGTTTAGGCGGAGGTTCCTTATCTTGTAACACAAACTTTTGAACCCATTACCATAATTAAATTTACAATAAACCACAGTAAAGCATGAATTATTTCTGATTATACCTAATTGCTCCTCTATAAGTTTAGGCGGTGGTTCCTCGTCTTATTACACAAACCTTTTAACCCATTACCATAGTTAAATTTACAATAAACCACAGTAAAACATGAATTATTTCTGATTATACCTAATTGCTCCTCTATAAGTTTAGGCGGAGGTTCCTTATCTTGTAGCACAACATTTTGAACCCATTACCATAATTAAATTTACAATAAACCACAGTAAAGCATGAATTATTTCTGATTATACCTAATTGCTCCTCTATAAGTTTAGGCGGAGGTTCCTTATCTTGTAACACAAACTTTTGAACCCATTACCATAATAAAATTTACAATAAACCACAGTAAAGCATGAATTATTTCTGATTATACCTAATTGCTCCTCTATAAGTTCAGGCGGTGGTTCCTCATCTTGCAAAACAAACTTTTTAACCCATTATCATAGTTAAATTTACAATAAACCACAGTAAAACATGAAATATTTCTGATTATACCTAATTGCTCCTCTATAAATTCAGGTGGTGGTTCCTCATATTGTATCACAACCTTTTTAATCCATTACCATAGTTGAATTGACAATAAACCACAGATGAACCCATTACCATAGTTAAATTTACAATAAACCACAGTTAAACATGAAATATTTCTGATTATACCTAAATGCTCCTCTATAAGTTCAGGCGGTGGTTCCTCGTCTTGCAACACAAACTTTTTAATCTTCTCCAGTTTGGAGCAGTAGCTATCCTCTGTCCTGAAGCAAAATAGGGATAGATGTTGTGATTATGCTAGAAATAGATCGGTTTATACCTATGTAGAGGGAGTTTTAGAGATTGATACTATATTGAAAGTTATCTATCTAACTTGTTAGAATGTAAAACAGATAATTGTGACCCATCACGCTAAAAGGGACCTTATCGGATGTGTGAAAAATATCGACCCTAGTCAGTCTGCGCAGTCCGCGCAGCCAGACTAGGGCCGACACTTGTCACTTTTATGTAATTTTCGAAATCCAGAATGTTTTCCCTTACTATATATCTTACTATATGTTCATTTTTCGCATACAGTATCTGGTTGACCTGTGCTGAAGCTGACAAGTTTGTCAAAATTTGGATTTTTGGAGTTGGATAAGGTCCCTTTTAGCGTGACGGGTCACATATGTTAAAACTAGGGATGGTAACGAGTACAAACTTTACTAATCAAGTACTTATTCATCCTTCCAATCGAGTACTCGGATAGGCATGACATCTTTCGGTTATTGACTCAGTATCATTGAAAATATTGATTATGTGTACCATTTTTGCAGCATAGGTTATCTTTGGTCAAAAAGACAGTAGACATGACACTTAATCACAAATATTTTTTGTAAGAAATATGCAGGTTGGGTTATATGAATAAGTACAATTATAGGGAACAATTTGATCCAGTTAACTGTGATGTAATTTTGGACAGACATTAGTATTTCTTAGGTATTGCTATAAAGTTATGTTTCTATGGATTGATTCAAGCGGGCGTTACAAGATTCTAAAACAACACCGACGGTTTATCAAAACATTACAGTAAACACAGTCTGTTTATAGCACAAAATTCATTGACTTATGTTGCTATTCACAAAAGGCATTTTTTCCATAAGGTTCTCTATAATTTATCTGGCCAAGGCAATAGCACAGTTGGTAGGACATCAGACTCTCGCTCAAGAGGTCACGAGTTTGATCCGCGGCTGCAATATTTAATTTACTGTTCATTAAACCATACATTGTGGGCACTCATTGGATTCACTTGAATTAAGACAATTCAAATGAGTATCCACAACATAGCTGCAACGGATCCAGGAATTCTGTGAGGGAGGTTTGATATACAAATAGACGGGTTTGTTTTGGTATTACACAATTTTGAAAGAATTTCTGCATGAAATAAGGCTACAGAGGGGGTTCAAAAAGGTGTTCTTTTGAACCTCCCCCCCATACTCTCTGGATCTGCAACTGCATTAGGCTAAGAAATGTTGCTCTATGTGGATATGGATTAAAATGCACTACCCTAATAATTTGTTGTTTTGGGACTTACTTTTCATTTTCAGTGACCGTATCTGAACCTGTTATTTCTGAACCATTTTCTGCAGTATTTGTGTCATTGTCTGCTTTCGATTCTGTTACCCTATCCCAAACAAGACCGGGTTTTGACGTCCCTATTAACCCATTACCAAACGACAACATTTTAGACTGGTCCAAATTGAGAGAAGTTGCAGACGACATTTTCAATTTGATGAATATTTTTAATTTTACATTTTTTTATTAGAAAACGTTGTGGAAAATGAAGAAATTGCTTGTCACAAGCAATTTCTTCATTTTTCACAATGTTTTCTACAGCAATTTTTTTCTGAGGAGTCAGAAGGAGTCAGTGTGTGGTAATGGGTTAAAAAAGAAAACATTGAGACAAAAGAATAAAATGCTGAAAATCAGCATTTTCTCCTTTTGCCTCAGTATTTTTCATGCTATATTTTACAACTTCCGTACAAAAGTTAATGCTTATTTTGTCATCTGTGACTCCTTTCATATAAACAGTCTAAAATTGTGCTGTTTGGGGAAGGGTTAAAGGATTAAAATGCACTACCATAAAAAATTGATGTTTTGGGACTTACTTTTCATTTTCAGTGACCGTATCTGAACCTGTTACTTCTGAACCATTTTCTGCAGTACTTGTGTCACTGTCTGCCTTCGATTTTTTTGAAGCTTTTTGCTCATCTGAAAAATAACCCAAGGAGACATCAAAATCAGATGTTTCTATTGTGGAAAGGGTCAATCCTGGATTCACCACAGATTTTAGTGTCTAGTTTTTTTCTATACTGCTAGTTTATACAACTTAACCCTTTCCAAAACAAGACCTGCTTTTGACGTCCCTATCAGAAAAGACTTGGGAAAACATTGAGGCAAAAGAAGAAACTGCTGATAACCAGCAGTTTCTCCTTTTGTCTCAATATTTTTTATGTCATATTTTACACAAAGTCTATCTTTAATAACTTCCATTTTGTCATTTGTGTCAGTTTTTGAAGTGGATCACCTTAAAATTTTGTCGTATGGGTAAGGGTTAAGTGATTCATTATTGACTCCACCACATTGCAGTTGACTGTTGCATTTAATATTGAAATGCCACATCCCCACTCTGCAGCATAATTATTTCATTTCATGCAGAAATTCAATCAAAGTTGTGAAGCAGTGTTCTCCCCAGCCCATTAAGCTGTATCGGCCCCACTACAGCTTCATGTAAATCAGAGTAATGCCCCTACAGCTTCAAAATTACCCCTACAGCTTAATTTCTCCAAAATGGTCACCAAAAAGATACATATAGAGGTACTTGGTGTCAAAAACTGGTCAATAATACATTCTTATACATTAAAATGTGATAATTTGGAATAAAAACCATAATGGAAAAAGAAGAAATTGCTCAAATTGAGCAATTTCTCCTTTTCCCATTATGGTTTTATTCACTATTTTTTGCATGGACACAATTTCAATTTGCCCCTACAGCTTCAAATTATTCTGCGGAGAACCCTGTGAAGTATTAGGAAAACGAAACCCATATTTGTACAGTCAAACCCCCTTCACAGAAATTCTAGATCCGCCACTGAATCAAATAAAACTTGCCTTCAAGTATCTTCATTTTTGCTTTCAGCTCATCAATATACTCTTCAACTTTCAACTGACTTGTGTTTAGCGCTAAATGTACAGCATATGCCTGCAGAATTGCACCATGAATAGCTCCTATATGTGTATGAGTAAGTTTTGTGATACCTTCAACAATTTCCTAAAGAAAGAAAAACATTCATTTAACCATTTGTTTTGTCGTCTTCAACAGCTTTGAATTGTGAACAGCGTAAAATTTTAACATAAGAGAAAGAGTTAATTAGACAGAGCCTCAACTACACCTTAACCTTTTCCGAAACAAGACCTGGTTTTGACGTCTCTATTATAGACTGTTTGGGAAAACATTGAGACAAAAGAAGAAACTGCTGATAACCAGCAGTTTCTCCTTTTGTCTCAATGTTTTCTGTGTTATATTCTTCACAAATTCCTTCCTTTTTGACATCAATATTATTGTCTACAGCAGCTTTTGATCTGGAACACCCTAAAATTTTGTTGTTTGGTAATGGGTTAATTCATCACCATATGGAAAATTGCTTGCCTGGTTTTAATTCAAAGTTGTTGCAGATGACAAATTCAAGTAAATGAAATTTTACTTTTTTGGTCTTTCCAGGTTAAACACTATGTAGAAAATAAAGACGTTGTTTGTCATAAGCAATTTCTTTATTTTCCACAAAGTTTTCAAAAGCCTTTTTCTTGCAGGGCACTAAAAAATCATTTTGTAGGAATTGTGAAAAAGAAGGAAATAGATCAAAAGAATTGAATACCTTTAAGATAAACTTTGTCTTATGATCTATACAAACCATATTTAATTTCCAATGAAGTTTTCATAACATTTTTGCAAAAATGTTGGACCCATTTCCAAACATGAACTGGTTTTGCCTTTTGGCAATATAAATTGTTCGAATAAAAAATATGGAGACAAAAGAAGGAATTGCTGATTATCAGCTCCTGCCCCCATGTTTTCTTTACTATCATCATCATCATCATCATCATCATCATCATCATCATCATCATCATCATCATCATCATCATCATGTTTAGTTTATCCAGGCCATGGATTAGTCCTCATCAGAGGGTGGGGCCTGGGTGTTATACACAATCCCAATCTTTATCAACATCCATTTTTCATCTGCAGCAGCTTTTGGATTGGAACACCAGAAGATTTGGCCATTTGGGAAAAGGTTAACCTGTTCCCATACAAGACCTGGTTTTGATGTCCTTGGGAAAAAATTGAGACAAAAGAAGAAATTGCTGATGATCAGCAATTTCTCCTTTTGTCTCAATATTTTCTGTACTATATTTTACACAAATCCTGCATTTATAAACATCCATTTTAGTGTCTGCAGCAGTTTTCTAAGTAAAAAGGTCCAAAATTTTGTTGTTTGGGAAAGGTATAAGCTTTACCTTCAAGTTTGCAAAGTCCAATTGTTTATGATGAGCATACAACGCAGCCGGGGATATCCTCATGGAGCCTCCATTCCCAAATGACCCTTCTCCGTCAAACTGTTTTGCCGCAGGACCAAAAATATCTGTGCATCCATTTTCTTTCAGTTGACAAAATACTGACACAACACTGCCTCCGTACCCACGACCACTCTCAGCATGGTACTCATTTGTAAACCTAAACGACAAAATTTGAGTGATCTGATTTGAAAACTACCACAAATGACAAAATGGAAGTTATTAAAGGCAAAAATTGTGTAAAATATGGCATGAAAATATTGAGACAAAAGGAGAAACTGCTGGTTATCAGCAGTTTCTTCTTTTGTTTCAATATTTTCCCTAGCCTTTTATATTAGGGATGTCAAAACCAGGTCTTGTTTGGGAAAGGGATAAAACAAGATGTGTTTGTGAAACACAAATGCCCCCAAAATGGCCATTTTTCTAAAATGTTAAGTCTTTGTGGAGTAAACCGTTGATAAGGGTTAAAGGATGATCTTGAGAAAGGTCATATTGCATGGAACGGATAGATATCATTAAAGTAAAGTTACATACCAAATTTGAGCTTTGTATGTCCAATACTTTCCGAGAAAAGGCAAATGTTAAGTTTTCGGACAGACAGACGGATGGACAGACAGACAGACCACCATTAGTAAAACAATATGCCCCTGATCTCTCAATACGGAGGCATAAAAAGTAGAGTTTCAGAAATGTGAAATCAAGACAATGAACCTTTGAATCTTTTCACAATGCTCAAAGTCCTTAACCAGCTCTGAAAACAAGACCTGTTTTAGAGGTCTCTAAAAGGGTTTACATACATGAAAGCTGTTACTTTTAAGGTAGTCTACCCCTAATGAGATTTGCATGACGTCAGAATTATTGGGGCGACATCGAAAACATTCAGCAGTGGAACTTTCCACTGCTGAATGTTTACGATCGTGCCTGAATAATTTTGGATCTGTAACGAAAAAATCTGATGTTTTATGAATCTCAAAATGGCCACATTACAGGTATTCTACCTTAATCAAGGACTTGATAACACTTTCCACCATAGCTGCCTCATCTGTTGACCCTTTCTCAAACCGCAAAATTTTAGGTTGGTCCAAATTCAAAGATTTTACAGTCGACATTTTAAAATCAATGAAATCTAAAATGTTTTGGTCTTTTGGGGTAAAAAGCATTGTGGAAAATGAAGAAATTGATTGTGACAAGCAATTTCTTCATTTTCGACAGTGCTTTCAAAAGCCATTTTGTTATAGAGCGTCAATAGGCGTAACTGTGTTGTAATGGTTTAATTCCCATATGATCTTTGGTCGTATCGTTTTCCATATTTTTTTTTCTCACTTATGGATATTGTGGAAAACAAACCTTTCTGCCATATCCCGTGCATGAAAGCCATTGCATTTTATGAGAGACTTGATAACACTTCTCGCCATAGCTGTGTCGTCTGTAAATTCCCACATGATCTTTGGTTTCTTCGAGTCATTTGTCCCTGCATCTATAAAAGTATTTAACGAGCGCTACAGATATCATGTTTTTTGGCTTTTGAAAATGCGTCTTGTTGAGATATGATTCAAACAATTAACCACAACAACTTAGGGTTTGAAATTGAAATGATAAATTTAAAAACATTTTCTATGATCTATCATCAGTTATATAGTTTACAATCTTAAAAAATTTAATGGTCTACCTCATTTGCATGTTGCATTACAACATTCCACGAACGTTAAATTTATACATTATTCCCCACTCCGAAAATATTCGAACCGAGACTTTGCCTGGGAACACATGGCTAATGCAACTCTGTTATGGCAGTTGTCGTTATCCCACCGCTGCCACCAAATGTAACATGGCAAGGCTCAAGGCAAGAAACAAACCCCGTCGATGCAAAGCTTACGCTCACACCTATAAACCCATTGGTTACCACCGGAAGTTAATTCCAGTCTTCTCTAATGAAAATTCGCTTTGATATCTTTGATATTTGAATGCGACATTAGAGAAAATTCCGACACATGTTATGTCGCTTGTTCAGACTTTTCTTTTGTTTTTGATTCAGTATTTCTTTATCATTTTAGGGGTGTTTTATCGTTGGAGATCAAGAGAAAGGTTTATCTATGCAATTCTTTGAATAAACAGATCTTTTCCTTCGTCAATAGAGTATTTTTGTAGACAAAAATGGGCATTGCTCAGTGGTCAGAATCAAAACAAATAGCTGTTGGCTGAAGAGAGTGTTTTCATTGGTGCACATGTTGGTTATTCGGATATTTCGGCAATCGCCGGTATTTCTTATACGCCGGTATTAGGTATACCATACTCACCATAAATAGCGACATCCAAATATCAACGTCCTGAACAAGCCAGGGTTTTTTTTTACTAAGAAATTGGGGCCGAATTTCGGCGTCTTCCCCTCTGGGAATTTTTCCCCTAAATTATAGTTTTCCCCTCATAAATCAATGTTTCAACCTTTACAATGTTCTCCCATGGGAGTATTTATGTTGACAATCAAAGCTATTCAGTTTATCAGCTTATACATTGCTATCAAAATCTATTTTCTTTTTGTTTTCTAAAATATTTGAAGCATTTTCAGCATTCAAGCAAAAAACACGCTTGAAAATTTTTCCCCTGTAAGAGCTCGTTCGACACATTTTTCCCCAAATTAAGGGCCCCGGGCCCCTTCCCCTAACCATAAAAAGAAGCCCTGCAAGCGAATTTTCATCAGAGAAGACTTAGATTTCCGGAACTATTCTGTGGGTACAGACTAAAACGATAATTGAAAGGGGTCAATTAAAAAAAATTGAACAGTTCACTGTCTGGAAATGGGTTGAAGTCTGACACTGTTGACAGTGACAGCAATTGGAATCAAAGTACTTTTAGATACCCTTTTCTATTTTCTGTATTCCCTCAGTCAAAACCCTCTGCAAGGCGATGGGACCGTTCCAACAGTTCTCGAACACCGCACCTATACAATCACCAACAACTCCCCCAACCAGAGAACCTTTATATCGAGACAAAATAGTCACCATTCTCGTCTAAATTGTATTTTAAGCGACTGACATTTGTTTTAAAATTTGTTTTGTTGTTGTTGTTGTTTTTGTTGATCAATGTCAGATAGACGATTGAAGAAAATGTTTGATTTCAATATTTTGTCGATAAGGCAGTAACACGGTGGGTAATCGATATATTCAGAGCCACTGGCTCCGCACTTTAATCATTATACTAGACTTCCGGTCCACGTGCGGCTCCGAAGTTATTTGCAGATTTTGGTAAACAACAAAAGGTAGGTGCTGGCTTTTTTGCTTTTCTTTCTTCTTTGTCTGACTCTAACCACAAAAATGCAATGCTATTCGATGCCTGCGATATTTTCCCCTTGAAAAATACACAGGATATTGAGCAACACCTCTTATCTTTTTCTGAATCACTTTCATTCCGAGATCAACTGTATAGAAAACTAAAGGAGTCGGGTGATATCTTTCTGTAAAAGTGTATGTTTTGAACCTGTTTGACTAAGTGTTGCTGTTTGAAGTATGGTTATTTGATAATTGAACAAGTTCAAAGTCCCTCGAAATGTCACCAGACAAAATCATAGAAAAAATACTGAAAAAGGGTGCGGCTCTGATTATGTACGTTGGATCTGATTATGTAGGTTGGCTATGATTATGTACGTTGGCTCTGAAGTTGTTGACAAACAACTTTTCTGTTGGTCCAATGAATATTAATGAGGTGTAATAAATGACTTTAAAGGTATGTGTGATCATTTACAGATGTCATGATTTTATTTACAGATAGAGAGAAGGAAATACTCGTGCAGTATTTGTAACAAAGTATTTACACAACAATCAAGTGCAAAGTTCCATGAACACAATATACATGAACAAAGTGTTGAACTTAGTGTACAATGTGATAAAACGTTTGCAACAAAACAATGTTGAAGACGACAGGAGATAATAATACATCAAAACGTTAGACCAATCCAATGCAATGTTTGTTCCAAAACGTTCGCGATCAAATCTAATTTCGAGGGCCACATGAGATCAGATCATGGGGAGGAGAAACTGAAGTTCCCAACCCCGGAATGTGAGGCAACATTTGCGTATTCATGGTCACTGAACGAGCACAAATAGAAATGTGGTGGTGTAAACCCGAAAGGCTTTGTCTGTCCTGTGTGTGACAAGCGGTTCTCATACGAGCGATCGTTAAAAGCCCACGACCAATCGTCACACAATGGCAAGAGGTCAGTTTGTAAGATTTGCGGCGAGGAATTTGCATACTCAAACAGCTTGAAGAAACATCTGAAGAGGAAGCATTGAGTCAAAAACTTGACATCGTCGCTTTTCAACGAAAACCTCGTAACTGCAGCTAAAACGACGATATCCTCGCCGCAAATCTCAGAAACTGATCTCTTGCCATTGCGTACCGATTGGTCGTGGGCTTTTAACGATCGCTCGTGTGAGAACCGCTTGTCACACACAGGACAAAGACTTTCGGGCCTAACGTTTTGATGTATTATTGCCTCGTGTCGTCTTCTACATTGTTTTGTTGCAAAATGTTTTATAACACACTGTATACTTAGTATGTTCAACACTTTGTTCATGTATATTGTGTTCATGGAACTTGGCACTTGATTGTCGTGCAAATACTTTGTTACAAATACTGCATGAGTATTTCCTTCTCTCTATATGTAAATAAAATCATGACATCTGTAAATGATCACACATACCTTTAAAGTCATTTATTACACCTCATTGATATTCATTGGACCAACAGAAAAGTTGTTTGTTAACAACTTCAGAGCCAACGTACATAATCATAGCCAACCTACATAATCAGATCCAACGTACATAATCAGAGCCACACCCTTTTCCAGTATTTTTTCTATGATTTTGTCTGGTGACATTTCGAGGGACATTGAACTTGTTCAATCAACAAATAACCATACTTCAAACAGCAACACTTAGTCAAACAGGTTCAAAACATACACTTTTACAAAAAGATATCACCCGACTCCTTTAGTTTTCTGTACAGTTGATCTCGGAATGAAAGTGATTCCGAAAATGATAAGAGGTGTTGCTTAATATCCTGTGTGTTTTTCAAGGGGAAAATATCGTAGGCATCGAATAGCATTGCATTTTTGTGGTTAGAGTCAGTCAAAGAAGAAAGAAAAGCAAAAAAAGCCAGCACCTACCTGTTGTTGTTTACCAAAATCTGCAAATAACTTCGGAGCCGCACGTGGACCGGAAGTCTAGTATAATGATTAAAGTGCGGAGCCAGTGGCTCTGAATATATCGATTACCCACCGTGAGTAAGTTTAATTGTATCGAAAATGATATTATAAGATCTTTTTCTCAAAATATAAGGGAACATAAATAGATTTTTAAAGGAACGTTGTCATACGTCAGAAATGAATTATTTTATGCCAAACTCCAATCGTCTGCATCTTATTTCGGTTCTCTCCCTTGATTTTAACAAGGGACGTAACTGCTGCAGATTGTTTTGGTAATTAGGCGATCGTATTTCGAAGAAGGTGTGTCTATGAGCTGTCAAGAGGTAAACTTCGGTTAAAATTGTCAGGTAAAACACTTTTGCAATAGTATATTGATGTTTTAATCATAAGGAACCCTTCTAGTCCAGTCAATAAACCCCCAAAATAGGCCAAACCTCAAACTAATTGCAACAGAAATGGTTCTTGCATTTTTATAATGTTAAATATCTGTAGAATGACTGCTTAAAAATCTACCAAAATCTATCGGGCGGAAATTGGTGAAAATTTGGTTCGAAAAGGGTGACCCAAAAATTTTGCATGTCTAGTTTTTATGGCACCTTGGACAGAAATTTACATAAAATCATCTAATTCGCCATTCTTTTTCACTTTTTCTCACTGTTTTGTTGAAGAGAACAAAGATATGTGTCTAAAAATGCAAAGAAACACTATTTTTGTTGTCTCTAGCGATTTTTATGATATTCCTATTATTAGGTTACCGTGAAGGATTACCCCACCCACCACATTTACATGTATTAAAATATCACAAAAAAATTAGTTTGCAGTTATACCTAATATTTTGTTATTTTTATGATATAAAATATGTGTAGAATCATAGATATAAAATCTACCAAAATCAACCTGGTAGAAATTTGTGAAAATGTGGTTAAAAAAGAGAGACCCAAAAGTTTTGCATGTCTGATTTGCATGGCAGGCTGGACACAAACTGCCATAAAATCACCTTATCCACTTATCTTTTTCACATGTTCTCATTGTTTTGTTGAAGAGAACAAAGATAAGAGCCTAAAAATCCAAACAAACATTATTATTATTGTTTCCCACGATTTTATTATTTGCTTATTATTAGGTTTCTGTGAAGGATTATCCCACCCACCACATAATTATACATGCAATGAAATTCTAAAGAAAATTAATTTTGCAGATAAACATATTATTTTGCTATTCTAATAATGTTGAATATGTGCAAAATGACTGCTTAAAAAACTAATAAAATCAACTTGACGGAATTGGATGAAAACTTAATTCAAATATAGAGACCTAAAAGCTTTGTGCGTTTTATTTTCATGGCAGGCTGGACACAAAATATCATAAAACTCACATTATAATCAACCCATCACTTTCATCTTTTCTCATTGTTTTGTTGATAAGAACAAAGATGATAATTTAAAAATGCAATGGTAAACAATTTCATTGTCTCCCATTATTTTATGATGTGCTTATTATTAGGTTTCCGTGATGATTTACCCCACCCACCACAAATACATGTATTAAAATGCCACAAAAATAATTTTGTAGTCATACAATGTCATAATATTTTGCTACTTTTGAAAGATTTCCTATTTACTTGATATTTCTATATCAGTTTCTCCAAGTTTGATGTGATAAATGATCTTATAGTCAAAATATCAACTTGGGTATTTGCAGCAAATATACATACCTTGAACAACTATGTCTGTGTTTGCACATTCAGAACATGTCTGTTGGAATTTTTATACTTACCGGTTATATCATGTATCTCTCAAGTAAGAAACAGTGCAAAATTGATTAAATCCTAATTCTTCAAGTTATTACCTTTATTCTTTCACTTAATATCTCGAGAACTTATAGAAACAGTAGTAAAACGAGAAATCATTTAAGCCATATTTTGTCCTTCAGCGTAAATAATTACCAAATTGGGTATTTTTTGTTTTCTATTTTCCTTTGTATGAAATTTATACAAATTAGTGCCCATACTATTATTGATATCTATGAAATGGTGGACTGGTGCAGACGATCTATTAAACTAGAAGGGAGTAATTTGCTAAAATGAATCATTCTTGCAAGAATACTCGCTACATTACATTTGGAATTACATATACTGACGGCCATGAGCAAGGCTAGTATCAAGCCAATGACCTTATAGTCATACAATGACATGTGGAATCTCATTTTGCAAGTTTGGATTGAATCTACATTTTGATGTAATGTGTTTGGTGATATTTAAATATTGTTTCAAAATAACCTTATTTGGAAAAATCAACGGTTTCTGAAATAATATTAGTTAATAAAAGGCATTTTGATGAGGTAATACCCCTTTTAAAATGAACATTACGGTATTGGTAATTCTTGTTATCGTGATTAAATGTGTCTTATGCCCATATATGATACAAAATGCGTTCTAAAATTTATATAGCCTAGTCTGATCAGCTCCAATAGTTTAAACTGGATTAAAAAGAAGCTTGCAACAAAGTATTTATATAAACACGTATAATGTTTCTAACCTATTATGTTTCAATGCTTTCTAAAGTGTCCTTAAATCAGCAAGGAAGAAAGTTTTCACTGATATGCCATTTCTGTAGTTCGCATTTTTAATGCTTTAACTTAAGTGGTTATATCTTGAGCCATATATTATGAAATGAAAATTTGGCATGAAATAAAACAGATTTTACGATACCCCGGGGTGATGATAGGACTAGGTCTCCGGATCTAAATAATTTGCTTTTGTAATATTATGGCATTATTGTAGAGATTAGATTAGATAAATCTATTTTCTCGGAGTCGATCTTTTCGCAGCCTTAGAGTAACTTTCCTACGAAGTGTTGCATTAGTCCTGTTTAGTATGAAAGAGCACATAGATGTTATACTTTCTATGCACAATCAAATTTTTGAAATCAAATTAAAACTGAAATACGTAATGATTTCTTTTGGCACTCTTTCTGTACCATATAAATACAAGGATATTGTGAGCCACTGCCCTTTGATGCGAAAACGAAAAAAATGTTGTTATTTAGAGCCACAATCAGTAAATATAGCATACATGCCACTTTTCAACAAATACATGGTAACTGCATTCTAAACATGCTCCAATTACAAGTTAATTGTTGAAAAGCATCGATGTACATTACCCGGATGAATAACTTTGACAACAAAGTTGATAGTCCAGACACATTTGAAGAGAAACATATCTTCTGTTTTGTGTCGATCCATCAATTTGTAACATGACAAATGTCCGCTGTTAAATAAAACCCTTTTTGTAGGAGGTTGACAAAACCCCATTTCATTCTATCTGTATTCTGCCATATATGCAAGAGTACATTCAATATTTAGAAGTATGGAGGACAGTTATGAAAAGAAAGAATCAATGTCAATTTCTGTCTGATCCCTGCCGTGGCTTATACAATATATCATTTCTGAAACTCAAATCCCACCAATTGGTGTATACTCGTAAACCGCAGTGGTAGAAAAGCTGGAGGCAGGGACAGGGCGCTGTGGTAACATTGGTGCGAGAAGCATATGGAATGCATGGCGGTGTTTTCCAGCTGTCGGGAAATTATTAAGATGTACTGTGTAAAGAGGCGTAAAACACCACCAATCAACCAATTCTGCCTAAGCTCTTTCTATCTTCCTGTCTAGTTCATCCTAAATGAAGTTTACAAAACTGACTTATTTTTATCACATCCAGTGACCATTATATTATCCGTCCATTTTTTTCCAATGAAGATAAGCACCCCCCCCCCCCCCAGCTGGCAAAACATGCCGCATTTTCCTTATTTTTCACTGAAAATGTAGAGAAAATCTAATTTAGCCCCCCCCCCCCCATATTAAGACACCAGCCCGGACAGGGGCTAATCCCCCTCCCAATATAAAATTGCTTCCTACGGGCCTGCCTACTATGTATTACATAGAAATGCAAACATTTGAGGGTGGACAAGAAAACAGTAGTGTTTGCTCAACAAAGGCTTACTTTTTATTGTGGTTGAAATTATGTGTTATCTGTGCTTTAATATTGGAAATGAAAAAAGGGGATGATACCATATTTTAGCCCTGCCCAGGCTTCTTAACTTCTCTATTGGACCAGCGCTGGTGAAAAGCTTAAGAAAAGAGAAATGTCTAGTGAGGGTTTATCTTTAAAATGATAATATCTATAAAATAAATACGACTGACTCAAAAAGTTAAAGGTTCTACAGAGTAACAGATTAGCAGTAGTAAAGATGTTCCAGATTTGTTAATTTGAATATAACTCTATGTTGTGTGTACTCAATTGAATTGTCAGGTTGTAAGGTAATTATTTAACAATATCACCCCTTTATAGAATTTCTATCCTCTCGTACATGAAGCTCTGGACTAACTGGAAAGATCCAACCATCAAAAAAACTCTCCCTTCTCACTGAGCATCTTTTTCGCTATTGCTTAACCCTCTCCCAAACAAGACCTGGTTTTGACATCTCTAATAGAATGTGCTTGGGAAAACATTGAGGCAAAAGAAGAAAATGCTGATAACCAGCATTTTCTCCTTTCGCCTAAATATTGTCAGTACTCTATTAAACACAATTCCCTTCGTTTGGAGCATCCATTTTGTCATCTGCTTCAGCTTTCAAGTTGGATCACCGTAAAATTTTGCCAATTCGGGAAAAGGGTTAACAAATGGGCAGTGCACATTTTTATTTATAAATTTTCTTTATTAGCAGAAATTTCATGCATATATGCATAAATATGTGTGTATTGTCCCCTTTGGTTAGGGTTAGCTCTAGAGAGAAAGGGGGGGGGCAGAAATTATTAGTCATATTCATTGAGAGGCTTGGCACGATCAAAATACTGATTATTTCATCAACTTTTTTAAGGCAGTTAAAGTTGTTCTAGAATTTATATTCACATGATCAAGAAATAAATGATTATTTTGAGCTGATACACATCCATTTTTCGCTTAAAACACAAGATGTTTTGTGAAATATTGGAAAATAACACTATGTAATCATGATCAGCGGGAAGCTTGCTGA
The DNA here is from genome assembly GCA_963680895.1 of Fragum sueziense. Taxonomy (NCBI): domain Eukaryota; kingdom Metazoa; phylum Mollusca; class Bivalvia; order Cardiida; family Cardiidae; genus Fragum; species Fragum sueziense. The sequence goes on along the minus strand of OY804601.1, from coordinate 42,643,097 downwards.
AAATAATCAAAGTACACAGAGTACTCAAAACTCTGTCTAATTTGTCCTTTTCCAATCGCATTTTATACGATAACGGCTCGGTAGATTTTGGTAGATTTTTAGTACATTGTTCAGTAATGATATAGGTTCATTTTGGTAAAGAAATAATTTCTGTTGCAATTAGTTTGATGTTCAACCCTCTATTGACTGGACTATTCTGGTTCAGAAGAATTGCAGAATCAGCAAACTCGGGTATTGCAAAATTGCTTATCATAAGCCTTATGTTTTGCAACACCTGAATTTGCTGAAATATTTCTGTACAATTTGGGCCTTTTTGGCCATACTTCAAGTGGAAATGAAAAGATTGGAACTGGACTCAAACATTAGGAAGACAAGTAAGTAAATCAGTGTTTCAAATTCAGAGGTAAGTACTGTGACGGATTGGGGGAAGGCGGGGGGGGGGGGGGGGGGGGGGGGTGGTGGTAGAACATTAGAGCAATTGATGAAAAAAAGAGAAAAATATGGATCCTTCATAGACTTAGTTCATCAAACGTGGGTAAATATTGGAATTGTGTCATCCAGACAATTCAAATGACTGACAACATAGGGTTTTTAGAATGCCAGTACCCCTTCTTTTCTGCTAATTTGCTAGATAGAAAGTTTTACCGTGGTTTATATCAGGGCTATCTAGAGGGACGGGTCACAACACGGTATAGGACAAAGAACTGTGTAGGAACAGGTCCTTTTTACAGACCCGTCCAAAGGGAAAAAAATTCGTTGTCGTAGCAAATTTCAATGAAGAAATTAGAACAGTCTAATTTTCAACCTTTTGGGAAAGGATTGAATGTAAATGCGCGGATCCAGAGGGGAGGTCAGGGGGTCATGACCCCCCCCCCCCCCCCTGGAATTTGGTGAAAAAAGGGGTTATCAAAAAGATTGCTGGTTATGTCCCATAAAAGCTGCGCCATTCGTCCCTGTGTGCCACGACAAACTGTTGTTATATTTAGTCCTTCATGGTATGACATGTATTTGCATGGATCCAGGGGTGGTCAGGGGCCTGACCCCCCCCCCCCCCCCCTGAAATTTGGCGAAAAAAGGGGTTAAAGGTTGGACCCCCCCCCCCTGGAAAAAATACCTGGATCCGCGCTTGATGTAGTTGTTGTTGCTCTATTTTAGGCACTTCTTCACTGCATATAATTTATTATAATTGCTTTATAAAAAACAAAAACCTTGTAACTTCAGCTTAAAGTGACATTTCAGAATTTTTTGTCATAAATTTTACTTTTATTTCTGAAAATTTCAAGCCAAAATATTGCGCCGTTTACGAGAAATTTATATTTTTGTGTTAAAATTGAACAAATTGTTGTGGACAACAGTTCAGATTTATATGCAATTTATCGATTATGTCTCAACTGTAAATGCGTGTTTCTCGCTTATTGGCAACAACTTAGAAAAACTGATAGTATTTCAGAGCTTCAGATTGACGGTGCGCCCGCGCCATTCCCGCAAATTTTCAAAAGATGACGCATGATTTTAAGCTCTGGTGCGCCAACCTGGCGCACGATTTTAAATAAAGCTATAGACAAAGAAAATCGGACACATCAAGGATCAAGTTGTTCCATTTTTAGATTATTATAATGACCCAATTTTATCAGCTAATCATATCCCGTTTTGTAAAAGTAAACGAGCGAACAGCCAATCGTGTGCATTCTCCCTGGGATTCCCCCGAGTCGGTTGGCCAAACTAAACCGAAAATCGATCGATAAAAGATGGTACCCGGTTTTATCTGATATCGGTAACCAGGCCATGTGGTCGATTTGTTTACTTCCGGTAGTCTAGTAAAGGAAAATCGCCGGTTAAAATGTTAGAATTAAGCCTTTTTACAGCACTCGAGGCGTAATCCTGAAGGAGATGAGAATGGTAGACGAACCTACGATCGTTATTTGTTCAGGTTTTGATGATTATTAGTCCATAATAATCTAGATCATACAAATAAGACGAAATAATTTAATGTGTAAAGGTTAGCTTGCAGACGCTTCTGAACTCGATATTTACTCGCTCTTTCGGTGTAGTTAATTGTTAAAACATGGTATATTTAGCTCAAACAAACTGAAGTTGGGTGATTTTGATCCAACCATCGAACCTATTTTAGGCTTTATTCGTTTTGTAAGCAACTTGCAATTCATAACATCAATCTGATTGAACTTGAAATATTTTGTCAAATATTTTATCAAACCAAACAATTGATCTAGCCTATATGGGTGTCTGTCTTTTCACTATTGAGAATTTTCACTGTGGGGCATTTCAGACTTTGCATACTGAAAGATATTAAAAACACCAATTTTAGCCTAATTAAATTTTCTAAAAATGTCTTTCTGAGTAACATGTCTTACACAATAAAGAAATTGCTTGTTTCAGGCTTATTCTTCATTTGTCACAACACTTGTTAAAGAAAATAAACACCAATTTCCTTTCAAATATGCCTTTATCCAATCCCTTGATTTTAAAGTTCGCATTTGACAGTTTACCTGTGACCCACTGTTTTGGAAAATGACCCATCAAAATCCTGGTTGATGGGCCCTGTGGCCCATAGGTCTCTGAAACAATCTGAAGCTCTGGTATTTATACTCATTAGAATAACCAATCTTGGCATCAAGATATACTTTAAAAAATTGAAATTGGAATGAAATGTCCTTTAAAACAAGCTGTATTCACAAGGTTTTTATTGAAAAGCGACAATATGACACTGTGGAAAATGGAAAAATTGCTTGTGATAAGCAATATATCCTCATTTCCCACAATGTTTTCTACCAAAACAGATAAAAAAGGTAACTTTTGTAGGCCTGGAATTGACAGCTGTAACATCTTTGAATTTGGACAAGTCTGCATTTTGTCGTCTGGTAATGGTTCTGTTCTGCATTACAGGGTAGATTCCAGTTAAAGCAGAAAGGATGATTGTTCTGGAAGAAAGTCCGCCTGTGTGGACGTCAGAGAGACATGGTTGTATTCGAGACGAGGTCATTGAACCCTTTCAGTCGTCGAAAACTTACCTCCTGGATGGCAATTCAGAACCATTTGAATATAAGGCTCACATGCTCCATGAAGAACAGATAGAGCAATTCCAACCTGTACCTAGAACAATGGTGAAAGAAGAAGAAATTGAACGATTTCCGTATCAATCGCCTATGTTTTACACGGAAAGTCCTACTGTGTTTCGTGTTCCGCCTCATGAATTGTTCTATACAGAAAGTCCTGAAGTACATGTGTTAAAGGAACCTCGCGCGATGTTTCATAAAGAAGATATTCATACACACCCGTATCAGGCAGCCATGTTTGTGAAACAAGACATAGAATGTTTCGATTATAAAAATGCAATGTTTAAAAAAGAGGAACCCACTGTAATGGAGCCGCCGAAAGCCATGTTCTATGAAGAAAAAATAGAACCTTTTGACTATGCCTCTCCAATTTATTTCGAAGAAAATCCTGAAGTTTTGATACCAAATACAGCGCTTTATAAGGAAGAAAAGCCAGAAGTTTTACTATCACCAACAGCTTTGTTCATACGGGAAGATATAAAACCTTTCGAACCTACAAAACGAACATTGTTTTGGAAAGAAATTCCAGACAACGACTGGAAACCAAGGTCGTATTTCTCGTTCCAAAAACCAGAGGCCCCCGGAAAACTTTTCACATTGTACAAGGAAGATCAGACTCAAATTTACAAATCCGATCGCGCCTACATTGTGCAAGAGGACATAGACATTACTCCGGCATCAAGAGCGTTTTTCATCAAAGAAGAACCTCAAGATCTCGGGGAACCGGTCACATACACAATTCAGGAAGAACCAGAGAAAAATATGCCTGTTAAAACAGCATTTCGACTCGAAGAAAAGATTGAAATATTTTATGTGCCGAATCATATATTTTTCGATGATGAAGAACAGGCTGATGATAACATTGGAATGACTGAATTAACGGAAGCTGATGCACCCGAGGAAAAATTAGCTGAGCTTGAGATCTAATTAACCCTAACCCAAATGGTAAATTGTGGACTGTTTTAAGTGTACTGGCCTATAGTTGGAAAATGTTCACTGGAAGAACCAAATTATTGCAAAGTCAATAATTTGATATGTATCCTTTTAAGCAATAGTCCCTAAAATTACACACTACAGTATTATGTCATAGATAAATGAGCGATTCCCACACATTGAAAATTCATTATCCACTATGTTTTCTAACCCAAAATGCAAAGTTCTTTTAAAATTTCATCAACTTGACTCAATGAATTGTCGTCTGCAACACCTTTTGAATTGGAACAGTCTAAAATTTTGCTGTTTGGTAAAGGTAAAGGGTTAAAAATGGCCAACACAACATTTTTAGTCCAACCTGGATCCAGATCAGCTAGGATTCATTTATAGCTTCTTCATTACCTTTGTCAACAGCAATTAAGATGTAAATCATAAGCCTATCAGGATCTATGTTCAATGTAGGTAGTTCACCCCTTATGAGATTCATGCAACATCTGAATCTTTCTCGGGATGTCATAGGCATATATTTTGTAACATATTCCATCTATAGGGACACGCTACAAGTTAAGAAAAAGGTACTTTGCACTGCCAAATCTTTACAATGTCACCTGAAAAATTCCAATGTTGCATGAATCTCATTAGAGGTGGACTACCTTAATCTGAAATTTATGTTAAAAAGCTGTTTTTCCAGATCCCAGCTCAAATGTTAAATATAGTAAACGGTTTCCTGTACGACACAAACAACTTTGAATGTTTTAATGTTTATGTACCAATATGCATGCATTTAGTACACCAAATGAGTGTTCAAGTCATAATCCTCTACCAAACAAGACCTGGTTTTGATGTCCCAGCAAAAAGGTTTTGGGAAAACTTTGAGGCAAAAGAAGAAAATGCTGATCATCAGCATTTTCTACTTTTGTCTTAAAATTTTCGATGCTATTTTGCACACTATTCGATTACTTATGAACATCTAATTTGTTCTCTGCTGTAGCTTTTGAAATAGACTGCTCTAAAATGTTGGTGTTTGGGAAAGAGATAACCCTATCCCATACAACAGAAAGTTAGATCGACAGAAATAGAAATCTTTCAGAAGACAAAACACACAGTACTGAAAACTTTGTTAACCATCGATTAAAACTTTGAAAATACTTGAGGTTACTGGTGAAAAGGAAACATTAAGCATTTAGCACTTTCCTCTTTTCCCACAGAGCTTTCTAATTTCTAAAACCCTACAGCAAAAGGTTAATTCTTTTCCAGTGCTGTATGGACGACTACAATTTAACCCATTCCCAAACAACAAAAAGGTTTGTCCAAGTTCAAAGATGTTGCAGACAACAATTTAAAGTGGAGGAAATTGTACATTTTTTATTATTTCTTTGTAGAAAACACTACATGGGAAATGATGAAATTGCTTGTCACAAACAATTTGTTCATTGCCCAAAATATTTTCCAAAGCCTTTATCCTGTGGGGTGTCAAAAGGCGTCACTGTGTGTTATTAATGGGTTAAAAGAAGTTGCTGTTAACAAAATCACTTATGTAAGAAATATCAAGTGTGTTTGTTATAACATAGAAAATATCGAAGGAAAAGGAGAAACTAGTGATCATCAGCAATTTATTCTTTTCTTTGAATGTTTTCTCAAACAAATTGTACTGGGAACACCAAATCCAGATCTTGTTTTGGAAAGGGTATATTCAATAACTGCCTAATTGAAAGCTCAGCTGCTATTTTATTATGCCCCCTTTCGAAGAAAATGGGGGTATATTGTTTTGCAAGTGTCGGTCGGTCGGTCCGTCCGTATGTCGGTCGGTCTGTCCGTAGACCAAACCTTGTCCGGAGCATAACTCGAAAAGTATTAAAGGTAGAGTCATGAAACTTCATAGGTGGATAGATCTCATTATGGAGAGGTGCAGTGCACAAGAACTGTAACTCTGCCGATCAAATTTTTTGAGTTATTGCCCTTTGTTGATTTTATAACTTGATTCTTGTCCGGAGCATAACTCAAAAAGTATGTAAGGTACAATCATGAAACTTTACAGTTGGATAGATCTCATTATGGAGAGGTGCAGTGCACAAGAACCGTAACTCTGCTGATCAAACTTTTTGAGTTATTGCCCTTTGTTGATTTTATAACTTGATTCTTGTCCGGAGCATAACTCAAAAACTATGTTAGGTAGAATCATGAAACTTTACAGGTGGATAGATCTCATTATGGAGAGGTGCAGTGCACAAGAACCGTAACTCTGCTGATCATATTTTTTGGGTTATTGCCCTTTGTTGATTTTCAAAGTTGATTATTGTCCGGTGCATAACTCAAAAAGTATGTAAGGTAGAATCATGAAACTTTACAGGTGGATAGATTTCATTATGGAGAGGTGCAGTGCACAAGAACCGTAACTCTGCCGATCAACTTTTGTGAGTTATTGCCCTTTGTTGATTTTATAACTTGATTCTTGTCCGGAGCACAACTCAAAAAGTATGTAAGGTAGAATCATGAAACTTTACAGGTGAATAGATTTCATTATGGAGAGGTGCAGTGCACAAGAACCGTAACTCTGCCAATCAAATTCTTGGAGTTATTGCCCTTTGTTGATTTTTACACTTAATTCTTAACCTTGCCTATATCTCGTGTCCTTTTACACATACAGTCTTTATATCTCACACATAGATACCTCCTATCAACATCGTTCACATTTAACCATGACCTTGGACCTTGTGACCTTGACCTTGGAGTTTGACCTACTTTAAAAAAAATTAAACCTGGCATACATCTCATGACCTTTTACAAATACAGCCTTGATATTTCACACATGGACACATCTTACCAAGACCTTTCACAATTGACCATGACCTTGGACTTTGTGACCTTGACCTTGGAGTTTGACCTACTTTTAAAAAAACTTTAACCTGGCCGATATATCATGTCCATTTACACATACAGCCTTGATATTTGACACATGGAAACCTCCGACTTAGACCTATCACATACGACTATGACCTTGGACCATGTGGCCTTGACCTTGGAGTTTGACCTACTTTTAAAAAAAATAAACTGGGCCTATATCTTATGTGCTATTACACATACAGCCTTTGTATTTCACACATGGACACATCTTACCAAGACCTTTCACATTTGACCATGACCTTGGACCTTGACCTTGGTGTTTGACCTACTTTTCTAATACATTAACCTGGCCTATACTTCATGTCATTTTACATATACAGCCTTGATATTTCACACATGGTCACTTCCAACCAAGATATTTCATTTTGACCATGACCTTGGACCTTGACCTTGGAGTTTGACTTACTTTTAGAAATATCTAACCTAGCTTTTATCTTATGTCCTATTACACCTACAGCCTTGATATTTCACACATAGACACCTCCTACCAAGACCTTTCACATTTGACCATGACCTTGAATATTGCAACCTTGACCTTGGAGTTTAACCTACTTTTAAAAAGACTGAAACCAGGCATATATATCATGTCCTTTTACACCTACAGCCTTGATATTTCACACATGGACACCTCCAACCAAGACCTTTCACATTTGACCATGACCTTGACCTTGGCATTTGGCCTACTTTTAAAAACTTTAACCTGGCCTATGTTTCATTTTACTTTTACATATACAGCTTTAATATTTCACACATAGACACCTCCTACCAAGACCTTTCATATTTGACCATGACCTTGGACCTTGTTAACTTGACCTTGGACTTTGACCTACATCAAATGTGGGCCCTTGAGGGGGCATATATGTTTTACAAACATCTCTTGTTACTTTCTATTATGTTGCATCCTCGGAAACCCCGCGGTCATAGCTACGCTACATGACCCCTGGGGCACTTGGTCACTTAAACTTTGAATTAGCCGCCGAAAATCGATACGAAACGCGTGAGTGCAAGGCCCAATCAAATAACGGCTCTCATAAGTCAATGCGTTGTCAATTACAACCAAGATGACTGCGCTCATGATAAGATGTAATTTGTGCGACAACGATTTAAAAAATTACAGATCGCTGACATGTCATTCAGCTTTGAGATAGAAAGATAGGGAAAGTTTCTCTTTGGAAGTCTTTTAAACTTGAAAATTAAATTTTTCACACGCTAAACGATAGTAATCCTCCATATTGACAACTTACCCGAAGCGATTTATCAATCTCCTACGCAGTCATCTACCCTGAATCAGGATTAAATTACGTACCTCTGACGTAATCACGGTTTAGAGGTTGGCGATTTGTATCGGCCAGTTTGATTGGTCTACTCACCCATCATGAAATGATGATGGAACCAATGAAACGGCGGCATTTGGGAGCGGCTAATACAAAGTTTTCCTCGCCAAGTGCCCCAGGGGTCATGTAGCGTGAGCTATGACCGCTGTGGTTTCTGAGGATGATTATGTTGTATTATTTTAGAAATGTGTTAAGAAATTTTATCTGCTGTTTTATGCACAGAAATAAATATACTCAAGAAAGCACTATATATAAGCATATAATACATTTTTACTCATTTTCATTTATAATCAAAATGCATGTGCTATTTTATAGTTAATGGTAGTTTCTTAAATTTTCAAGTTAACCCTTTCCCAAACTGCAAAATTTAGGTTGGTCCCACTCAAAATGTGCAATAGACAACAAACTAGATGATCATAAAAATTGTATTTGTGTACATTAAAGCATAGGAAAAATTGGAGACCTAAGAAGAAAATGCTGATCATCAGCATTTTCTTCTTTTGTCTCAATGTTTTCTCAAGCATTTTATTTTAGGGATATCAAAACCATATCTTATTTGGGAAAGGGTTAATAAATTTTTTAAATTATAATCCAAATATAAATAGAATGTATGGAACTTTGTTTTTAGCTCACCTGAGCATGATAGTGCTCATGGTGAGGTATTGTGATACCGCTGTGTCCGTCATCCGGCGTGCGTCGTCCGTCGTTCGTCGTGCGTCAACCTTTGGCTTGTGTGCACTCTAGAGGCCACATTTTTTGCCCAATCAACCTGAAATTTGCTCAGAATGATTGTCTTGATGAAATATCGGACAAGTTTGAAATTGGGTCATCTGGGGTCAAAAACTAGGTCACGGGGTCAAATCTTAGAAAAACCTTGTGTGCACTCTAGAGGCCACATTTTTTGCCCAATCAATCTGAAATTTGCTCAGAATGATTGTCTTGATGAAATATCGGACAAGTTTGAAATTGGGTCATCTGGGGTCAAAAACTAGGTCACGGGGTCAAATCTTAGAAAAACCTTGTGTGCACTCTCAGTGGCGGATCCAGAGGGGGTTCGGGGGGTTCAAACGAACCCCCCTCTGTAGCCGGATTATTTCATTTTCATGCAGAAATTCAGTCAAAATTGTGTAATATTTAAAAAACGAACCCCCCTTTTTGTAAAAACGAACCCCCCTCACAAAAATCCTGGATCCGTTGCTGACTCTAGAGACCACATTTTTTGCCCAATCAACCTGAAATTTGCTCAGAATGATTGTCTTGATAAAATCTTGGACAAGTTTGAAATTGGGTCATCTGGGGTCAAAAACTAGGTCACAGGGTCAAATATTAGAAAAACCTTCTGTGCACTCTAGAGGCCACATTTTTTTACCAATCAACCTGAAATTTGCTCAGAATGATTGTCTTGAATGATGAAATCTCGGACAAGTTTGAAATTGGGTCATCTGGGGTCAAAAACTAGGCCATGGGGTCAAATCTTAGAAAAACCTTGTGTGCACTCTAGAGGCCACATTTTTTGCCCAATCAATCTGAAATTTGCTCAGAATGATTGTCTTGATAAAATCTCGGACAAGTTCGAAATTGGGTCATCTGGGGTCAAAACTAAATTGGGTCATCTGGGGTCAAAACTAGGTCACGGGGTCAAATCTTAGAAAAACCTTGTGTGCACTCTAGAGGCCACATTTTTTGCACAATCAACCTGAAATTTTCTCAGAATGATTGTCTTGATAAAATTTCGGACAAGATCGAAATTGGGTCATCTGGGGTCAAAAACTAGGTCACGGGGTCAAATCTTAGAAAAACCTTGTGTGCACTCTAGAGGCCACATTTTTTGACCAATCAACCTGAAATTTGCTCAGAATGATTGTCTTGATAAAATTTCGAACAAGTTTGAAATTGGGTCATCTGGGGTAAAAAACTAGGTCACAGGGTCAAATCTTAGAAAAACCTTATGTGCACTCTAGAGGCCACATTTTTTGCCCAATCAACCTGAAAATTGATCAGAATAATGGTCTTGATAAAATCTCAGACAAGTTTGAAATTGGGTTATCTTGGGTCAAAAACTAGGTCACAGAGTCAAATCTTAGAAAAACCGCGTGTGCACTCTAGAGGCCACATTTTTTGCCCAATCAACCTGGAATTTGCTCAGAATTATTGTTTTGTTAAAATCTCGGACAACTTAGAAATTCTGTCATCTGGGGTCAAAAACTAGGTCACAGGGTCAAATTTTAGAAAAACCTTGTGTGCACTCTAGAGGCCACATTATTTGCCCAATCAACTTGAAAATTGATCAGAATGATTGTCTTGATCAATTCTCGGACAAGATCGAAATTGGGTCATCTGGGGTCATAAACTAGGTCATGAGGTAAAATCTTTGTAAAATCTTGTGTGTACTCTAGAGGCCACATTTTTGCCCAATCATTCGGCAATCAACCTGAAAATTGATCAGAATGATTGTCTTGATCAATTCTAGGTCACGAGGTCAAATCTTATTTAAACCTTGTGTGCACCCTAGAGGTCACATTTTTGTCCAATCAACCTGAAAATTGGTATACAAAAAGTTATATTATATCAGGTGAGCGCTTCAGGGCCAATGGCCCTCTTGTTATGACAGTATCATAGTATGGAGTCATACGACACAACATTATGGACAAATAAAAATAATTCTGTTTTTATATGACCGATTAAAAAAAGGTCAGACGCAGAGAAGGTAGAAAAGCACCAGGGATTTGCTGAATGCAAGGGATCTTTTAAAATTCAGCTGATTAAAAAGGTAATTGACAACTAACCAAAACTTTAGTCTGTCATCAATAATTTTTTAGCTCCACTGGCCATCAGGCCAGCAGGCTATTGTCATGGCGTTGTGTTCGTCGTGCGTCTGTCCGTCCTTCCATCGGTCTGTCTGTCCGTCCATAAACTTTTTCTTTGAAAATCTTCTTCTCAAACACTACCACATGGATTTCAACCAAGCTTCACAGGAATGATCCTTTGGTGGCCCTCTCTCAGATTCCTTCAAAGAATTCTGATTAAAGTAGAAAGTCTTGAGTTATCTGCCCTTGAATGTCATAAATGGCCGTTTTGACTTTGTTTTCACTCTTAGCAACTACAAATATTGACCAATCAAGACAAAACTTGGACAGAATGATGTGAATAAATGATGTTGAATAAAATATCTTGTTTGAGCATAATTTTCAGCTTGATTTGAACTTTACATCATGAGTTATGTCCCATTGAAATTGACAAAATTGCCATTTTCGGCTTTATTTTGACTTTGTTTTCACTCTCATGACTACAAATATTGACCAATCAAGACAAAACTGGGACCGAATGATGGTGACTATAAGACCTTGCCTAGATATAATTTTCAGCTTGATTGGAAATTTATGTCATGAGTTATGTCCCCTTGAAATTGACAAAAATTGCCATTTTCGGCTTTATTTTGACTTTGTTTTCACTCTAGCAACTATTGATATTAACCAATCAAGACACAACTACAACAGAATGTTGGTGACCATAAGATTCTGTCTTGGTATAATTTTCAGCATGATCTGAATTTTACATCATGAGTTATGTGCCCCTGAAATTGACAAAATTGCCATATCCGGCTTTATTTTCACTCTTACAACCTTAAGTATTAATCGATCAATATAGAATTTTAACAGAATCTTACTGACCATAAGGTCTTACATGCTTTGTGAAATCAGTGATGTAAAATTAGTCATGCATTTGCTTGTTTGAGCAGCCTGAACTTTTGAATTTGCATTCAACAAGGTTGAAGACAAACAATTCAGGCCTGTGGAGCGCTTCTAGACCGCCAGGGCTGTCTAGTTCATTGTCTAATCCTTGGGAGATCTGGCACATCCAGCAAATTCCTGGCATTTATCCACCTTCCCTGCGTCAAGTCAAACTTAGATTGGTCAAACTATTAACAAAATCATTGATGATTTTCTTAAATTATTGTGTCACATGATTCCCCAATCATGATTATGAAAAATGCTAATTATCTACCTCACCCAAAGTGTTAGAGCAATAACTTAAGTAGAATGTAAGTATTAAATCTATTTCTGATTCTATTTTCAATCATTTAAAACTTTCCCAAACAACAAATTTTTAGTCTGTATCAAAAATATAGAACACATATGAACTGTCCTTCAACTCAAATTCTTAAGACATAACATTTAATAAGATATATATCTTTATTTCTTAATTCAAACAGACTGAAATCAGTCAATTGGCCCCTTGAAATGTTTTGGGAAAGGGTTAAAAAGTAGAGTTAATGCATCATTGTGAAGTTTTTTGTTGTTTTTTTCAATCATACATATCACATTCATTGTTATGCACCAAAGCCAGTATGTGCCTAAAGTTGATATTGTTTTATGTATCGTTTATTGAGACTTAACCCTTTCCCGAAGGACAAAATTTTAGGGTGATCCCCTTCAAAAACTGCCAGAAATGACAAAATGGAAGTTTTTAAAGATCAAATTTGTGTCAAATATGGCATAGAAAATGTTGAGACAAAAGGAGAAACTGCTGGTTATCAGCAGTTTCTTCTTTTGTTTCAATGTTTTCCCAAACCTTTTCTATTAGGGACGTCAAAACCTGGTCTTGTTTGGGAAAGGGTTAATTAAGTTGTGAAGTGCACCAGTCATCATGTTATTATACCCTCACAAACAAAGTTTAGGAAGGTAAAGTGCAATACTAGAATCAGTTTGGTTGATCGCTTGTTTTTGGTGAATGAAATTTTACCATTTTTAGTTGTATTTGGAATAGGAATAATTTGTTTGAAATGAAGAAACTGTTTGTCACAAGCCTTTATGTTGTAAGACATCCAAAAGCGTCATCATGTGGTTTCGGGTTACCTAGACCTCTCTGTTACATACTAATTTAGGTGAACCAGTTGCCACTTTTTAACATTTGTCTGATATGTCTTTAAAACATTTCTGAAATAAGCACTAGTTTTAATGTCTTTCATACAGGAATGTTAGGAAAATATTGAGAGAAATGAAGAAGATGCTGATAACCAGCATTTTCTCCTTTTCCTCAATGCTTTCCATGAGATTACAATCATACTGCACATTTCTCATTTAAAAACTTATTTTTTGCCTTGTCACCTTTGAAATGTGACTGTGCTAGAATAATGTTTTTAGCTCCACTGGCCTTCAGGCCAGCGGGCTATTGTCATGGCGCTGTGTCCGTCGTGCGTCCGTCCGGTCGTCAACTTTTTCTTTAAAAATCTTCTCAGAAACTACTGAATGGATTTCAATCAAACTTCACAGGAATGATCCTTAGGTGGTCCTCTATCAGATTCCTTCAATTAATTCTGATTGAACCAGAAAGTCTGGAGTTATCTGCCCTAGAATTAAAAAATGGCTGTTTTGACTTTGTTTTCATTCTAGCCACTACAAATATTGATCAATCAAGACAAAACTTGGTCAGAATGTTGTTGCTAATAAGGTCTTGCCTTAATGCAATTTTCAGCTTGATCTGAATATTGCGTCTTGAGTTATGTGCCCTTGAAATTGGCAAAATTACCATTTTTGACCTTGTTTTTACTCAAACTACCATAAATATCCACCAATCAACATGAAACTTTCATGTTATTTTACTGACCATAAGATCTTGCATGGGTATAATTTTCAGCTTCACAGGAATCTTAAGTCATGATTTATCTGCCCTTGAATTTGACCAACTTGCTGTTTTCGACTTTGATTTTACGCTCTTTACATCCACAAATATTGAACAATCATGTCAAAACTTAAACAAGATGTAGGTGAAGTTAAGATCTTGCTTTAGTGTGATTCTTAGCTAGATAGGAATATAAAATCCTCAGTTATATGCCTTTCAATTTGACAAAATTGCTAATTGTGACTTTGTTTACACTCTAACAGCCAAACTCGCTCTAACAAAGACAAAGCTTGGTAATCAATAGATCTTATATGAATGTTTTTTCAGCTTTCTATTAATTATGCCCCCTTTCGAAGAAAATGGGGGTATATTGATTTGCAAGTGTCGGTCGGTCGGTCGGTCGGTCGGTCGGACGGTCCGTAGGTCGGTCGGTCTGTCCGTAGACCAAACCTTGTCCGGAGCATAACTCGAAAAGTATTAAAGGTAGAATCATGAAACTTCACAGGTGGATAGATCTCATCATGGAGAGGTGCAGTGCACAAGAACCGTAACTCTGCCGATCAAATTTTTGGAGTTATTGCCCTTTGTTGATTTTCAAACTTGATTCTTGTCCGGAGCATAACTCAAAAAGTATATAAGGTAGAATCATGAAACTTTACAGGTGGATATATCTCATTATGGAGAAGTGCAGTGCACAAGAACCGTAACTCTGCTGATCATATTTTTGGAGTTATTGCCCTTTGTTGATTTTCAAACTTGATTCTTGTCCGGAGCATAACTCAAAAAGTATGTAAGGTAAAATCATGAAACTTTACAGGTGGGTAGATCTCATTATGGAGAGGTGCAGTGCACAAGAACCGTAACTCTGCCGATCAATTTTTTGGAGTCATTGCCCTTTGTTGATTTTCAAACTTGATTATTGTCCGGAGCATAACTCAAAAAGTATGTAAGGTAGAATCATGAAACTTTACAGGTGGATAGATCTTATTATGGAGAGGTGCAGTGCACAAGAACCGCAACTCTGCTGATCATATTTTTGGAGTTATTGCCCTTTGTTGATTTTCAAACTTTATTCTTGTCCGGAGCATAACTCAAAAAGTATATAAGGTAGAATCATGACACTTTACAGGTGGATAGATCTCATTATGGAGAGGTGCAGTGCACAAGAACTGTAACTCTGTCGATCAAATTTTTTGAGTTATTGCCCTTTGTTGATTTTATAACTTGATTCTTGTCCAGAGCACAACTCAAAAAGTATGTAAGGTAGAATCATGAAACTTTACAGGTGGATAGATCTCATTATGGAGAGGTGCAGTGCGCAAGAACCATAACCTTGCCGGAACTTCTTGGAGTTATTGCCCTTTGTTGATTTTTTCACTTAATTCTTAACCTTGCCTATATCTCATGTATTTTTGCACATACAGACTTGATATCTCACACATAGATACCTCCTATTAACATCATTCACATTTGACCATGACCTTTGACCTTGTGACCTTGACCTTGGAGTTTGACCTACTTTAAAAAAAAAAAAAACCGGGCATATATCTCATGACCTATTACACATACAGCCTTGATATTTCACACATGGACACCTCCTACCAAGACCTTTCACAATTGACCATGACCTTGAACCTTGTGACCTTGACATTGGAGTTTGACCTACATTTTAAAAACTTTAACCTGGCCGATATATCATGTCCTTTTACACATACAGCCTTGATATTTGACACATGGAAACCTCCGACTAAGACCTATCACATATGACTATGACCTTGGACCATGTGACCCTGACCTTGGAGTTTGACCTACTTTTAAAAAAAATAAACTGGTCCTATATCTCATGTGCTATTACACATACAGCCTTGATATTTCACACATGGACACATCCTACCACCAAGACCTTTCACATTTGACCATGACCCTGGACCTTGTGACCTTGACCTTGGACTTTTACCTACTTTTATAAAATTTTAACCTAGCTGATATATCATGTCCTTTTACACATACAGCCTTGATATTTGACACATGGACACCTACGACCGAGACCTTTCACATTTGACTTGGACCTTGTGACCTTGACCTTAGTGTTTGACCTACTTTTATAATACATTAACCTGGCCCATATTTTATGTCATTTTACACATACAGCATTGATATTTCACACATGGTCACTTCCAACCAAGACATTTTACATTTGACCATGACCTTGGACCTTGACCTTGAAGTTTGACCTACTTTTAAAAAACTTAAACTAGGCCTATATCTCATGTCCTGTTACCTATACAGCCTCAATATTTTACACATGGACACCTCCTACCAAGACCTTTCACATTTGACCATGACCTTGTGACCTTGACCTTGGTGTTTGACCTACTTTTATAATACATTAACCTGGCCTATATTCCATGTCATTTTACACATATAGCCTTGATATTTCACACATGGTCACTTCCAACCAAGACATTTCACATTTGACCATGACCTTGGACCTTGACCTTGGAGTTTGACCTACTTATAAAAAACTTAAACTGTGCATATATCTCATGTCCTGTTACCTATACAGCTCAAATATTTTACACATGGACACCTCCTACCAAGACCTTTCACATTTGACCATGACCTTGGCCTGTGTGACCTTGACCTTTGATTTTTACATACTTTTAGAAATCTTTAACCTAGCCTTTATCTTATGTCCTATTACACATACAGCCTTGACATTTCACACATAGACACCCACTACCAAGACCTTTAACATTTGACCATGACCTTGAATATTGCAACCTTGACCTTGGAGATTGACCTACTTTTAAAAAAACTTAAACCAGGCATATATATCATGTCCTTTTACACCTACAGCCTTGATATTTCACACATGGACACCTCCAACCAAGACCTTTCACATTTGACCTTGACCTTGGCATTTGGCCTACTTTTAAAAACTTTAATCTGGCCTATACTCAGTATTTCATTTTACTTTTACATATACAGCCTTGATATTTCACACATATATAGACACCTCCTACCAAGACCTTTCATATTTGACCATGACCTTGGACCTTGTTAACTTGACCTTGGACTTTGACCTACATCAAATGTAGGCACTTGAAGGGGGCATATATGTTTTACAAACATCTCTTGTTTACTATTTATTTCGATTTATTTAGAGCAACAAGTATTGAAAAATCTAATCAAAACTTGGACTTAATTGATGTTACAAGAAATTCAGGTTTGCCATATGCATTAATTTTGGAATAGGGTATTTCCCAACATCTATTTTTAGCTCAAAATCTATTTTTAGCTCAAAATTTATTTTTAGAAATATGAAATATTTTGGAGTAATCAATGATCTGTTAATTTAGATCTGTTTGGAAGAAGTAAAATTTTAATTGCTAGTATCATCCTTATCTGGAATGTTCTCCAATTGCGTTTGCCCTTTCTCAAATGGCAAACATATAGTTTTACTTTCTTTGCTTCAAGAACCACACATTTTGAACAATCTAGTTTTGTAACTTTCTTTTTGCTCTATGAAACACAAGCATTGAACAATCTAATAAAAACTTGGATTAAATATGTCATGAAATTCAGGCCTGTGGAGCGACTCAAGACCTTCAGGTCTTCTAGTTTGAGAAAGGCTTAACTCTTTTCCAAACGGCAAAATTTAAGGGAGGTCCAATATGAAAGTTCCTGCAGACCATGAAATATTTGTTACTAAAGGTAAACAATGTTGCTAAGAAAATATTGAGTCAAATGGATGAAATGCTGTTTATCAACATTTTCTTCTTTGCTGCAATAATTTCCCAAGCATTTTCTATTAGAGACATTAAAAACGGGTTCTTCTTATAACAGTATTCAAATATAAATTATTTCTCATTGAGCTGTGCTGGTATGTATTGATCATGGCCTTCAACGAAAACCTTGTAACTGTAGCTTGATTTAAGCTGCAGTTAAGAGATTTTCATTGAAAAGCAAGGATTTGTAATCAATAATTTACCCATGGGAATGTTTCTAGGTCAAACATTGCTAATTACATGGATAGGCATGCTAGTTTCGATGATTCTATGAGACGATGCTTTAGAAAACATTGTGGTGAAAAAAAAAAGGCAATTTCAGATTGCGCTTCAAAGGGAATATGCTTTGGCAAACTTTGAGAGGAAGTAGCCGTTGCAATTGAACAGCATTTTTATTTTCCTTAGAACATTATTTTGTTGCTTTTCAACAAAAACCTTGTAACTGCAGCTTGTTTTAAGTTGCAGTTACAAGGTATTTAGCTCGACTTTTCGAAGAAAATGAGAGCTTATACTGTCACCCGGGCGTCGGCATTGGCGTCAGCGTTGGCGTCGGCGTTGGCGTTGCAACCAAGGTTAAAGTTTTTTCAAACATCATTAACTTCCATACTATCAAAGGGATTCAACCCAAACTTGGAATACTTATTCACCATCACACCCTCTACCTTACTATCAGGGCCCATGACCCTGGGACCACTCTATTTGGAGATATGCCCCCTTTATACTAAGCAACTTAGAAAGTCGAGCGCGCTGTCTTCGGACAGCTCTTGTTGTTGAAAAACAGCAATTTATTTCATTACATTTTTGCATTTTAAACCCATTTCAATGTGAATCAATTTGAATCAAATCTGAAACAAGTTTGTCAATAATTCTTTGTTTTTGTTTCCTTTCAACTCGGACAAATCTATAGCTCATGATATATGACCCGGCAGAGCATCTCCGTTGATTTAATCATTAGCATGGGCTGCTCTGCCTGGTCATTTATTGAGGGCTGTACATTATTTTGCAGACTTGGACAAAAAGGTTTACCATCAGCTTGTATTAGTAATCAATACCTGATAGTATGGGAATGCTTACAGGTGAACAGATTGTTAATTAGCTGTCATACGGACGTTGTAAAACTAATATAAGTGCAGATTATTTTTATATGCACTTACAATTGTTTTGCACTAAGCATTCTCTGTAGATCTACAGTGGGTAAATCCTGCTTAACCCTTTCCCAAACAAGACCTGGTTTTGACGTCCCTAATAGAAAAGGTTTGAGAAAATATTGAAACAAAAGAAGAAACTGCTGATAACCAGCAGTTTCTCCTTTTGTCTCAATATTTTCTGTGTCATATTTTACACAAATCCTATCTTTAATAACAGTCATTTTGTCATTTTCTACAGTTTTTGAAGTGGATAACCCTAAAATTTTGTCGTTTGGGAAAGGGTTAAAGTCGCTTTTCAACAAAAACCTTGTAACTGCAGCTTATAGTAAGCTGCAGTTACAAGGTTTTAGTTGAAAAGCAGCTCTAAGCTGCTGATGACAGGTGCAAAAACAAATGAGCTTAGATCTGGGAAAAGGTCCCTTATAGCAATTTGGGCAGTCATATGCCTTCAGGTACCTTTTACAAGATCCCAGCTCAAATATAAAACTGTAATAGCAGCCATTTCCTACATAAAACCTGGCTTTCATGCCCCTAATTGAAATGGCTTGGGTAAACATTTACTAATAATAGACAAAATGTGAAAATGATGAGAACCAGTTATATTGTGTACAAAAATATCAAATATAATGAAATATGGCTAAGGTTCACATTCATGAATATGCAAATTATGTTCAGAATTTTCTTAGGAATCTAGATTCTAATGATTATGTTTAACCCTTTCCCAAACGATAAAATTTTAGGGTGACCCACTTCAAAAAGTGCCACTTATGACAAAATGGAAGTTATTAAAGATAGGATTTGTGTGAAACATGATATAGAAATATTGAGACAAAAGGAGAAACTGCTGGTTATCAGCAGTTTCTTCTTTTGTTTCAATGTTTTCCCAAGCCTTTTCTATTGGGGACGTCAAAACCAGGTTTTGTTTGGGAAAGGGTTAAAAAAAATCTATTTGTGAAACCATGATTTTATGATCTCTGATTATTTGGTTGTATTTTAGCCTGTTTCATGCTGAATTTATTCTTTGCCAAACAAGACATGGTTTTGGTGTCCCTAATAGAAAAGACTTTGGAATACTTTGAGACAAAAGAAGAACATGTTGATGATCAGCGTTTTCTCCTTTTGCCTCAATAGTTTCTGTTCTGTATCATGCACATTTTGCTATCTTTAGTAACATCCCTTTTGTTGTTTTGAAGCTATTTGGATCACTCAAAAATTATTTTCGTTTGGGATAGGGTTAAAGCAAGCAGGCTGTGTAGATTAAGGTAAGCATGCATGGTTGTTCCTGGCCTATGCATTTAAGGTTGGCCTAATTTGAAATTAGATCATCAGCAATATCTTCTTTTGCCTCAATGTTTTCCCAAGCCTTTTTAATCAGGGGTATCAAAATAAAATCTTGTGTAGAAAGGGTTAACCGGTTCCAACACATTGCCACTTTTGATTGCTCGTCAAGAAAAATGTTGGAGAAAACATTGTAGAAAATGAAGAAATTGATTGTGACAGATTCCATCAACTAAAATGTCCTCTGCAATTTCTTTCAAATTGGGACATTCTAAATTTTCCCATTTGGGAAAGGGTTGATATTATGATTGTGATAAGAGTGAATCGGTCTTAATAAAGTATTAGTAGAATAGATAGAAATTTATGTTATCCTAATAGTTAGAATTTTATGTTATGCATGCTTTAGTTACTACATTCAATATGAATTTGTAAACCCTTTCCCAAACATTAAAAATCTGAGATGAGCCTACTCGATAAGTATTGCATATGATAGAAAATAACAGAAAAAGGTGGTGAAAGAAGAAAATGCTGATGATCAACATTTTCATCATTCCCAACAATGTTTTTTGAAGCTTTTCTGTACTGGATCATATCAGAACCAGGAATGTACAAGAAAGGGTTGAAATGTCGCTTAACCCTCTCCCAAACGCCAAGATAACAGGGTGGTCCACTTCAAAAGCTGCTGCTGACAACAAAATGGACGTCGATAAGGATAGAATTTGTGCAAATTATAGCACAGAAAATATTGAGTCAAAAGGAGAAACTGCTGGTTATCAGCAGTTTCTTCTTTTGTTTCAATGTTTTCCCATGCTTTTTCTCTCAGGGACATCAAAACCAGGTCTTGCTTGGGAAAGGGTTATGGTAAGACCTGGGTAATGCACTTCCGGTATAATGGTTATTATTTTGACTTATTTCATGATGTCCATAAGTTTAAGCATTTTTAAAGTACTGTTAGATGTTGCCTAAAAAACATTGATGCAATAGAAGAAAATGCTTACAATAAGCATTTTCTCCTTTTGCTTCAATATTTTCTATGCCATATTATACAAAATCCTTTCTTTACCAACATACATTTGTATTCTTCAGAAGCTTTCAAATTTTGTCGTTTAGGAGAGGCTTAACCCTTTCCCAAATGACAAAAATGTTGGCTGTTCTGTTCTACAGCTAGGCTAATGCAGATGACGAAATTGATGTAAAATTAATGTTAATGAAGATTGCATTTTTGTGCAACATTTCATGGCAAATATTGAGGCAAAAATAGAAAATGCTGATTAGCAGCATTTTCTCTTTTTGCCTCAATATTTTCCCAAGTCTTTTCTGTAATGGTCGTCAAAACCAGGGGCCCGTATTGTCAACAATCTTATGACCACGTTTTTGTGTATACCTTGTAAGAAGACATCTGATTGCACAAGAAATCAGATTGGGCTAATTGGTCTTGTTATTACAAGTAATTGCACAAAAGATAATCATACAACCTTTTATAATACGGGTCCCAGGTCTAGTTTGGGAGAGGGTTAATGACATGTTGCTCATATAATATACCTACATGTGTAATTCAGGTGATAAAACTATCCATCCATTTAGTCAAACTTGTATTGTATTTGTTTTGTATTACTAAAGTGTTTTTTTATTTTACTAAAACAGCACATCATTGGTGGGAGGTCAAAACTCGCAATAGCTGCTTGAAACAACTGTTGACCTCCTACCAATGACATTTAATTTATTACTTACCAGTATCATACTTTATAAATGTATGTAAACTTTAATGTAAACTTGTTTAACCCTTTTTCATGTTACAAAATTTCAGAGGTGTTACAAATGACAAGATGGATGTAACAAAAAGTAGGATATTTGAACACCGTTGTTTGGAAAATATTAGGGAAAAAGGAGAAAATACTGGTTATCAGCATGTTCTTCTTTTCCATCATGCTATCCAAAATCATCACTGTCTAGTAGAAAAACATGCATACAGACTGAAAGATTGTGATCTTTATTATACAGTGTGATTTCAAACATGTTAAAATTAAAAGATGTATTTATGCTGAATTTAAACAAAGAAGTTGAAAAAAAGATGATACAGAATGTTGTTAAACATTTAGACAAATCAATCTTGGATATACACAAGATTGAAGATGTCCAAAAATAGTCAGAAAAATGCTTGCCAGAATGATCCTTTTGTTTATACTCTGCCAATTAACCCTTTCCCAAATGGCAGAAATTTGGACTGTTCTAATTATAAGGCTGCTGTAGATGACGAATAGGATATTGATGAAGATTGGATTTGCGTATAATATAACATAGAAAATATTGAGACAAAAGGAGAAACTGCTGGTTATCAGCAGTTTCTTCTTTTGTCTCAATGTTTTCCCAAGCATTTTGTAATAGGGACGTCAAAACCAGGTCCTGTTTGGGGAAGGGTTAATAGTTTGATAAACCATTTTGTAAATGTCAACAACATGGATTGTGCCAATTTGATTGATCAATTATAGTCATCAATAGTGGATATTGTTTAGTATGTATATGTAATACCTCAGAAAATATTAATGGGAAAGTAGAAATTGTTCATTATCAGTGATTTCTTCTTTCCCCTCAATATTTTATACAAACTAGTGATGACAAAGTCTTGTTTTGGACAGGATTTACCTCCGCAAATTGTCAATATCCATTCAAGTTCCATTTTCAAGTTTGGATTTTCCTTTTACAAAACAATCATAACTCATTTAATGTTGTAATATTTAGCAATAATGCTAACATTGTCAATTTGAATCAACAGCGTCCTTTGTTAATTTGTTTTTTACTGTTTTATATGGAATTATTAAAGATATAATAAAATTTATACGAAATTGTGTACTATTTTCCCTACAAACCGAGTTAACCGCCTTTTTAACCCATTACCTCACAGTGATGCTTTTTAATGCCCATAAGATAAAGTACCGGTACTTAGTAAATATTGTGGGAAATGAAGAAATTGCTTGTTACAAGCAATTTCTTCATTTCCCACAATTTTTTCTATGAATATACATAGTTACATACAGTTGACAGACGACATTGGATGTGTCAAATTTCTGCTTAAGTTGAAGTGAAAATCTGGCCCTGTTATCATCAATGGATATCAAAAATGTTAAAACAAAATGATTATGGAACAAAATATAGTAGGAAAAGAGAGAATAATCAGTGCCCATTTCTAAAAATTGCTGTTTGAGAAAGAAATATAGATCTAAATATCTCTCGGATAAGAACACTAATGATTGGTCTATTTTTAAAACCAAATGCATTCAATAGAGTCTTTAAATCTTTCCCTAACAAGACCTGGTTTTGACGTCTCTGATATAAAAGATTTTGGAAAACATTTAGACAAAAGAAGAAAATGCTGAAAAGCAGCATTTTCTCCTTTTGCCCCAATACTTCTGTGCTATATTGTTCATAGATCCTATCTTAACCCTTTCCTGAACAACAAAAGGACAGTCCTATTTAAAAGCTGCTGAAGACGACAAAATTAATGTAAGAATGGAAGGTATTTGTGCACAATATAGCACAGAAAATATTGAGACAAAGGGAGAAACTGCTGGTTATCAGCAGTTTCTTCTTTTGTCTCGATGTTTTCAAAAGCCTTTACTTTAAGAGACGTCAAACCAGGTCTTGTTTGGGAAAGGGTTAATCTACATACATTTTGTTGCCTTCAGCAGATTCCAAATTGGACCACCCCAATAATTGTTTTGTTTTGGAAAGGAATATGAGAAATTCAAAATATTGTTATATTGTTTGTTCATCTTCTTACAGTCAAAACTTTTCTAAAACATCAGAAGAAGGTCAAAAACTAGTAAAGTTTATAGCTATATACCTCGGTTGTTATTTTAATGATATAGAAGTTTATTCTTATCACCGATTGAAATAGTTGTAGGTAATAAATCCCTGCTTTTCAACGAAAACCTCGTAACTGCAGCATGTTATAAGCTGCAGTTACAAGGTGTTCGTTGAAAAGCGACGAAATACTTCACAGCTTATTTCTGAGGACCGACTCCCATTGCTCTGATTTGGTCCAAAAAGTTACTTCAGGTATTCCATCCATCATTATCAACCAAACGCTTCGTGCAACTTTTGGCGTCATCCGTGGCAACGGAAATTGACGAGGGTATACAATTGCCAATTTCCGTTGCCACGGATATCGCCCGGAAATTGACGAGGGCATACCATTAATTGCCAATTTTCGTTGCCACGGATGACGCCCGAAGTTGCAAGAAGTGATTGTTATCTAATCATGGTTGGATAACCTAATTATTCTGTCATTTCTCCGCTCTTTAACCGACTATCACAGGGCGGACCCAGGATTTCTTCAATGCAGCGGTCTTTTTTTTAACGGTGGTTGACCAAGGTAAATTTCAACATGAAGTCGCTTTTCAA